>CM068376.1:160208250-160808250 GCA_034769895.1 Magicicada septendecula | reverse complement strand
ATTTCTTGACATTTTCATTGCATTCGTTGGCTAATTTTCTCTCTGGCTGAAAGGTTGCAATACAAGCTAGCAAAGAAAATGAGATTTAAAACATCTGATAACACCTTGATCCATAGGTTGCAAAATGGATGTAGGCCTAACATTCGGTGCTATACAACAGACTTTTATGCTGCTTCAATTTGTCTATTCAGGATGGGCAGGGCAGACGTCTATCAATGACAAAAGTTTTCTTTATTGTTTACGAAGAGCTTCATCCTATTTACAAATTTACTTTGAAATATTTCCGATGTCATCCATGCTTTCCGATTTGATCAATAAATAAATGGAAGGTTTTTATTTAAATAAAACTTTCGGGCTTTGCTGACTTTCTAATGACAAGAAGCTTTCGTTTGTCCGTATTCGTCGTGAATGCATATATTAAAACATTAAGTCTTTGTTTCTGATTCTTAAATCCTACAATTTTTCCATTTTTAAAATGTGGTGTCTTATTAGGAGTTAAATTATAAAATACATCAGCTTTATCTGCATTATAAACTACTCAAATTACACATTAATCGCTGTCCGAGTAGTTTCGTCTAACATCCGTCCAAACATTTTTAAAACGGTCACTAACAACGGTTTGATCAGCATATAATGTTTTAACACGTATTTTCGCGTACACAATATTGTTCCCATTTTGAAACCGTCAATCCGTCCGTTGCTACAGATGAAAACCTTGTAGCCTAGTTGGGCTGCAAATTTTTCTCCCTGTACTTTCAAAATCGGACCACTAAACAGGCAAACCAGCAGAGATTTTGATTTTAAACCAAATCAACAGAGCCTCGTCCAAGTCTTTTTTCACAATTTTTAATTTTTTTACAATATTTTTATTGGTTTTTAAACGCAGACAATATGGTTTTTCGGTCTTTAAATATTGGTGACACAGCAGAAGGCGATAAGCCGTATTTCATCGACAATGTTGTATTAGAAAAATTGGTTTCTAAATCCCGAATTAATCAAGCTTTTCCAGGAACCCTTAATTTTACGTTTAACGCCTGACATTTTATGAATTTTAAATACCTTTACACTGTACACAAAATGTCACTAACAGACAGACGGTTAGTTTCGAAGTAACAGGAAGACAACGTAACACTGTAAAAGTACACTTAGTAAGGTCTAAGAATGCAATGTCGGTCTAAGAATCCATTCTTACGTCTGCACTATGTTAAGCGGTAGAACAACAAACGATATTCAGGTAACCCACTTGTTAGAAACAAACAAGAAACAGAAATACAGAAACATATGACAGGTCAATCATTCCATGCGAAATGTCTCGATTTACAATACAACGTACGTTATAATGTATGTACATTACAAAAGATTTTATCATCATCATCATCGTCATCATCTCCACTTCACGGATTTGGCTGAACTCCCTGTTCCGGAAACCATCTACGAGTAGTCCTCGGACGCCCCACACTACGATACCCTGTGGGTTTAAAATTTAAGACAAGTTTGGGAAGACGATCTTGCTACATTGTTTCAAAATGCTTTCACCAGATGCCTTTGTATTCCGTAATTGTATCCTGTCATTTAAAAATTATTAATTCTCTCCTTATCTATGCATTACTTACTCTGTCTCGTAACGTGCACCCTTTGACCCATCTGAGAAATATTATTTCTGCTGATGTAACCTTTCCTCTGTCTCTCTGCGAAAGTACCCGTGTCTCACTCCCAAACAGCGCCACCGGTACAGCCATAGTCTTATAAAACGTAAGCTTAATAAGCTTCCGTAGTCTTTCCTACTTTTATATTTTAAGGTTCTATGGATTGTCACACACATATATGTTTAAATTTACTAAGCTTATTTTTGACATCAGAATCAACTACGGGAGATATTTCGCATATAAGATATTTAAAACCGGATACCTGATCCAAGACGTTTCCATTTACCTCTATCTTCCCTGTGGACACGTCCCTCTAAAAGCCATTACTTTTGATGTTCTAATTTAAACGCAAGTTTAAAATCTTCAGATTGTATTTTTTGTATTACTGTGAGTTGAAGGATCAATATGATCTTGAATTTCTGATTGTTCATGCTGTGCCGGATTTTGCTGAACCGGCTTTTGTATTAAATAAAAATTCGATATCTATTTATAAATTATTAATGTCTGCCGCGAAATTGTTACGTGTCAACGCGATCTGTATTGTCATGTTTCGGCAGTTAAGGCATGGCGACGCTATCTAGCGGCGTGATAATTAGGTTGCGGGTTCGGTGCACGTTGAGTAGTTAGTCGCCGGCTTGCTACTGTAACGAAAACAAGTCCCTCTCTTCGGCGGCAGAGCTTTTCTAAATTGTGGGTTTTCTTCTCTTTAATGGCTGAGTAAACGCCCTAAGACCTTCCGGTAAGTACTTTAGAGATATATTAATAATTTGATTGCAAAAAGTTTAAATTCATACTGCAATTAATTTCGATGTGAACAGATTTCTCTGATATGAATGCACGTGGCGTGGCGACCGGAAATGTATAGTTATTGTTAAATATTTGATATATTTAAATAAGAATACATCCTGTTACTTTGTATTTGGTAATTAGTAATTGTGTATGAAAAAGAGATGTAAGAAATTATGTAATTTTGTGGAATTGGGGGACTTTGTTGGATTGTCTGTGTGAGCACGTGGTGGTGACCGGAAATGTATTGGTTATTGTGAAGTATTTAATTTATTTTAAACTCTAAAACAGCCTATACTTAGTATTTGGTAATTACCAATTGTCTGTATCTAATGGGCGTAATAAAGAATTATGTATTGTGCGAGATTTTGTTCAATTGACTGTGCGAGCACATGGCGGATGAATTTGCTACCTGTTGTGATATGTTAACGCTGTATATACCTGTGAGTGTGCTTTATAATTTGAGCCAAATCAAGAGTGAGATATAATTATATTAATTGAAAAATAAAAGAGAGGCTGTGTCACCTAAATTTTGATGAACTGTGTTGAATGGTCAGGTGCGGCCAGGGCGTGATTCTGTCATACACGCTTCGTATGTGACATGCGTGTGTTATGGTTTTGTGGTCAGTCAACTAATTATTACTATGGCCAGGGTTCCCGAGGTAGAAGGAGATTTGACCACAGCGTGGTGTACCTACAATGTTTCATGTCCTGAACAACTTAAACTTTAGTTCTGCCGCTGCTGAGGGAGACACCACTGTAAGCCATAACCCTGTGACCACATGGATCAAAATGAGGTGATATTTAAACTTTTCTTACTCTCACCTGGCTTCGGCAGGATACATTATGTTCTGCGCATGTAACATACAGTTCGATTGACTTTTATACTGTTAGACCGTTTAATCGGGTGTGTGCCGGGTGGACAGTTTCGATGTAACCTGAGTTTAATAATACAGTTAGTACAAGTATAATTGTAGACCCGCCGTGGGAGGTGTCCAGCGTGCATTAATTTTATGCTTTCTAATGGGTGCAAAAGTTGTGGGGGGAACAGTTTTTTTTTAATTAAGTAGATGGGTTTGGTTTCATTTTTTTTTATCACGGGATTTTTGCACTTAATCACCTTCTTTTCACACAAGGGCTGGGGGTTTTTTTTTTATTCTGCTTCAGGTCTAGTCACTTTATAAATTTCACAAACCAGGGAGTGGGCACCTGTCGGTGCCATTTCATGCAAGCTTCTGACGTGTCATCCTATGTCGGGTCAGGCATGTGCTGGAACACTCCTGCGGCCGGGTCAATTCAGCATTTCTTTAAATTTTTATATATATTTATAAAATTAAAATTTTACTATTCTTATAAGATTGTACAGGCGGTACTGACGCTTCAAATATGATTGTATTTTCTGGCTGTTAGGTTCAACTCAGATTTCTTTATAATTTTATATCTTAATGAAATTAAAGCTTCTTCAGTTTTTATGAAATTCATACAGGCTGTGATGACGCGTTAAATTTGTATTTTTGCTATCATGGGTCAAACCAGATTTTCTTAGAATTATCAATTTTCCAATTTTTGTAAAATTATGCACGCTGTACTGACACTTTAGTTAAATTAGATTTTCTTTTTATTATGGTTAAGCCAGATTATTTTAAACTTCTGAATGTATCTGTAATAATACTATACAGGCGGCACGGACAATTTGCATTTGCAATTTTTTCATTCTTATGGTCAACTCTGATTTTCCTTAATTATCTATACTTTTATAAAATTAATAACTTTTACTATTTTTGCAGAATTATACAAACTGTACTAACACTTTAACTTGTAATTGTATTTTGCTATTATGGGCCATTCAGATTGTCCTTCAAATTTATAAATGTACATTTGATAAAATTATATAGAATTGTTACAGCAATTTAAAATTATGTTTGTGGTATTTCTGAGTAAGCTATACATGCTGGCTATAGGCATTTTCACCTTATACATGGTTTCGCTTTGATAACACTAGAAGGGTCGGTGGCTGCTATTTGATATTTCTAAATGGTCTGGCGATTAAAAATACACAGGCGAGCCGCAAGGCTTTTATGTTTATAATGTGGTTGTGATTTATAATTGTTATCTTGGTAAATTATGTGTGATCTTATGTTGAATTATGTGTCGAATTACTGAATAATATATATATATATATATATATTATGTTATGTTAAATTAGGGGTTGTTGAATTATGTGTTGATACAATGAATAATGTTGGTATATATATATATATATAAAATGATAATAATACTTAAAATATTGTAATATCTAGAACGTTAACCAGGAGAATCATGCTCATGATAACATAAGATTGTGAATATAATTTGAATACGAACGCATACAAAATATGAAAACTATGAATTTCAATAAAAATTGTTATTGTTGGGTAAAAAAAAAAAAACCGGAAGACACAAACCGGATACAAATGGTAGCAGAGCGTGGTTCTATCTAGGGTTGAACCCGTGGGTCCTTTGGTGTGATAGGGCTTGCAAACTCGGAAACAGTCTGGGAAAGTTGAAACTTGGAAAAATTTTAAAGAGATTAACATATATGCATATGTTGTGTCATGTTTAATGTTTTATATATTATGTGGATATATGATGGTCAGCCTGTTTGTACTTGTAAATTTGGTGCCGCCACGAGGCATGCATTTTTAGTTGAAATATTTTTTTTGAGACGTTGAATTACCAGAGGTCTGGGGTGTTGCGAAGGGAGTAGACTGTATCATTAATTGATTTTCGCATGATAGCGCGTTAGTTGGCGGGATGCCGTATGGCCCGATCGGAAGTCGGTATGGTAGGGCGTACCGACAGAGTTCATTGTTTGAAAATTTTGGAAATTCAATATTGGCTTTTGATGGTTGTTAAGTATGTGTTTCGTGAAATGTGATGTGTCGTGATAGGTGTTAGGTATTGTGGATTTCATGTATTATGTTCGTGCCAAAGGTTGTTTGTCCTCTCAGGTGGTGCTGTTGTTCTTATTTTATAATTTAATGAGGTTTGTTTGGTGTATAAGAGCAAAAAAATACGTTGTTTGTCGTTTTATGGGGATACTAGATATTGTCGAGGGGAGTTATATTCAGAGCATCTTCTAAGTACAGAGGAGGTGAAACGTTAAGGTATTGACCTAGTAATTTACAAGCAGCTGTATCGTTGTAAACTATGTGATTGAGGCGAGTTGGACCCTGACCTGGTGATAGTCGGCTGCAGGGTGGAATTTAATTGTTGTTTTCTTAATCTGATAAACCCGTGCTTGTCTCATGTAACTGTTCTATGTTTGATATATCAATTTCACGGTCTACCTGGTTTGTTCATCAGCTGATTTATTATTGAGATTGAATTTTGTTGTCAAATGGCCATGCCGCATCCCCGGTTGATTTCCCTGGTGTTTCTTTTTGGTTGAGAGAGAGTGTTGTATAGATTGTTCAGTAGGGAAGTAACCCCCCTTTCAAGCTACGGTGTAATCAAACTGTTATATAAGAGATCTGATTGATGTTCGCGTGCCCTCGATGCGGTCTTCTCTGCCCTGGCGAATCGAGGCCGTCCGCCCTAGTTTAGGGATGTGGGCCAGTTATATGGCAAGGATGGTAATGCCTTGGGTTGGTGCATATGGCTGGTCGGTCCAAGAGGTGGACGAGAGTAGTATGGTCACTCACATATCAAAGTCAGTGATACCTTGTTTGGTCCTTGGACGAATATGTGAGTGGCAGCAGTAGAGGTAGGTGATGGTCACCAGAGAGGGTGAAGTGTTGGGGCGGTCCCGTGGGGTTGGCATGGCGGAGAGGGCCCGCGTGGGGATGGTCGCAGTTGTGTTGAGATTTTTCAGTCCTGGGAGGGGAGATAGAAGTTGTCCCACTGTGGACGTTATCGGTCTTTGGGTCTCAGTTTGTGAGTTGGGAGGCCTTGGGAGGTCAGAACTCAGAGGGTGCCCCAATTCTTGTCTTTCTTCTTTTCTTCTTCTATCTCTTGTCGCTGTATGCTGACCCTGATCAAGTCAGCATGCAGTACCCGCACACGTACATAAATACACCCCATGCACACATCCATACACACTACACTTCTTCTTTCCTCTTCCACAGTTTTCACCCTGAGCCTCTCTTCTTCTGAGTGCGGTTAAGTTTTCTGAGATTTCCCAAGACAGTCAAGAGTCTGGTTGTAATAATGACTAGCCGTGTGAGGCTGTGAGTTGGGTTTTTTTGCAACCATGTTGCCCTTTTGGGGTGGGGATGTGCCGGTTTTTGCTGAACCGGCTTTTGTATTAATTAAAAATTCAATATCTATTTATAAATTATTAATGTCTGCCGCGAAATTGTTACGTGTCAACGCGATCTTTATAGCCATGTTTCGGCAGTTAAGGCATGCCAACGCTATCTAGCGGCGCGACAATTAGGTTGCGGGTTCGGTGCACGTTGAGTAGTCAGTCGCCGGCTTGCTACTGTAACGGAAACAAGTCCCTCTCTTCGGCGGCAGAGCTTTTCTAAATTGTGGGTTTTCTTCTCTTTAATGGCTGAGTAAACGCCCTAAGACCTTCCGGTAAGTACTTTAGAGATATATTATTAATTTGATTGCAAAAAGTTTAAATTCATACTACAATTAATTTCAATGTGAACAGATTTCTCTTATATGAATGCACGTGGCGTGGCGACCGGAAATGTATAGTTATTGTTAAATATTTGATTTATTTAAATAAGAATACAGCCTGTTCCTTTTTATTTGGTAATTAGTAATTGTGTATGAAAAAGAGATGTAAGAAATTATGTAATTTTGTGGAATTGGGGGACTTTGTTGGATTGTCTGTGTGAGCACGTGGTGGTGACCGGAAATGTATTGGTTATTGTGAAGTATTTAATTTATTTTAAACTCTAAAACAGCCTATACTTAGTATTTGGTAATTACCAATTGTCCGTATCTAATGGGCGTAATAAAGAATTATGTATTTTGCGAGATTTTTTGAATTGACTGTGCGAGCACATGGCGGATGAATTTGCTACCTGTTGTGATATGTTAACGCTATATATACCTGTGAGTGTGCTTTATAATTTGAGCCAAATCAAGAGTGAGATATAATTATATTAATTGAAAAATAAAAGAGAGGATGTGTCACCTAAATTTTGATGAACTGTGTTGAATGGTCAGGTGCGGCCAGGGCGTGATTCTGTCATACACGCTTCGTATGTGACATGCGTGTGTTATGGTTTTGTGGTCAGTCAACTAATTATTACTATGGCCAGGGTTCCCGAGGTAGAAGGAGATTTGACCACAGCGTGGTGTGCATACAAAATTTCATGTCCTGAACAACTTAAACTTTAGTTCTGCCGCTGCTGAGGGAGACACCACTGTAAGCCATAACCCTGTGACCACATGGATCAAAATGAGGTGATATTTAAACTTTTCTTACTCTCACCTGGCTTCGGCAGGATACATTATGTTCTGCGCATGTAACATACAGTTCGATTGACTTTTATACTGTTAGACCGTTTAATCGGGTGTGTGCCGGGTGGACAGTTTCGATGTAACCTGAGTTTAATAATACAGTTAGTACAAGTATAACTGTAGACCCGCCGTGGGAGGTGTCCAGCGTGCATTAATTTTATGCTTTCTAATGGGTGCAAAAGTTGTGGGGGGAACAGTTTTTTTTTTTTAATTAAGTAGATGGGTTTGGTTTCATTTTTTTTTATCACGGGATTTTTGCACTTAATCACCTTCTTTTCACACAAGGGCTGGGGGTTTTTTTTTTATTCTGCTTCAGGTCCAGTTACTTTATAAATTTCACAAACCAGGGAGTGGGCACCTGTCGGTGCCATTTCATGCAAGCTTCTGACGTGTCATCCTATGTCGGGTCAGGCATGTGCTGGAACACTCCTGCGGCCGGGTCAATTCAGCATCTCTTTAAATTTTTATATATATTTATAAAATTAAAATTTTACTATTCTTATAAGATTGTACAGGCGGTACTGACGCTTCAAATATGATTGTATTTTCTGGCTGTTATGTTCAACTCAGATTTCTTTATAATTTTATATCTTAATAAAATTAAAGCTTCTTCAATTTTTATGAAATTCATACAGGCTGTGATGACGCGTTAAATTTGTATTTTTGCTATCATGGGTCAAACCAGATTTTCTTAGAATTATCAATTTTCCAATTTTCTTAAAATTATGCAGGCTGTACTGACACTTAAGTTAAATTAGATTTTCTTTTTATTATGGTCAAGCCAGATTATTTTAAATTTCTGAATGTATCTTTAATAATACTATACAGGCGGCACGGACAATTTGCATTTGCAATTTTTTCATTCTTATGGTCAACTCTGATTTTCCTTAATTATCTATACTTTTATAAAATTAATAATTTTTACTATTTTTGCAGAATTATACAAACTGTACTAACACTTTAACTTGTAATTGTATTTTGATATTATGGGCCATTCAGATTGTCCTTCAAATTTATAAATGTACATTTGATAAAATTATATAGAATTGTTACAGCAATTTAAAATTATGTTTGTGGTATTTCTGAGTAAGCTATACATGCTGGCTATAGGCATTTTCACCTTATACATGGTTTCGGTTTGATAACACTAGCAGGATTGGTGGCTGCTATTTGATATTTCTAAATGGTCTGGCGTTTAAAAATACACAGGCGAGCCGCAAGGCTTTTATGTTTATAATGTGGTTGTGATTTATAATTGTTATCTTGGTAAATTATGTGTGATATTATGTTATATTATGTGTTAAGTGAATGAATAATATATGTATATATATATATATATTATAACACCTTCTTTTTATATATTTTATTTGTCAATTTACATATGCCTCTTAGTTGCGGCGACAAATTATATAAAGAACTTTTCTAACACTATTACTGTACTCTGTATAAATAATGATAGAAGAATGTTACTTACCCGTGACTTTTTACTTTACCTGGGCGCCAGAACAAATCCCAGATACAAATGACACGGATTCAGCTTAGCTCAGAGCATAGAGGCACACTATCTCAGGATTCGTTCAGTGAATGTAGAATTCAAGGGGAATCGTTACAAATAACACTTTAAAATTTGTTGAATTTTGTTTAATTAACGATTAAATGTTATTGTATTAATGTTCTTTCAAAGCTAAATTAAGGACTTATTGCTAACCTAACTCTTATTATTAATGAGTGTTCTTGAAAAGTGAAGATTAAAACGTCAAAACGACCAATTGTTCTTATCTGGTTTAATTAGGAAAATTTATATCTCCCAAACCAGTGCTAAAGAACGGGTCTGCAATAATTTGCACGACGTTCAATACTACACCTCACTCTCTATTCAACACTCCTATATTACGTTATTACGAATCTTAATGTTTAAATACAAATTATGAATTTACTTAGTGTCTTTTAAAATTGTTTATGGATTTATTATTTATTTTGTTACTTATTTCATTGATCAATGAATATATTTCTTACTGATTGATGCGTCGACCGTAGATAGGAATCCGTAGAGATCCTCCTTTTGGTGGTTCGGCTCAGAAGAAATTGTTGTTGACCAATATCGTTGATCGATGACCCTGGGCGCTTACAGATGCTGTAGCTACTCTGGTGCACAGGTCACTTCACACATAATTAATTATTTAATTAATTAAATTTTTAATTAATTAATGAGTTGTTACACAGCGAGAGTATTTATTAATGAACTTTACTAGTTCCTCTGCTACTGCGGACCACTTCTCGAACGGTTAATTAAATAAAACTTTGCGTGGTTTGCGAAATTGAGCTCGTATCTAACACACGTCTTGCCTATTTAATGTTCGAACGAAGAGTGCTGGATTCCCCAAGTCTGAGTTGGTGTCCCTTCTGAATACAGCTTTGTAATTGGTTGTTCCAAATAAATCATGCGTTTTCCATTTGAAACAATATGGAACAAGTCTACCAAACGTCCCTTAACAGGTTTGAGATGGTAGAGAATTACTGGCTAATTTCATACTTCCTCCGTTTGCAAATCGTTTGATTATGGGTATTTGCAAACGTGATTTCACAGATCTGACCACAGAATATTATTGCTTAGGTTTTTCCCTGTTAGTGTGTGGAAACACCTAATTCGTACCTAGCCTAATTCTCTAGTTATTTCTCTTGGCGTTCTTCTTCTGTGTAACTTCTGTAACTGTTAATTATATTTGTTGATATTTTGGCTACTTATAGAGCTTTAATTGCTGAACACTATGCAGGTTTCAGAATTGCTGTATATTTATTAGTTTTGAAGATATTGCAGTTTTAACTAATAAAAATAATTGAATAAAAATTCATGTCTGTGCCGGCAACATTCGTAGCAGTGGCGATGTTAGACAGAGATAGCTGTGATTATACTCTCTCTCTCTTGCTTACGTCGCTATACTCACACAGTATGACACTTTCATATAACGATCTGATGGGTCGGCTTTATGAGTCGTTATATATACCCCCACTTGGTATTAAAAAAATTGATTATTTAAGAAATACATTAATTTTTTTTTCTTCTTGTACAGTTACGCACTTTCTTTAAATTTTAAATCTTGCACTGTTGGTTTTGCTCGCACACATTTTGCACTATTACAATTTTGCTTACTTCTACCTTATAACTAATTATTAGGCCTACAATATGTTACTAAACCTAACATGGCATACACATATTAGAAATTTATTTGAACATTAATGCTTTAATCACAAATTTGATTTAATTGATGGCAATGATCAAAACGACTATACTAACATTTATTTAACTACTACTTATTAACATTGACATTGCTTCAAAGACATTTATAATATTTGTTTGACTACGTTTGATTCACATGCCTCATTGGCTCAAACCATTGTTTCTTTATTGCTCTATATTTTGTCTATATTTCCTCAAATTATCCCCATGGTACTTTCCTATAATTTTGTTTTTTATGTAATTTCCACCTAGAGGAACATAGCTTATATAGTTTCCCTTCATATATGGAAAATCCTGGTTTGGTGTTGGTAACCGCACTTCTCCAAACTACACTAATCCTAGGGTCTTGTTGTTGATGGGTCCCTATTTCCTTAAGTGTCTAACTACTTCAGGTTTTGTTACATGCTTTACCGCGTAAATACCAATATCAGTGCTACTACTTTTACTGTTAACTGTATCCATGTTGTTTTCTGATGGTGGATTTCTACTGATTACATCTGCTACCAAGTTGTCTTTCCCTTTACAATACTGTATTTCACACTGGTACTCTTGTATAGCCAAGATCCAACGAGTCAGACGAGCACCCAGAATATAACTTCTAAACTTTGACAGGCTATGCACTATCGCTAATAGCTCTTTTTCTGTCATAAAATTCCGCCCCTTTAAGTGTGCGACTTACAAATCCTAATACCGCTTTTTGGTCTTTCTCATCTATCTGATACAAGTGTGCTCCTATAGCAATATTGCTGGCGTCTGTTTGCAAATAAAATCTTTCTCCTACCCTTGGATGATGTAATACAACAGTTTTTATAAAAAGACTTTTCACTGGTTGTAGCGCTTCATCGTGGTCCCTTGTCCACCTCCATTTAATCCCTTTGTTTAACAACTTCAAAAATGGAACAGTACTTTCCGCGTATTTACTTGTAAACTTCTGATAGTAGTTAGCTAAAGCTAGAAATGACTTTAGCTGCTTGCAGTTCTTTGGAGTTGGAAATTCTTGTATGGCTTTTACCTTCTCTGGTCCGTGGTTATTCCTTCCACTGAGATTCGGTGACCTAAAAACTTAATTTCCTCCTTACCAAACTCTGATTTCCATAGATTCAGCGTCATGTTTGCTGATCTTAATTTTGCAAAAATATTTCTTAAATGTTGTAAGTGCTCCTCGAATGTTTGTGATACACATAGAATATCATCTACGAACACTAGTGTATACTTCTCTACCTCATTACCTAAGGCACTGTCTAAACACCTTACCATTGCAGCTAAGCTGGTGCTCAGGCCAAAAGGCCTACCTACTTTAAATTGTTAGCACTTGTTTTTATACAAAAATTCCGTATACTGTCTATCACATTTGCGGATTGGAATTTGCCAAAATCCTGATGTTAAGTCCAGTTTGGTCATGTACTTAACTCCATTACATTTTTGGAACAATTCTTCCACACGCCTTGCGCACTCGTAATCAGGTACTAATAAAGAATTTAATTTCCTGGCATCAAGGCATAAGCGGATACTCCCGTTCGGCTTGGTGACAAATACTAAAGGGTTAATATAGGGACTTCTTGCCCTCTCTACAACACCATTCGCTAACATCTGTTGGACCTCTTTTTCCACTTCTTCTCTATAGTGTAAAGGGATTGGATAAGTCCTTTGCACAAATGATGCGTTTTCAGTAAGTGTTAACTGATGTTCATAGAACTTAGCTCTTCTAGGCTCTGTTCTAAAAACATCCCTATACTCACAGACGAGTTGCTGAATTTGGTTCTGTTGCTCGTTGTTCAACTCAGTCCCGATGTTGATTTCTGGAGTATCATCAATACAGTGCTGGTCACTCCTAACGTCAACTAGCGGTTTCTCTCTATACCATTTTATGACACTTACCGACTTCCAATGCTTAAATTCTTTAATGTTTATATTGATTTTATTAGTATCAATTTCCATCGTGATGGTATTTCTTTTGAAATTTATTTCTGCCTTCCATTCAAGTAACGTATCTACCCCAATAATACAATCATGAACGAGTTTCGGGACTATAAGAACTACAATTTGGGTTTGGTTACCATTTAACTTGACAGGTAAATAAATTTGTTCAGTCATCTTTTGC
Source organism: Magicicada septendecula (assembly GCA_034769895.1). Classification (NCBI taxonomy): domain Eukaryota; kingdom Metazoa; phylum Arthropoda; class Insecta; order Hemiptera; family Cicadidae; genus Magicicada; species Magicicada septendecula. The sequence continues at coordinate 160,795,019 of CM068376.1, read as the reverse complement.
ATTTTGGCTCCAGTGGCTGCCTGTACATTACAAATTTTTACGGGTAGTCTGGGGCAATTACGCAACTGACTATTATTTTCTACACACTTTGAGCTGACACAGGTTACCTCACTGCCGGTGTCTATTAGCGCTCTTACTAGTAGATTACTGATTTTACAAATTATTTCCGGACATTAAGGATAATGGCTTCTACCCACTTCTTGCTCTTCTTTTATAAAGGACTCCCTATCGCTCACTTGTTTTATATTATTTGTTACTTTCTTTTTACCTGTTTTCTTGGGTTGTTTCACTGCAGGTAACGGTAGATTTAGTTTTGTTTCTTTTCTACCTGCAGTGGCTTCCCGTTTCCCGTATTCATTTTACTAGTAGATGGTTGCGGCTCGGTAGATGTTATGGCTGTTTTACATACTGTACCTTAAACCCTTTATTTGGTCGGTTTTCCACGCTCCTACTTCTACCCTTTTCTTCCAATTCCTGCCGCCGATTTTGGGGTTTGTTACCCGGATATGGAATAAACCTTTTTTCTATTGAGCGTTCATTGTCTCTTCTTTTCGTTAGGTAGAAAGTTGGTTCCTGATGATCGCCTCTAGAGTGGTTACTCAGCTGATTATTTACACGCTTCAGGTCCCTCTCTAGTTCTTGACATTCATTTACGACCATTATAAATTTTCTAGAGTATCCACTCCTCTAGTAGTGGTTGCTACTCTAGTGCGTTCTGAGAAATGACGCGCTAGCTTATACACTAGGTCTCTCTCCTCTATTGGCGGTGTTAAATGCTTTACTTGTGCAATTACGTTTAGCACATAGTTAGTGGTTGTCATATTCATGGACGGGTGATAATTACCAAATTCCAGATGATCTCGCACCCTTCTTTGAATCTGTACGTTCCAGTATTGAGCAAGGAATTTCTCTCTAAAGTCGGCGTAGGTTTGGACTCTGTCCGAGATGACTTTCCACCACGTACCTGCCCAATTCTTGAGAAATCGGCCTAACATGTCCTTCTTGTCCTCGTCGTCCATCATTGGGTTTACGCGAGGCGTCAAACAGCCTTAGAAATTCCACAGGATTCTCATGTGGGTTTCCTGAGAATACAAGGTTTTCCGGTTCTTCCTTATAGCTGCCACACCTCACGACTTTGGTTTGCTGTGACTTCATTGCCTTAGTCAGATCTTCCCGCATTACCTTTAATTGCTGTTCTACATTTTGATGTACTTCGTCTCGGTCAGCCTTACTCTCTACTTGTTTCTTAAATTCCTTAATATTTTCACACAGTTGGGTGCATTCTACCCTAGTACTTTGGATTTCTTCTTTATTTAAAAGCGTTTGTGTTTTTAACTCAGCAGTTACTTCGCTGAATTGTTGGTTAATAAGGGTTACTTTCTGTTCTAACCGTTCATGAAATTCGTTTCTAAATTTATTTAGTTTTTCGTCTTGGGGGCAAAAATTAGTATTTACTTGTTTCTTAAATTCCTCTATGGTAGCTTTAACCTCTTCAGTATGCTTATCAAACTTAAGATTACTTTCATCTATTTTACTAGCTAAATGAGTTATTTTTTCATCTATTTTAAATGTAGTTTCTTTACTACTTTGTTCTATGTGACTAGTTAAATTCTCATTTATTTGTTTTATTTCGCTAGGCAAGTATTTATTAGTTTGCTCGATTTTATTATTAACATCATTTATTTATTTTTTATTACTTTCTTCCAAATTTTGATTATTTTCATCAATTTTACTATTTAATTGACTAGTTGTACTTTCAATTTTACTATTTAATTGACTATTTATTTTTTCAATTTCACTAGATAATTGATTCTTATTTTCATTTATTTTAGTGGTAAGCTGCTTAAACATCTGTTCAATTGCTGCCATATCTACTGCTTGTGATTTAGCCATTTTTTTATTGTTATTATTATTTAACAAAATTTATTTTAATATTTAACCCTTCAACAGTTATTTGTAACCTTAAATTCCACTTCGTTTCAAATTAAACATTATTACAATTCAAACTAGTCACTTGGGTTAATAGTTGCACACCAAATTTATATATAACTTATTTACTTATACATAAATTTGTGAGTTTAATCGGACCCATTAAGTTGCGGCGCCAAATTTATATATAAATTATTTATTTATATACAAATTTGGGAGTTTAATCGTGCCCATTTAGTTGCGGCGCCAAATTTATAAAGACCTTTTCTTACACTATTACTCTACTCTGTATAAATAATTATAGAAAAATGTTACTTACCCGTGACTTTTTACTTTACCTGGGCGCCAGAACAAATCCCAGATACAAATGACACGGATTGAGCTTAGCTCTGAGCATAGAGTCACACTATCTCAGGATTCGTTCAGTGAGTGTGGAATTCAAGGGGAATCGTTACAAATAACACTTTAAAATTTGTTGAAGTTTGTTTAATTAACGATTAAATGTTATTGTATTAATGTTCTTTCAAAGTTAAGTTAAGGACTTATTGCTAACCTAACTCTTATTATTAATGAGTGTGCGTGAAAAGTGAAGATTAAAACGTCCAAACGACCAATTGTTCTTATCTGGTTTAATTAGGAAAATTTATATCTCCCAAACCAGTGCTAAAGAACGGGTCTGCAATAATTTGCACGTTCAATACTACACCTCACTCTCCATTCAACACTCCTATATTACGTTATTACTAATCTTAATGTTTAAATACAAATTATGAATTTACTTAGTGTATTTTAAAATTGTTTATGGATTTATTATTTATTTTGTTACTTATTTCATTGATCAATGAATATATTTCTTACTGATTGATGCGTCGACCGTAGATAGGAATCCGTAGAGATCCTCCTTTTGATGGTTCGGCTCAGAAGAAATTGCTGTTGACCAATATCGTTGATCGATGACCCTGGGCGCTTACAGATGCTGTAGCTACTCTGGTGCACAGGTCACTTCACACATAATTAATTATTTAATTAATTAAATTTTTAATTAATTAATGAGTTGTTACACACCGAGAGTATTTATTAATGGACTTTACTAGTTCCTCTGCTACTGCGGACCACTTCTCGAACGGTTAATTAAATAAAACTTTGCGTGGTTTGCGAAATTGAGCTCGTATCTAACACACGTCTTGCCTATTTAATGTTCGAACGAAGAGTGCTGGATTCCCCAAGTCTGAGTTGGTGTCTCTTCTGAATACAGCTTTGTGATTGGTTGTTCCAAATAAATCATGCGTTTTTCATTTGAAACAATATCGAACAAGTCGACCAAACGCTCCTTAATAGGTTTGAGATGGTAGAGAATTACTGGCTAATTTCATTCTTCCTCCGTTTGCAAATCGTTTGATTATGGGTATTTGCAAACGTGATTTCACAGATCTGACCACAGAATATTATTGCTTAGGGTTTTCTCTGTTAGTGTGTGGAAACATCTAATTCGTACCTAGCCTAATTCTCTAGTTATTTCTCTTGGCGTTCTTCTTCTGTATAACTTCTGTAACTGTTAATTATATTTGTTGATATTTTGGCTACTTATAGAGCTTTAATTGCTGAACACTATGCAGGTTTCAGAATTGCTGTGTATTTATTAGTTTTGAAGATATTGCAGTTTCAACTAATAAAAATAATTGAATAAGAATTCAAGTCTGTGCCGGCAACATTCGTAGCAGTGGCGATGTTAGACAGAGATAGCTGTGATTATACCCTCTCTCTCTTGCTTACGTCGCTATACTCACACAGTATGACACTTTCATATAACGATCTGATGAGTCGGCTTTATGAATGTTTATAATATATATATATTTACAATGTCCAAAGAGTTATTATGTCGGGAATACTATTTTGGGAATTTGTGATATTCAAGAAATTTTACTATAATTATGTAAAAAGAAAAAAAATGAAAGTTGTTATTTGTTTGTTAATAGAGAGTTTTAATTGCAAGTCCCGTCTCTCTGGACCCAGCACATTTTATGCTTCTTCTAGGCCTTCTGCCTAGTCATAAATATCTAGTAGCCTCTCCAAAAAAAAAAAAAAAAAAAATATGAGGGGTTACAATGCAATGTGACTGAAATTTCTTCATGTCGCTCTGTTGAGCTAGGAAAGGTTTCTGGTAGTTTCAAAAAGCCAGATGTTGAAGATGAAGGAAGTAGCGTTGCTGATTCTATAGAATCTTTTATAATAGACTGTGGTACAACAACTTTGTAAAAAAAGAAAATAGTTAATTAAATTGTGCCGAGGCACAGTTTAAATTGGAATACCTCGGCCTGAATTTAATTTAAATCGGCGCCACCGCGAGTTGTTTTTAAATTTGTCTGTGCGCTACGCTTGCTGGATCGTGGGTCAAGGTCGCTGTGGCAGCGGCGCCGACTATCGATATTGCGTGCAGCAAAGAAATTTAGTAAACTATATCAGCTGTTTACCGTGACCTTGCAATTCGCTACCGTTAGCTGTGTTCTGTGCACAAGTCTTTCCGTCTCATTTCTATCCCATTCTGGCTGACGTGAAAAACTGGTCCGGCGGTGATGTTAACTATCTTTCACATGCATTCGTGAAGTGCTAAAGCGTTTCAGGGTCCTCGCCCACTAGCCGAGAGTGACGGAGTCCGATGTGGAAAACTAGATTCTCTCCACTGGCAGAGGAACACACCTAAACTCCATCGCCGTCGGGCCGACAGAGAAATGGATGATTTGAGATCAAATTCACATCAACCCAGCTCAAGACGAATTCTGCAACACAGTTCAATACCCTCGTCTTTCGTACATCATCTACTTTCATATCACAGGTGGGATCAAACTAGTTACTTGTTTAAAACACAACTTAGAGACAGCAGTGGTCACCCGTCATGTTAAAAAGAGACATTTTGTTAGACGAATTCGCCGCATGCGAATCAGTTATTCATGTTGTTGATTGTTGACTTCATTTAATTTATATTGTATCAGTACTTAATCTAAATACCAATTGAATACAAGTATATTGCCGTTTACAAAGGCGTGTTCACACCTCAATAGCTATAACTTAATTAAACAAGGTCTTGCACAGGCAGGTCTGGCTCTGCCATTATGCAGTGGGTTGTAATCATACCAGTGGCGGCTCGTACAGGGAGGGCAAAAGGGCGCAGCCCTCCCACTATATTTGCAAATTAAACTTGTCAATAATATAACTATAATGTGTAGTATCCTTATGTGAAAGATATTTTTGGGGCGACTAATAACGATCACCCGATGTTTTCGGCATGGTCCCGCAGCCGGACGCTTTCGCTGTCGCCCTCCCTGCATAGGCTATTCTTGCGGGGAGCGGGGAAAGAGGAAGTGTACACATGTCTGTGCTTTTAAATAAACAGTAGCCATTGTAGGAGGGGCTCTGCGCGGGGAACCGGAGCGTTGTTCAAAACTTCTCTGTTGCTGTTTAAGAGCGTATATTTTCTCTTGTGTTTTATATAGTTTTGATTGTGTTCTTGTTGTATTTTTTGTGTAAACGTAATGTTCTAATAATTTATTCTTTATTAGGCAGTGTATTCTGTGTAAGTTAGTGTTTTTGTCGAACCTTGTGTAGGCTACATAAACGTGTAACTTATTATGTGTAGGCCTGAGCCTTTGTGTTCAGTGCGTATTTGTTAGAAACAAATAGGGTAGGAAACAAATATATTTTATTTAACAATGCATGCATTTAATAATATAATTTATTAAGTATTTAAGTTTAGGAACGTGAACTGCTTAGGGTTATAAATAATTTCAGTTTCAAGCACTGTTTAAATATTGGTAGTTTGCAAGGTAGGTTTTTGCTATTAGCTAACAATACTTTTAGTAGTAAAGCAAAAGGTTAAATTTTACAATTATTTCATGATAATAGCAATAACTTAGATTCTACTGGTGACTTTTGTTACATAGGCAGGCTAATGGTTCAAAAACATTTTGCCCCCCCCCCCAATCAAAAACGTTACCAGCCGCCACTGAATCATACTACTCTAGTAGATTCAGTTTGAATGAAATTTATCATGGATATGAAAATGGATCCTTAATGTTATTGTTAAAAATATATGTGGTGAATTGAGTAGTATTTCCAAGCTGTAATTAAAATTTGTGAAGGTGTTTTATACATGCACTGTTAGAAATTATTGTATCAGCTGAGGTCATGTTCATGCAAGACTTATACCTTGTTCGTTAATTTATGTTTTGTCTATTACGTACGAAGGGTATATAACGAGTTAATAATTTATTAACGCATGCATTTATGTATTTCTATATATATATATATATATTTTTTTTATGATGTAACTAAATATTCAGAGCAACTAGTACTTATGAATTTTTTGTATATAGCTTGGTGATGTAATGAAATAGCCAGAGCTACTGTGACAATACTATTTAATTGTATATCTCAATTATTTGAGCAGGTTGTTAATATAACTTCACATATATACCTATATATTTTGGTGATGCTCTGAAGTGCTGTAATTTATTATCGCATTTATCGCATATGTAAAATTTACTTATGAAACACTAATAAAAACTGTTGATGTTGAAACCATCGTTTTAATTGCAAGTCACCATGGGCCCCGCATATTTTATCTTCCGTCTAGACCTATGGTCTAGTTTTAAAATTTAAGTAACCTCCCTAAAAAAAAAAAAAAAAAAAAAAAAACTACAAATTTTTTAGGGTAACGTTTCAAAATTATTAACAGTAAATGTCAGATTCCTGGATTATTTTATCCATGACGTGTCCGTTGATTAACTAATTATAAGTATAATATTACTAACTCGGAACACTAAGTTTTTTATTGGTAAAAATGTAACATTCTTATCTTGTAGCCTGAACAGGTTTTCGCTAATTACAAGCTTCGTCAGAGGCTGCCACTAGGAGCGCTGTCCGTCTTGTTCTTGGTGACGGCGCCGTCGTTCGAAAGATCGTTGTAGTGTGTGTGTACAGTGTGATATGTTCGAATAGTATGTGTGATTTGAATTGTGTCTGTTCGTTTAGGATGTCGTTTTTATGTGTTTGTATATTTCTAGTTCTTAAGAGTGTCTTTTATGGCCTTTTGTGTGTACGTGTTGCTTATTATTGCATGTGTTGCGTTGTGCAAACGAGAAGTGACTAAGGTCAGTGAAGGTACTTTTTCTCCATACTCCACTTTCACTCGAAAATAATTAATAGAAACAGAAGAACAGCTTATTTTATTTCGCTCAGCATGTAATCCAAGGAACAGATGTATACTGGGAGACAGAAAAATTACGAGAGTTATTCTTCTTTTTTGCCTTTGTGTTTAGTCGTTAAATTTGGTAACTCGGGGCAAGGTGATCTACTCCTAACAATTTCTAATTTTTCTTGAAAACTTTTCACAGAGATTTCTTTGTTAACAGATATTCTACAATGCACACATGATACTCCATATTAAAAAAAAACTACTTAAGCTATTTAAAGTAACTAAACACCATTTAAGTCGCCATAATTAATCACAAATGAATGAATATATAAATGATTTTTTAAAAACAGCACACTACACAGCATTAAAAATTACAGACTTTCCACTTCACAGTTTGTGCGGCACTCAAACCGCATGTAGGCCAGAAGTTAGTGACAGCATTCTCACCAAACTTCCTTAAATAAATTACTGTATCCTAATTTATGTCAGATGACTGCAGATTTTGTAATGGTTACTATTATTTCGCAAGGATTCCGCAGACCAAATGTATTGGTATAAACATGATGCTAGAGTCCAACTTTTACTCTCACTTAAATGAACGATGAGAAACCATGAGAATTTGAAGGTGTCTACTGTTTGGGTAAAATAAAGTAAGATATTAGCCTAATTTGTATGGAGAAACTTGAAATATTGTATGTACCTTCTCTGTGTTTCTCTTAATTTTATGCACAGGCAAAGTAGGATTTTGCCCTCCCCCACAATTAACTCTTCCCACCATATTTCGAAAACTGGATCATCAAAGAGCAGCATGGATGATATTCACAAACACGCTTTGTAAATGTGTTATGAAAACAAACTTTTCCTAGACCAGAAAACGAAAAGTGACTCAGAATTCTTCACAAAGTAAAGTAAAAGTAGAGTTATTAATGTAAACTGACCAAACCACATTAAAAAAACATATAATATTTGTTTAAACACAACGTAGGTTTCAGATATTCACTTGTCCACCCCCAGGTGCATCGGTATCACAGAAATCACACATTTAAAATCTTTACAAATCCTTGTAGGCCTACGTCTCTAAAAATAAATTAAATGAACGGCACACAAAACATTGAAATATTAAGATTACTATAAAAACGGGCGCACTCTGTCAGACACGAGACCGGAGACGGTCCTAAAGTTAAAATATAAAGCAGGTAACAATTCTAAAAGTTTAATTTTTTCAAACATTATAAAATTATATTCTGTAAAATTGTTAATTGAAGAAAACTGACAGCAGTCTGACGGCTTTGTTATACGCTAATGTACTATGCTTCACTTTATAACTTCCTCTTTCGAGACTTCGATGCAGGGGAGGAATCAATAACAACGAAAGTACATTATCACACATGTCTATAAGGACTACAGATGAGCACTGACAAGATAGTAACAGACTGTGTGCGAAAATTTGTCCCCATCTGGTGCAAAAATTGCTATTCCCGGAAATGTTTATGAAGAGTCGATACCAGCTGGTGTTGACAGGAGGAATTGCAAAATTGCACGGAAGTCCGATGAAACAAGGAACGATGACGTCATACTTTGGGGAAGTCGTATACTTATTAGTCATGATATCTGATGATGATAGTGTTTAAATACTATTGAAACACTGTAATATTCACAAAATAATAAAATACATTTTTGTGCAAAAAGCTGTATTATTGTTAATTATAAGATAACTTATTAGTCTGAAAGGCCTCATTCTAAGAATAGTGTCGGTGTCGGTGAAAATCAAACAAAACAGAAAGTATGCTCTTTGTATTTTTTCATCTTGTTTCTGCCGTAACAGCAGGCTAATAGATAAGTCCTACCAAAAGTGTAAAGTTTGTCATTCTACTACATTTCATGCTTAGCGGACGAGGGGCAAACCAAAGTCCAGCTAAATGGGGTACTGGCTATTCTATTCAACCGCCCTTTTTTACATGACTGAAACTTTCCTCTCCCAAACCTCCTTCAAGTCTCTGGGATGAAGACTAACCCCCCCCCCCCCAGTTGCGGTTTCGTGGAGCCTTATCTCCGCTCCTGATTTAATGCTATTATAATCCTACTGCAGGATCACTTTAGGATTACGCAAAATTCAGAATAAGTATCAGAAAAGACGAATGAAACTGAACATCGTCATAAAAACCTTATTTGCAGCTTTATGAATATTATGCTAGAGACCTGTATCCCTGGGTAGTGGACTGTGGTATACCCAAAGTAGAAGATAACTAATAGAATTTAGCCACTCCAGCCAAATTAGAAGTGTGTTCACACCGTGTCGTGGAAGCAAGTCTGTTTAAAACCTTCACTAAGCCCGTTAGGCTGAGTTAACAGTATTGAGTTGTTTTTATTCTTTATTGGTTTTTATTAGTTTTTTATTTTTATATATTTTGTATTGTTGTTATTTTATTTTAGTGTTTTTAACATTTTACTTTCTTTTTTTATTTATTTATAAAAAATCTGTCCGTCTGACTTTGTCGATTCTAAACACACTATTTGGTTCCTTAAAGTCGTATTTGAATTTTTCTTTATATTGTTCATTTTTCGACGTAGATATTCACACGGATCATGATTGGTGGATTCTTGGTCCACGAGAATCACTGCATCGGAGTCTCAAGATATATTTTTGCAGTACATGTCTTATTGGTGTATCTCGATTTCCAGCCTTGTGATGTCTTTGGCGTCTTTCCGAACGTGAAATTTTTACATCGTAAGAACATGCCTTGTTTACGCAACATTCTCTTCACGTTGTTACAGCCCATGAAGAAAGGAATAAATATCTGAGGACGAGAGAGATAAGAGAGAGAGAGAGAGAGAGAGAGAGAGAGAGAGAGAGAGAGAGAGAGAGAGAGAGAGTGAGAGAACGAGAAAGATTGGTGGAGACGAACGGATGTGTGTGTGACACTGACTGCCAGCGCAGTCGATAGGTTTGTGTGCAGCGACAAACACTTGTGTTATCGACTAAATCGAGCGCAATCGTCGGGTGCCCCTTTGACTGATCATAAATGTATCTGATTCTATGTATATAAATGTATCACAAGTTTGTGCGGGACAGTTAATACAAATTTGCGTGTGGCTTCTTGAGTAGCCATCACATAATCTGTGAAATTACCATACTTCGTGTTGAGGAATGCTAAAACGTATAAGCAACTCAAACGCAACAACTCATTCGAGTTGGATATAATAATTTATTTGTAAATCTTCAACAGCCACGCATAGTGTTAACTGCATTATCAATTTGATAATGACTGACTAAAATTTCCACATTTACGGTGGCAGAACAGTAAACAATGGGCTAAAGAGATAATTTGAAGGTCACAATAAAGTAATCATCTTTTCAGTATTGATTAAATTTTCAAAACTACGATACATATGTAAGCATCCAAGAGTGCGCAATTCACGTCAGTGTATGAGAACTGTAGGCTATGCAAAATACTGAGGTTTTCTTTCTCGTTCAGGTTGTTCTTATGTATCCTTGCGAATCACATAATCCGTCTACAATTGCAGTTCTTGCCCTTCGCTTAGGCCACTCTGTAATTTTGAATGTAAAAGTACTTACCATAAAAATGCAATAGTATACTGGTAATGTTTTGTAAAAGTTAGAAAGGAACGCTAGGAATTGCGCGGCCCGACGAAGAAGATGCTGACATTAGATCACGAACTGGTAGCAACTCCAACGCTAGCGAACTAAAGAATGTGAAGAACCAGTAACCCTTAGTCATAGTTTGTATCAGATGTGAACAAGAATAGGCTACGTTTAACTCACAAGTTATATATTAATTATAAGTATTACTATATTATATATTAATTATTATTAATTACTTCGTAGAGGCTGCCACTAGGAGCGCTGTCCGTCAAGTCTTATTGGTCAAGACGGACAGCGCTCCTAGTGGCAGCACTGACGAAGGTTATAATAAACGAAAACTGGTTCAAGATATAAGATAAAAATTTTACATTTTTACCAATAAAAAACTTAGTTTCCAAGTCAATAGTATTATACTTATAAATAAATAATTTGAAATAATAACGGTAAATGGAAAATTATTTATAATTTAAAAATTAGTAGAACATAATGGAGTAAAAATCTTAGAGAGCATGTACATTGTAGAGACTGGTACAGTACTGGTACTGGTTGCCTCAGTACTGGTAGAAAGCAAAGTCAAGACGATGCAGTAAGATCTCACTAATAATAAAAACAAATAAATGATACTAAATAGGGAGTCAGCATTACTTCTAGATTCGACAGAAGCCTGCCTCTCTGTGTATTCTCATTATGGTTATCTTTATAGAGCGTTCAATAGGTATAAGAAACCTATTGTTTCAATGGCAATATAAAAGAGCTAAAAAGAGACATATTACTATGCAGGACAGCACTGGTTGGTTTAGTATAACTTACGAAAGAAGAGTGCTAAAATTTCAAAAACTTTTCAAGATTTCATACTTATTATTTAGACATTTAGTGATCTCAGGCAATATATTTTATTAAACGATTCTGGTAGGTCTATTAGACCGTTGAAGATTTCGTACAAAACCGTTTATAAGGTCGTGGTTCCGTAAGATCACAAAGATTTCTTCATTTTTCCTGTAAATGTTTTTGTTGCTTTTGCAACCTAAATGTATTTGACTAGTGACCAGCCACATAATTCATAAAGATGAGCTCCATTTACATCAGGATTTACACAAATCATATAAACTCACTTTGATATATAGTCCATAGAATAAACAATAATGAACATGATTTTCTACGTTTCTAAGCTGTTTATTGGTGCCATCTAGAGTTCAGTTCACTTCACACACAAACGATTTAATACTGCAAATGTAAACAAGTACAGTTCCCTCAGTTTTAAATCCTTTTCTATTGTTTTCACTTTAAACATAAAATACCTTGTAATCCCTCTAGAGATGGAGTTATTTTTAAATTTAGAAGGTACAGTTGCTAATAGTCCTTCTGGGTTTTCCGCAAAATCAGCCTTAAAAATACGGTTTCAATTTTTGTATTGTTTCCACAGAATTTAAAGGTGATTTATACCTCCCACCTCATAATTGTTAATAGTCCTTCTGGGTTTCTCCAGAATCAGTTTTAAAAATACGGTTTGAATTGTTGAATGCAATGCAATACTATAATTTCCTGTGCACGAATCTGAAGTACAAAGGCCGCAGTCACACACACCTAAGTAAGTAAACGAATCACAAACGCGAGTTTCTATTGCAGATTTGTTAGCCGACTTCTCCACATCAGTTCTCTGTCTGGTATATTTGGTCTATCATGATATTGACTCCTAAATATTTGATTTGACGGCTCTCCCGTACTTTCGAACACGAGATGCACCCTATTTCTGTAATTAAAGAATCCAGACACTTATAGGCCTACCACTTAGACAGAATTATAGCTTTAACTTTATCTACATCCCGTGAAGACAAATTAGGATATTTTTTGCGTATTTACTACAAGAGTTTTTACAAATCTTTTTAAGGGGCTGTAAATCTTGTAACATACTCTCTTCTATACTTTCACATGTTTCCTCAATATAACTAAGTACCGTAGCCTATCATATGAAAACGCAGAAACTGACCATTTAATCTAGCAATACGTCGATTATTTACGTATGTTATATATGCAATAGCTCATAATACTGTTCCCTTTTGGACGTTATGGCCTGAATCAATGAACTTTTGTTTTTACTGTTTACGCCTTCCGTTATTTCACTTATACATATCAATTTTACTGTTTCTGATTGACACCTACTCTAAAACCAAATTTGTTAATAACAAAAAAAATAATTCTGAATAGAAATTTTATATTTCTTAATTCTATTTGTTACTGTTACTTTGGAAAATCTTATGAAAGGAAGTTTTACGTTTTTCTTTCTTTCTTACATGTTCCATTGCTAAGAGATTTGTTAACTTATATTTAACTAGAACAGACAACAAGTACTGTACAGGAAAACAGAGGAACATATTTTCCTTGACGGAAAATTTTAAAAACTAGCAGACCAATTATGTGACCCAGGTTTTGCTTCTATGATATATCTTGTTACTGATAGGTAATAGGCCTAAGTCATAAATTCAACAGCAATTATTTTTCAATATGTCGTCATTTACTAACATGTTAATATGTTTACAGAGATACCTCTGTAATATGTATAGAGAAACCTCTTTTCTTAACATAGTCTATCATCAAAAATCTCGATTTCCCTTTTCTCTTTTCGTCTTCTCCTCCTTCTTCTTCCTCTTATAACACGTTGTTGTATCCAGTTCCCTTCAGAATTATAGGCTTACCTAAAAATATTCTGTATTCTGATTTTGGTTAATTTAAAAAAGTTATATTTTTCCTCACTCTGTCAACCCATTTTATTTTGTCTATTTTTCTCCGTACTCGCACTTCAAAACCCTCAATCATCCCTCCCTCTCTCCCTTTCCCATTTCTCTCTCGTATCCATATTCCACGTTTCACGTCTGTAAATAGAACGCTCCGCATGTAGCATTTTATCCGTCTCTTCTTCGTTATTGCTTATGTAAAGTCTTTGACTATTGTGTAATTCTGGGATCTCACAAAGATTATTCTTCACAGTATGTTTCTCTTTACTCTGTCAAACGCCTTTTCACAGCCAACAAATGCTCTTTGTAAAATTTATATAAAAAAGTATTAATAATTATGGTTCTTATCCTGCACTACAGGTTTCTTATGTTAATATCACGTTTGATAGCACTAACCAAAAAGATATGCAGTATGTCATCGAATGTTCAGTTGAGCTAATCGATTACTCATCCCACAGATAAAGCAATTCTACGTCGTGTAAGTTGGAATGGTTTCGGCAAGTTGGCTTTGTAATTAGTTTTGTTCAAAGCCTCGGGAATCTACCATCAGTTGACTGATTATTAGAGGGAATTGTGTAGTGGTTAATTGCTTTGTCAGTGAACTAATTTGAGAGGCGTTATTCCATTTCGGTTGACCACGGTTTAACTTTGTGATCTGCTTGGAGGCAAAGTATGAGGAGGAGATTTTATTGTGATTCTGTTACGCACAGCGCTGTCAGGTTAGGCAAAACTTGTGAATTATTTGAAGCTGATTTAGGTTGCCTGGTTTTCATAGAAAATCAATTATTTCTATTGATCCATCATATTTTGCAGTGAAAAATACAGAGCCAATTCTTCATAAGAAGTTGTGTACGGACTAGTATTGGTTGGCCCTGTAATTAATGATAACAAAGTCGTTGTGTTCAGTGTTATTATTGTTGTAAGTAATAGATTAAGAATACAGTCTGTCTGTTTAAACCATAAACGTCTACTTTTGAGATATCAAACATAATTTGACCCTTGCGCGTACGTGCGCTCGTGGGTGTGAAGAATTATGTCCATGTATGTACTGTGTACACAACCACTCACTAAGAAAATAATGCTTCCGTTTGGAACATACCCTGAATAAAACAAGACAATGAGTAGTCAACATTATAATGATCAGCAGACTTAACTATCCGATATGCAGTTTTAACCGATAACACATAACCAAGCCTTGTCGCACTCATCTCGTCAATTTACGCTAATCCCATATGCTCCCACAAAATAGTTTTTACCACTGTCCCAAAAAACTCAACCATCGAATATTAACCATTCAACCGACGACCCCACCGGATTTCATTTCCAAACAATATCATCCACCAGCGACGAGGATGATGTAACTCATCCAAATCAGAACAATGACTGGCAAGTGATAACATTTAGGAATACCAAAAGAAGGAAAGTCCGACACATGAAACAAACAACTCATGAGCAAAAAACAGAAACAAACAACCTTTTCGCTCCGTTAACCAAAGTAAACGAAGTAGATTAGCTTGACAAATCCCCAATGGCCATGTAAACCCCATAGGCCCCTCCCATTTTCATACCTGGTGCTACAAATTATAGCGCCAAGGTACATCAAATTGGGAACATCTTAGAAGACGAAATCTTTGGCTCATGTTAACAAGTAACCTGCCATTCACCCGAATCCTACCGTAATCTAGTCTGAGACCTCAAACAAAAGGGTATATTCCTCCACACAGACCAATTAAAAGAAGAACGAGCATTCAGAGTAGTTATCAAATATTTGCATCACTCAACAAATGTAGCAGACATAAACAGGACTTATTAATTCTTAAACTCAAAGTCAGAAATATAAATAACGCACGTCATAGACTCACTAAGGAGCCATTAAACATGTTCTTTGTAGACCCTGAGGCAGCAGACAATAGCAGAGACGTATATAAAAAAACAGGTTTACAAAAAAAGTCGTACAAACTAAACCCCCGCGCTCAATTGCAACCATTAAAATTCAGTTCAAACGATGCCAACAGTAAGGTTACTCCAAATCATACTGAACTGAACCGTTCATTTGTGTCAAATGCGCAGAGTCGAACAAAACAGTAGACTGCAGAAAACTTAGAGAAACCCCTGCAAATGCAATTATCCTGCCAATTATAAAGACGGCGAGCATTACAGAAATCCAACATACAACTCAATGCTTTTCCTCAACACAAAAGTTATGCCGATGAAATCGAGGCAAAACACATTCAGGTGGATGGCATGATATGATATTTTTAGATGAATTCAGAAACCTGTTTAATCAATTATTACAGCAAAACAGATGTTACTTAACATGCTTACAATGTTACTCAATAAACTCAATTGAAATGGTCAGGTTTCCAGGGATTGCACAATGGAACGCCAGTGATATTCCCAACCATAAAGAAGAATTACAGTTGTTTCTGCATCTAAACATAATTGAAATACTCCTTATCAGCGGAACGCATTTTACCAAGAGAAGCTGCTTCAACATTCCAAAATAAAAACCGTACTACACAAACCACCCGGATGGCACAACTCACGGAGGCTCTGCGGTACTTATAAAAGAAAACATCGAGCATTTTGAGTTACTAAAATATGGAGACAGCCACATGCAAGCGACATCAATAAAAGTTAAAACATTTCGTACGAGCTTACTGTTACAGCTGTCTACTGTCCACCCAAACACAACTTAAAAAAAGAACAATTTGTGGAATTCTTCTGAACCTTGAGACCAAAATTTATAACAAGCGGGGAATTCATCGGCAAACATATATTATGGGGCTCTCGCCACTCGACCACTAGAGGCAGAGAACTAACTCAGACTATCCTAGACAATAAACTAGACCTTCTTATCGACAGCTTACCTACTTTCCTACGGCTAGACCTACTTATTGGCTTACCAACGCAAATAAAGTGCTGGATTTGTTAGACTTATTTGTCACCAATGTGACAACATGTCACATACATATTGTTGGAATTTCTTCTACATACATGGATGTTTCTTCAAGTTACGTTTTGTCGTCAGATCATAATCCAATAATATCAACAATAAGCACAAATATTGATAACTAGGAAAACTACTCCTAGATTACACAATTACAACGCCAGATAATACAGGACAATACAAATTTATCTGTACGATTACATGAACCTGAAGACACAGAAACGGAAACTAACAATTTAATTAACCTATTATAGAATGCAGCCAAACTAACCACATCAATTACTATCTGTCATCAGTCAACTAAAAACAACCCATACGAAATCGAAAAACTAATAGCAGAGAAAAGAAGGAATAAGTCAACCTGTCAGCGAACACATACACCCGATAGTAGAACAAAGTACATTCAACTTAGCAACAAGTTAAAATTAAAACTCCGAGTATTTATGAACAATATGAACAACTCTTTTCAACTATATGTTAGTAAACTGACTAGATGGGACAACTCCATCTGGAAACCTGTAAAACACAGCAAGAAACCCAGATCGTCGGCACCTCCAATGAGTACATACTCAATTCCTCTAGGACCATGGCCCAAAAGCGATAAGGACAAAACCAAACTCTTTGCCAAATATATTTCAGAAGTTTTCACTTCACACTCGACCATACAACACAATGTTCACGACGTCGAAATAATTGTTGACATACGTGTTGCAGTAGACTATGTTTGTCAAAAATCTGAATTCGTCAGCTGTTTGCAAAAGAAGTCTGGAATGTATACTATTGAAACGGATATCTACCAAGGAGTAAGAAGAATACTTACTTTCACATTTGGAAGAATATTATATGGTTTAATGTTCGTATTCGGTTTGAAAATTAATTAGTGCAAATTCATTTACATCATTTGCATTTACTTACTGGACAATACTTTCCATCTCCCCACTTAATTCTTTCCATTGATACGAGGACAAAGACTAAATTTTATTTTGTTTACGCGATTCGTTTTTGATAGAATATTTTGTTTTTGTAATATATAAATTAATGTACTTATCCTCAGTATAATATTGTATTAATGTGAATACACTTATTTCCTGGTTCGAATTTAGTTATGATTAGTGTAACTGTTACAATTACTATCATCTTATGTAAGTAATGTTTGACTAATGTCTTATGTATGTGATTTGCAAGTATTCTGAATTACAACTTTTACTATGACAGGGGATTGTTGTCATGAACAAATATCATTATGTAGAATAAAAGAATAATACAATTGTATTAGAATTTGTTTTTTTCTTGTTGGATTATGTATTTCTTAAAATGTCTTTTGGGTCTCGGCACCTAAATTCTTTAGAGCTATGCCGTCTACCAGGAGTGTTGGTCGAGGGGATGTTTTCGTCTCACCTACATTTTAGTTGACTCAACGAGAGTGGAAACGTATACACATTAAGACGCAAAACGACATTTTCAAAGCCTATACAGTATTCTGTCCTCAGGAAGGACTGAGTTCTGACTCTGTGTCTCTGCCTCAGTTCTGCGAGAGCACTACTGCAATGTCTTCAATAATGTGTTTCACTGTAAGTGATCCGCAACAAATGCAGACGGGTCGTTCTTGTCCTTGTAGGAGGTACGAAGACGTCATGTTCCTGTGCCCAGTGCGCAGTCTCGTGATGCAAACTTCTTCACGACAACTCTCATCACCTGCTACTTGCCATTTACGGACACTGTTTCACGACAGAAAGTTTGGTCTGCCGTGTGTTCTACATCTGATGTGTCCACACATCAATAATTTTGCTTGAGGCAGCTAGCGTCGCGTCATCAGGTCGAATGGCAATTGAATCGAGTCGCGGGCTGTCCGCAGCGTTTCTCGCTGCAGCGTCAGCTTCATCGTTATATTCGATACATAACCCGGACACCAAACAAAATTAAAATATAAACCAAAGTCTTCTAACGCATGGCATAAGGCCATTATATGCTGTAATAACAGATTCACTATGCTCCGATTGTCCAAGCCAGTTAGTAAACTAGTGAATCCGTACAGATAACAAATTTCCTGTCACCACGGTGTTCACAGAAACGAAGAGCCTGCCACACCGCGTACAGTTCGGCGGTTATACACTTGCCGCTTTGGGCGCACTAGGTGACAAAAGCATTACTCATTCCACTCTCTGTTTTCGACCCGTCAGTGTACAATGGTATAAACTCGACGTATTCTTCAAGGACTGATCTAAACAGGAGTTTCTCTTTAGTTGGGTGGCACGATTTCTTGCTTCTAATGGCGGCATCTAGCCGACAATTTGGTTTGCAAAGCAGCCAAGGACACTCGCACGGAGCGTACGCCTGGACAATCAGCTTTCAAGCGTACGAATTTCGGCTGGTCTGGTGAACGTCGAACGGTGGTTGCATACCCTAGCAAGTTATTCGCCAGCATCACGTGGTTTACTTGGCTTGGTAGTGTTACTTTTTTTGGCTCATATCTTAGCTACATCAGTTGACGTCACAAATCTAAGGATGTCAGTCCGGCTTCGTAATATAAGCTTTATTCAGGGGTAGTACGGAACGCCCCTGTTGCGTATCGCACCCCTGTGCTGTGAACAGGATCCAGCTTTTTCAAGCACGACTTTCTGGCTGAAGAGCACACCGCGCATCCAATTTCTTATCCGATTTGGATAACACTAGTTTGGTGTACAGGAGCAATAAAACTTCTCTATTTGCTCCCCATGTCATACGGGAGATGAATCTGATTGCGTTTAACGAGGATTTGCACTTCACAGCCAGATCGTCAGCATGTTTGTCCGTGTCAATTGTTTGTCAAAAGTTAGGCCCAGAAATCTGATGACCTAAGGCCTATAGGGTAGCCGGACATCGTCTATGCTTAACGTAACGTCCGGGTGCCTCTATCGTTTTCGACAGAAGTGGACACAGGTCGTCTTTGTTGCCGAGAAAGAAAAGCCTATATTGTTAGCATTTTCTACCAACGTATCTAAACCACCTAGTACTTTATGCCTGACCATCACCGTAGCTTCGACCGAGTATAACAGCGCAATATCGTCAACATACAAGCACTACCCAACTGACGTTTCAATACCCTCAAAGATGCCGTTGATGGCGATGGTAAAAAGCGTGCCGCTCAACGGAGAATCCTGAGGTACTCCATTTTCCAGCTCGTGGGGGGCCGACAGTGAATGTCCGACACGGACACGGATAGTCCTGTCTCTGAGAAAGCTGGAGATAAATTGAGGCAGGTTACCTCTGAACCACCAATCATGTAGTCATTGCATGATGTTAAATCTCCACGTTTTGTCGAACGTTTTCTTCAAATCGAAGAACTCTACAACGATGCATTGGTTTTCGATGAATCCGTTCTGGAATGCGTTCTCTAAATATAGCCTACCAGTTGATCAGAAGTAGAATGGTGTCTCCCGTACCCATATTGGTGTGTGGTCAGAAGACCGTATTTTTTCAGGCACCAGGTGAACCGGCTGTTTACCATCCTCTCCAATATCTTTCCTTGACAGCACGTCAACGATAGTGGACGATAGTTTTCCCCTTTCAGAGGATGCTTTCAGGGCTTCTGAGGCGAGACAACGATTGCCTCCTTCCATGGTTTTGGATACTCCTCTTGCATCCATATGGCGTTATAGAGTGCCAACTTCATCTTTCGTTGCGAGGAAATTTCTTGAGATAACTTTCTGTACTACTGACCTCGGTATATCTCGCAGCCATGGCATCAGCAATTTCATAGGGGTTGCAAATCAATTCACCATCGTGCTCTATGCATGTGATTGGCTTAAACACTGACGTGCCAGTGATTGCTCTGATCTTCTTCCATACTTCTGTCACTGGGGTCAAAAATGTTATGGTCGAGATGTATGTTTCCCAGCACGATCGTTTTGTAGGGAGTACTGTTCTACGAGCGGTGGCTCGAAGTCGCTTAAAAACGATGCGATTATCTTCGGTCGGCAATCGTTTATTCCTGTTTAGGGCTCTTCGCTTCTCTTTTATTGCGTCTTTTACAGCGTTGTTCCACCACGGTACCGGTGGTCTGGTTGAACGGTCACTGGTTCGTGGGATACGCTCCGTACCTGCTGAGGTGATAGCAGCTGTAAAACTGTACGTTGTCTTCTATGCTTCCACAGACTTTCGTAGGTGTACAAGCAGTGTGGAAGCCTGTCCAATCAGCTCAATCCGTGCGCCATCTTTTCCGCGTGCGAATAACGCTCTTTAACGTTCGCGTTGTTATCAGCACGGGAAGTAGTCGCTCCCGTGGAGATCAGGGAGCACTCTCTACGAGAGACGTGGAGCACGACCCAGGCTACAGATAGAAAGGTCGATAGCCGAGAAAGTACAACTTTTAACGTTGAAATGTGTGCTCTCGCCTGTGTTTAAACATTTATAGTGCGTTGTTTAGCAAGAGATCCTCAGTTTTTAATCCAGCACTGTTTGTTCTAAGACAACCCCAAGTAGCCCTATGGGAGTTGATGTGCCCGAGAAGTAGTAATGGAGATGGTAGCTCCGCGACCAGATCCTGTAGATCTTCTACACGCTACAAGTAGATATAAACAACAGATCGTCATCTTCAGTGATTGCTAATGCTTTTAGAGGGTTAGCGAGGGGAATACGTCTAGCGCAATGTGTGTTGCTATGAAATATAGCAAGCCTCACCTATCTCTAGTGTTTGGAGTCACATCATAGCGGAAGGACTTATATCTCCTCATATTAAAATGTTTATGAAGCCTCAAATGTATTTCCTACAGACACACACACGTCGGTGTAGGCCTATGCATGGACAGTTGCATTATCAATTCGCAGTAATGCGAAGTGCAATCATTGATATTCTACTGAATGATATTCTCTATGCTGGACGTTAAAAAATCAGTCGCTACGGACTGTGCTTACTTTCTTGGCTTCCCTTTCGGCCAGCCTTTCTTCTTCTTTTATTGTAGATTGCCGAGTTCCGCCAGGTCACCGAGATCGGTGAATTTGTTGGCACCGGCAATCGAGCTGAACTCCGATCCGGAGCTCATCTCCTGGTCATCAGGGACATGCCTTACACCCGGCTTTGGTTTATGATGTTCTCCTTAATGTATTTAGGAGGACGGAGCGATGGACGGTGGTATCCCCTCACCGACTCGCCACCACTGGAGATAGGTGCAGGTAAAGCCACAATGTTTACGCCAGGCCTTCTTGGCGGGCGAAGTATGGGTCTGTTTGTAGACCCGTCAAACGCGCGAAAACGCTACCCGCGAATACTCTCTTTTCTCACCGTTTGCGCATGGGTCTCAGCCGCACTACATTTATGTATTTTTGAATTTTTGTACATTTCAAAAAAATACCGCTCGATAAACTGAGTTACTGCGGGTAATATCTCTCTTACAATAAAGGCTGATGACTCTGTTGCCTCTGTTTACAGCCTGTCCATAGCTGATTTTACCCTGGTTGACTGGAATTCAGGTTATGCGCATCAAAGTAGTTTAGTTATATCAGGGTACTTCCTGAATAGCCACCTCTTGCTTATAAACGGAGCAATTGCGGGATCTAGATGAATGCTGACCACCGTAATTGACACATTTCATTGGTTCAGCACAGGGATCGTCACTATGAGTCGACTTCCCACAGAAGCTTGTCTTGACCCGAGTACATCTTGATACAGTGTGTCCGAAATGCAAGCACTGAAAACATGGTGTCTGTCCATCCCTTTGCACCGTTAGGGTACGTACATAGCGCGGAATACGAGTATAGAATACTCGCATAGATGATCGCACATAGCATATCGCAAATGTATGACAAGTGTGCATACCGAGGATGAAATAATGTCTGATCCATGAGAATAGTGAACAGTGTCAATGTCAGCAATACCGTACGGAATGAGCAATGTTTGTGTACAACGAATTTCCTCGTTATTATTATCGTGGTTGCTATTTAAATTTTTAAATCCGTGCAGTATAGTGACAGCAACGATATCTCGGTACCCACAACATTTTACCTACTTTCAAATGCCTTAAAAAGACGGTTAGTTCTCATCCCACCAATTAGAAAAGACAATCACTTGGAGAGGTATACTATTTGTACAAAAAGCTGAAAAAGGATTCGGACAAACTTCACGCATATTTACAAATGTCACAAGATACATTTAATTATACACTACATCTAATTCAGTAATACCTCAAATCACAGGCTTACGACAACTTTCATGATAATCAAATTACAGCAAAGCAAATGCTCCTTGTAACAATCAGGTTAAGATTAAGAAACATTATGTAATCACATTAAAATTTATTATACTGATAACGCTACATCTTTAATCAAAATAGACCTGGATAACACAAATTATAAAAGCATGCGCAAAAATATGTAACAATTTAATTATACAATTTAATTCAAAAATAAACACAAAATAACAAAATTGGAATAACAAAACTCTGAAATATAATACTTACAAACTAGTGTTGAAAGGTAGGGAACTGTATGGGGGAAGAAATTTATAATGTTACGGGACGTTGCAAGGGATTCAATAAAGGATTTTGATAATATGAAGCTTGAATTTAATAGGGGGCATTGGGAGAGTTAAATGAAGACGATGGAGGACTAACCATAGCATTAAACGATAGGACACTTTGTTGTAAAGGAAAGGTGAAGTTAGACAGTCATCATTGAAGTTCCATCCTGAATTGCACTTTTGTTTGTGTATCCAGTTTCTTAACGTAAGGTAAAAGTGAATTTAAGAATCCTATGCCTTCGTCATTTGGTTCAATGGAATAAAGTGCTCTTTTATTTCTAGTTTTCCCTCTATAACTGTAACAAATATTGTCTAATTGCAGATTGGCTAGTAGTTCTATTTCGATAGCCTACATCAGAAAACTGAGTAGGCTATCCCTTCTGGCGTGGGAGGTACTGATTGTGACGCAAGGCAAACAGTCGTATGAATTTCCTCAACGTTGTGGGAAAAAGTGTCTTAATTCAATTAATTTCTTTCATTTTTCTATATCCTCGATCATATTAATGTGGTCTGCTGGGGTGAAAACTGGTCCTTTAGAGAAAGCAAACTTTGAAAATAAGGCCAAGATTTAGCAGTTTCATCAGGAGTAGCGTCGCCAGATCTAATTTTTGGCTTCATTTTTTTTTTAATCGTTGTCTTAAATACTTCCAAGTTTGCTTCGCAAACGCATCTGCAACACGAATAAGAAATTAGACTTAAATGAAAATGCGTTTAATAAACTTTTTAAATTTATAATTTCCATGTAACCAGATACCCAGAGGGATTGTTGGGGTGGGGGCTTCAACAAAAATCTAGGAAAGTAACCAAACATTTTAAATACTTTTCAATTGTAATAATCAAATTGTTATTGCAATCCTGAAGTTTTGAGTTTTGCTATTTTTTAATCTCATAATTAGTGAAAACGTAAATATAAAATAGTACAGACGTATGTATGCGAATCATGTATTAACTGCCTATAAGATTACCTTGAATTAAAATATTACTATATTTCAGAATTCAAGTGTTGTTTTTACACATTAGTACTTCAATATTTAAAAATTTAATTTACCAGCACACCAAAGTCGTGCTGCTGTTATTGTCCACTATTTGTTTGGGCTAAACCTGTTGTGGCGATTCTTATGGCGTTTGTACCATATTTAGGGAAATTTTCAACTTCCAAAATAAATTTGTCTTTTAAGTCAACCATTATTTTGTTGAAGAAAATATAAAACTATTGTATAAAGACAGAACAGCCCGAACTGTTTACACTTTACCGGGAAGTGGTATATTCGATAGTTGTGTATGGCTACAGTGGGGCGAAATGTCCTTGACGCAACCAATCAGAGCTCAGAACTATTCCATGTGAAAAAACAAAACTTGTTTGCTTTCCGAAGAGGATCACGATGATATTCTCTGGTATGCGATGTGCGGTCTGCTTAGGTATGTACGGTGCCGTATAAATACAAGAGTTTGTTTTCACATTGACTGTAATCTGTGTGAGTATTCTGTGCTAGTATTCCGCGCTATACACGTACCCTTAGGCTTCGAAATGCAATGACGGCTTGTGGGGCGATCCCAGTAGCAATTTCTTCTTCTGCGCAGTTCAGCAGGTCCCTGCACACTACCACCCCCTTTCCCTCTTTGTGGTGTTCAGGGTGGCATGAGGAACGACTTCTACCTCTATGTCCCCTATTTTCTGCAGTTTCAGTAACCTCGAACCCTGTTGATCGTTTAAGGTCTCGATACGTTGTCCACCTGGGGCTTTTATGATTTCCTGTACGGCTGTTCCACCGCAACCGGTGAGAGCTTTTCAGCTTTTTCAATAAGGAAGAGACTGACTTTTGTGAAGTAACCTTCCTTCCGTTTTACAGTCAGATGCTTCGACACGGCCGACACAGTGGCAGACGACGTCAAGTATTTTTGTGTGTCAACCGAGGAGAAATGTCTCCTTCTCTTTACCTTTTGAATAGGACTTTTTTCTGGACGAGGGTTTTTAAGGGACCCCTCAACCCGAGAATTGCTTTGAGAACTTGAAATTGTGTTCCCACAAGTACTGGAGAAGTGACAGATTACCGAGGCAGTGCCCTCGAGTACTACGGCTAGGACTAAATACATCAGGTGCCCTGAAGCCATCGCTCGCGACTCACTAACGCAGAGCCATCCACCCATTGGCACCATCAGATCCACCGTGGGCACGGTTTGTTTTCAAGCGGTACACACAACCTTGTCAAACTCACGTACTAGTGCCCTAATAGCCAGCTAAAGAATAATAACTGTTGCCCCCCCCCCCCCCGAAGGCCAAGATGTTATAACCTGGGCGTAGGGTTGGATTTCTGGTGGGCAAATTATGTATTATTATGTATGGATGGATGTATTATTATGGATTATGTATTATTATACGAACAAATTATTTTATTACAATTTAAAAAAATGTTGTTTAAAATAAAATAATAATAATGATAATAATAATTATATTATTAAGTGTTATATTATTCTTAGTATTAATAAAAGCAATTTTTTTTTAGTAATATTCGTGAACAAAGAACAACGGCATTTACTTACACAGTCCTTATTGTGTGAAAAGGGAGGCGTCTATGCTGTCATGCGAGACTGAATGTGTCTGAACACAGTAAATAGGAAGCTCTGCGCGGCGCGACACACGTAAAAACTATTGTCCAGTAGCCAAAACATCATAATTTCTAGAGTTGCTACAATATGCTACTCTGAGCCGATACTCCTTTTTATTATAGTATCTTATTTCACGGTTATGTGATTCACTTTACTGAGTAAGGTGTCAACAGAAAAACGATCCACCCAAGTAATCACAAGTAATTTTAAAGAGTGGAATGACTGTTACGCATTTCAGGTATGAGCGTCATCACAAATTTTTGACTCAGTACCTCTGTTTCATCATTATTTCACTCACGCCTTTTAAAGTGACAAGTATTCTTCTTCTTAACACTACAGCACTACAATCGAACTTGGGTCCTGGCTTCCAACCCCAATCTTATCCAGTGTCTTATATCCGTTGCCATCTCAGCGCTAGTCCTCACATCCAGTCGTCTGAGATCTTCCAATACATTATCCAATATGTATCATACATCTTGTCCTAGGTCGATCAGCCTTTTTGCTTTCCCCCTGTGCCCTCAGGATTTTCTTGGGCATTAGCTTATCACCCATCCTTTCTACCTGACCTTGCCATTGCATTTGTGGAACTTTTGCGAATCATACGATGTACTCATGGTTCAATAGCTAACGCTTCATCTACTACGATTTACTAGTGCTTCATCAATCTCCTGGTTGTTTCTTACTCTCCATTCATAATCTTCCTTAACCGGGCCATAAACACGTCTTATAATCTATAAACCTTCTCGGTGTGTCTTGCTTCTTTCTTGCTAATGTCCATGTCTTACCTTCATAAGCAACAACCAGTCTATTAATCGTCGTATATATTTCATGTATTTTGTGACTAACGAGCTAGTTTCTAAAGAGTGTTGTTAGGACAGTATGCCCTACTTCCTAAAATGTGACGAGCCCTACTTTCGGAAAAATTTTTCGCAAAGTCCGTCACTTTTTTAAACGAAACAAAAATGAACAAGTCAAAACTGTGCTACTTTCAAACACGCCGCGCACTTTGCTTTTAATCAACAGTAGGATACCTGACGCCAAGAGTAACACTAAAATTAAATCATTTTAAATACTCCATGGTCAATGGCTCTAACAATCAGAGCGTTTTCACCATCAGAAGTCAAAAACGTAATTGCTAAATATCATAAAGCTTCCGGCTTAGATTTAGTCACGGGTGAAATCGTCAGAAAACTACCAAAAAAAGGAAAATAACTCTAACCACTATATACAATAGAATGTTACGTTTAGCATATTTTTCTCTTACAAGGAAGTTTCCCAAACCTGGCAAAGCACCTAATCTTGTCAAATATCGGCCAATAAACCTGTTACATAAAAATCTCTTTCAAAACTCTTGTTCAAGAGGCTTCAAAAAAGTATGTCAACGTCGGTAAAATTATACCACCTCACCAATTCGACGTCCGGGCAAAATATTAGGCAATTCAACAGACCCACGAATTCTCAATACGATCATCAATAGGCTTAAAGAAAACAATTGTGCACAGCTGCTTTTCTTGACACTGATAAGGTATTTGACAGTATGTGTCATACAGGACTCCTATATAAATTTAAGCATCATCTCCCAGCCACGTACTACCTTCTTATTGAATACCACTTGAACAACCGTTTCCTCCAAGTTAAGTTGAACCTTGCCCTCTCACCTTACTACCAAATCCATTCAAGTGTACCACACGGCAGCACTCCTACCTCTTTTTTATACACAATCTTTACAGGTGACACCTCTCAAACAGATAATATGATCATCGCAATGTTTCTGATAGTATGGAACTCTTAGTTACAAACCTCGATCCGCAAGGGGCCACGAAACGTCTTCAGCACCACTTAAATCTACAAGAAACATGGTATGACACATGCCAGATGAACATAAACCGAACTAAGTCAGCTTCACAACTGGCCAAATCGAGTACCCAACAGAAAAGGCTCTCCTCTTCCAATAAAACATGAAATTACGAGTACCTGGGCCTAATGCTAGATTAAAAACTTACCGGGGAGGCACACATTACAACCAAAAAGTCACAGGTCAAACTTAAACTCCAAAAACTTACTGGCTGCTTGAAAGAAAATCATAGTTGTCTATAGACAACAAACTACTTTTATGTAAGACAGTCATCATTTGATCATAAGCAACCTATGACGACACGAAAATCCGAACTATTGATAAATCAAAATAATAACATGGAGCTCATGCGGCAAGATTTGCTTACAGTGAAACGGCAGTCAGCAGTCTACACAATCCACCTGACGCCCTACGGAGACTGAAGAAACAGTGGCCTTCAGACCTGATTATATAACTTTTTTATTTAATTCTTTCTTTTCCTACACCACTAAATATTATTAACTAAGAGAGTGCTATCTTTAGGTGGCTTCTTCATTCATACTGTATTGTACTCTTATTAGATTTACTTATCGCTCTTTGCAAGGAGATTGTAAATATCTAATAAATATTAAACAAATGTTGGTTCACGCTGTAATGCACGTGTGGCTGTCTTCTACATATCCCTTTCTTTGTGCGAACCTATTAGTTGGCATACTTGCTTACACGCAAAAATCAGCTAAGCAAGAAAATGCAATCACGCGGTCATGTGCATGAAAAACCATACGTTTTCAAGACCCACAATCTGTAGGCAAGAAAAGAATTGTCTTATATAAAAACATCAGTCAAGAACACTTTATCCATAATAAGCAAGCCATTAAGCTGGTCTCCCCGTCCACCGTTCAGATACATAGCCAATAAACAATATTTGACTCCTTGCCTTTGATTACTAGACCTGTCAGCTGTATGACGATATCTATATTTCTGCACTCTCCCAAGCCCTGCTTTGTATGCAGACTTACATTGTACGATTACTGCATCATATCTAATCTTATCTTTATTAATACACATCAATAATTACACGATCGCATCCATTCATTAATCAAAGCAGTTCAATAATTAATGTTTAAAGGTAAAACTGCACTTTTGCATCTAATTCATATACTTTAATTCCAAATGTTATTAGCATACTTAAGAATATCTACATTTATAAATTCAGTTTTAACTCACTTAAAAATTCAGATGCGTTTCCCAGCTCTCAGGCGGAAACGAACATCTGAGATACCATACTAGAGTAATATGGGCGATGAAGTGTACTGTGATGGCCACAATAACTTTATTTTCTAAAAAAGTCCCGAACGACCACACAAGACAGCCTACTCTGCCTGACTCCTAAACTACTTCAGTGGTACAGAACGGCCATTATTATTATTATTATTATTAGTAGTAGTAGTAGTAGTAGTAGCAGTAGTAGTAGTAGTAGTAGTAGTATTAATATTTAATAAATAGACAAACCACCTGACTGTATATGTACATATACAGCTTAACTAAGCTTAACAAAGTTTTGCGTTAGTTATACGTTAAAATCTTATAAATAAGTAGTAGCGTTAAAACTAACCTAACAGCAATGTATAATTATGCATATTTACATAATGTGTTAACTACTTTAAACAAAGAGGTAAAAATATAAAACTGAGTGTTACTTGTACAAACACTTTATTATGCCGAAGAAAAATATAATAGTATCTCTTACCGACTTAGAGTTTACTTAAATTTATTTGGCGCTTCAATACTTCAATAACTTAAGTGACGTGAATTGTGTTGTCTCTCCTTTGTGCCTCTACATCAATCCATTGCTTTATTTTTGCTTTTGCCATTTATTGAATACTTACCTAAATAATTGATCCGTATATAAATTTTTTATAGTTAATGGATAATGTCAAGTTTAGAATCAGGTTGTTAAACCACGCAGACTATGTTAACGGTAATTATATACAAGATATTTTTTGTATTTCCATCTACAAATGTGGACTACAAAACATTAAAAAAGTTTTTACTTCAAATTAAAACTGTAAAACGAACGTTAGCTATCACCGATTAAGTTTTGTAAAAAGCAAGGTTTCTGGTACACTAGAAATTGGTTGCCGTCCTCAGGCAAGTAATCGTTAAAATTAAAAAAACAAAAATTACATGAAAATTAATCTATCGGTCAATTTATTGAGAGTCACGTGTGAACAACAGTTACATGAACTTCTAACAGTTAACAAAAACATACAAGCAAGGGAACGACCTAAGTTTGCCGCACACGTGTTCGGAACGGAACGATCGGAATTGGAAGCCTTCGGAAACAAAAACAAATTTTCTCGAACACTGCGTCGGAACTGGTGGTCGGAATGTATGTCTCTCTGTAAACAACGATCAAAGAGAATACAGCCCTTGATTGTTGTGAGTGACGCTACAGATAATGAGTGGTAGCGGCAGTGAAGAAGAAGTGATTGTAGTTGCTTTGTGACCACGAAGAAAAGGAGGAAGGATCAAATTCAAAAAGACTTGGAGGAGGCGGCAGAAATACAGAAAGGCATATAGAGAAGGATCAAATTCAAAAAGACTTGGAGGGGGCGGCAGAAATACAGAAAGGCATGTAGTCGGGGAATAGGCCTACCACACTTTATTCCCTCAATTAGTATGTGACGATAAAAATTGTTTTCTCTACTTTGGTATGAGTTACGAATGAGTTGCATGAACGAGACGTGTTCTTACATGTTGTAAAAATGTCTCGTTTAGAAAGACGCAAAACGGGATACACCAATAAAACATGTACGGCAACAGTATAACTTGAGACTCTGATACAAACAGAGTCCCGTGGATCAATAATCTACAAATCATAATCCGCGTAAATATCTACGTCGAAAAATAACTTTAGCAGTATAAAGAAGAAAGTAAAGACAATTTTAAGGAATAAAATAGCGTGTTTAGAATCGACAAAGTTAGACAAACAGACATTTTCTAAATAAATAAAAAATTAATGTAAAATGTTAAAAACAGAACACTAAAATAAAAATAAGACAATACAAAATGTATAAAAATTAAAACTAATAAAAGCCAATAAAAAATAAGTAAAACTCAATACTGTTAAGTCAGTCTAAGGGTCTTAGTGAATATTTAAAACAAACTTGCTTCCACGACACGGGGTGAATACAACTCTAATTTAGCGGGGGTGGCTAAATTCTGTCAGTTGTCTTGTACTGTGGCGTGTACCACAGTCCACTACCCAGGGATACAGGTCTCTAGCATAATATCCATAAGGCTACAAATAAGGTTTTCATGATGACGTTCCGTTTCATTCGTCTTTTCTAATACTTATTCTGTTTTTGTAAAAATGTTTTAGATCCGTTCAATCCTTACGTAAAAAATCTACGCCAAATTTATTATGATATTATAATTAATATTACGAATTCGATTCCTGGAGCATCTTAATAAATAATCTGGCTTTTAAATAGTCACTCTCCATTCACAAGGTATGCTAAACCAACTAGTGGTATCTTGCATACTAACATCTCTCTATCTAGCCCCTTTAGATTCCCATTGGAACAACAGGTTCCTTACACCTATTGAACAATCTATGCAGATATCCACCACGAGAATACACAGAGCGGCAGGCTTCTGTTCGATTCGAAGACGGATTCTAAAAATAAT
The DNA here is from genome assembly GCA_034769895.1 of Magicicada septendecula. Classification (NCBI taxonomy): domain Eukaryota; kingdom Metazoa; phylum Arthropoda; class Insecta; order Hemiptera; family Cicadidae; genus Magicicada; species Magicicada septendecula. The sequence continues at coordinate 160,763,986 of CM068376.1, read as the reverse complement.
GCTGACTGCCTATTTAGTATTATTTATTTTTTTACTGTTTCTCGGGTCTTACTGCATCATTTTTATTAACTTTAGAGTTCTACTTTTGCTGTAAGATTTTTTTTTAATTATCTATTCACTAAATACTTGAAAATCACATAGGTAAACTGAATTACGTTTACATTACTGAGATCATTTGGTTAGTGTCTTATGTCCCAAATAAGAAAGTCAGAAAGACTAACAGGGTACAGATTGGGAAAGAAGATGGCATAGTTTCTTTAACGTAAAATTATGGTGGCATTGCTACAGCTGTGCTCGAAGAATCCAATGTATAAGAAACCAGATAGCGTACATTTTCCTTTACGGTAATGTGCAATAAATTTATTTATTCCTAAATTTACCTGAAATATGATTGTAATAGCATTAAATCAGGGGCGGAGATATGGCCCCACAAAAGCGCAACCGTGGGGGGGGGCGCAGAGACATGCAGGTGGTTTGAGAGAGGAAAGTCCAGTCCACGTAAGAAAGGGCGGTTGAATAGAACAGGCAGTGCCCCGTTTAGCTGGACTTTGGTTTGACCCTCGTCCGGCTAAGCATGAAATGTAGTGGAATGACAAACTTTACACTTTTGGCAGGACTTATCTATAGCCTACTGTCACGGTAGAAAGAAGATGAACAAATACAAACAGCATACTTTCTGTTTTGTTTGATTTTCACCGACACCGACAGTTTTCTTAGAATGAGGCACTACAGAACGATAAGTACACAACTTCCCCAAGTATGAAGTCATCGTTCATTGTTTCATCTTTATGAAGTGGCTCTTCATAAACATTTCCAAGAATAGCACTTGAACAGAATCGTGCAAATTTCCGTAAACAGGCTGTTACTAATTTGTTACTGCTCATCTGTAGTCCATATAGTGCAATTGTAGGAAGGACTACATGCTGTTATAGCAGGTTTATGACGTTGTAGACAAGATAAAATTTGATCTTTGTTTGAGTATTTAAATTAGATGTAAGTATTGAAATAAGAATTCGGTAAAAGACTATTATGTATCAAAATGCCCATAAATGTATTTGTGATCATGTCTTGTGCGAGTGCGCGTGTCATTCGTATTTTTATGAATAACTCCATTATAAATGAACGTACCGAACGGAGATTTGGGCAGCGCAAGCATCTTAAATAGCGCTATATTTTCTGGGTGTCAGAGACTTGTTACGTAATATATTATTAGGGATTTGGTTAGTAAAAAGTAACTTCTATAAATTCCTTATCTTTTAGAAGTCAGAAAATTTATAGATAAAATCTATACCTGCTTCTGCAGAAATCTGTAAATCTTTTCAAGAAGTCGTCTATCAGTTTTATCCATCAATCACATGATAGGGTTTCGACCAATCAGCAGCCCCAAATCCATTAAGATTGGGTCTCCGCCGACGAATATCGAGTTAGTTCCATCCTGCAGCTCGAATACTACGGACGTGCTCTCTGTGCGAATTTTTCGTACAGAAACGTGCGTATGTAAGAGTGGTCAAGGACAATATAGCGACGATTTACCCGTTAGCTGATACCTTGACTGGGTACGAACTCGATATTAGTTCAATAAAATAAACTATTTAAAATTTTAAACAGTGCTAGTCTCGCGTGAGTGAAGATTTCCGCATAGGGAAGGTTTATCCATCCGGGATACTCCTATGTTATCGCGAGGACACCTCAAGACGCGGGAAGGTGCACGCTTAAAGCACCAAAAATAAATAATATTAAATTACGACCCAATTTCTGTGCCCTGAGATAAGAGTAGACTGGTTATCGGTGTATCGGCGTGCGTGGGTACTTGAGGAGTGTCAGCGAAGCGGCTGTGTGCAGAAAGGAGGAGACGAGAGAGGAGCAGATTGCGGCGAATCACAGGACCAGCAGTGAGACGAATCAACAACATACTTGGAATCACGTTCAAGTAACAAATTGACATTTTTTTCCAAAACAGATCAGTCTGATATTCAGAGACAATTTTTGAAGTAAAATAAATATTTTTGTGAATTACAAACCATTTAAAAAATTGTTGTTTTTAAATAACCAACCTTTCTCCAGATAACTGACTAAATCGTTCAATTATTACTATGCCTAATATATGTTTTGTCGCAATAGACATGTGTGATAATGTACTTTCGTTGTTATTGATTCCTTCCCTGCATCGAAGTCTCGGAAGAGGAAGTTCTAAATTGAAGCATAGCTCATTAGCGTATAACAATGCCTTCAGACTGCTGTCAGTTTTCTCCAATTAACAAATTTACAGAACATTATTTTATAATGTTTAAAAAAATTAAACTTTAAGAATTGTTACCTGCTTTATATTTTAACTTTAGGACCGTCTCCAGTCTCGGGTCTGACAGAGTGCACCCGTTTTTATAGTAATTTTAATATTTCAAAAGTTTTGTGTGTCGTTCATTTATAATTTATTTTTGGACAAGTGCAGGGATTTGTAAAGATTTTAAATGTGTGGTTTCCGTGGTACCGATGCACTTGGGGATGGAGAAGTGAATGTCTGAAACCTACGTTATGTTTAAGTAAATATTGTATGTTGTTGAATGTGGTTTGGTCAGTTTACATTAATAACTCTACTTTTACTTTACTTTGTGAAGAATTCTGAGTCGCTTTTCGTTTTCTGGTCTAGGAAAAGTTTGTTTTCGTCACACATTTACATAGCGTGTTTGTGAATATCATCCATGCTGCTCTTTGATGATCCAGTTTTCGAAAGATGGTGGGAAGAGTTAGTTGTGAGGGAGGGCAAAATCCTACTTTGCCTGTGCACGAAATCAAGAGAAACACAGAGAAGGTACATACCTTTACATTATTTCAAGTTTCTGCATAAAAATTAGACTAATATCTTACTTTAATTATTCATACCCAAACAGTAGGCACCTTCACAGTCTCATAGTTCTTCATCGTTCATTTAAGTGAGAATAAAAGTTGGACTCCCGCATCATGTTTACCGATAAATTTGGTCTGTGGAATCCTTGCGAAATAGTAACCATTACAAAATCTGCAGTCTGTATGACATAAATTAGGAAACAGTAATTTATTTAAGGAAGTTTGGTGAGAATGCTGTCACCACGTGGCTGTCACTAACCTCTGGCCTACATCCGATTTGAGTGCCGCACAAACTGTGAAGTGGAAAGTCTGTAATATTTAATGCTGTGTAGTGTGCTGTTTTTAAAAAATCATTTATATATTCATTGGTTTGTGATTAATTATGGTGTCATAATGTTGTTTAGTTACTTTAAATAGCTTAAGTAATTTTTTTAAAATATGGAGCATCATGTGTGCATTGTAGAATATCTGTTAACAAAGAAATTTTCAGTGAAAACTTTTCAAGAAAAATTAGAAATTTTTAGTAATAGCCCACCTTGCCCTGAGTTACCAAACTCAACAATTAAACACAAAGGAAAAAAAGAATACATTCGTCATTTTTATGTGACCCAGTATAACCTACATCTATTCCTTGGATTACATGTCGAGCGAAATCCTATTCTTTTGTCTCTAATTATTATTTTCGAGTAAAAGTGGAGTGTGGAAAAAAGTACTTTTACTCACCGTAGTCACTTGTCGTCTCCACAACGTAAACACAAACATTCTCAGTCACATGTAGATTCGTTTGTGAAATGCACACTATTTGGGAAACAAAGAATTGATGCTATGATTGACTCTCAAGTCAGATCAAATATAAGTCAACACAACGAACAAAGAAAAAGAAATACAGATCTTCTTAGAAAACTGATCTATGTAATTTGCTCCTTAGATAAGCAAGAACTTTCTCTACGAGGCCACAACTAATCTCAGGAATGTTTTACCAAAGGAAATTATTAGGAATGTTTGGAGGCACTTAGAGATTACGATCCTCTTCTTGACACGCATTGAAAAAATGCAACTGTTTTTCGTGGCACTTCACCAGCTGTTCAGAATGACATCATGCGTACACTATGTGATGTTATACAAGATCAAATACAAAATGAAACACGCGAGTCAATCTTTGTATCTATTAAATGTCAGATGTTACGTCCAAATCCCAAATGACTACTGTGCTTCGTTAGGTCAACAAAGGTGTTTCGTTTGAACGTTTTGTTGTATTTACCGACATAAGTTCGCGAATGGACTGTTTGATTACCACTATTGTGAAAGAGTTTAAAATCGGCAGTAAGTCGGTCGGGCTTCGGCGATGAGTGGCCATTTAAATGGGCGTGAGAGGAAAATCCTAGATAGAAGTTCCAAAGGCTTTGTTTACACACTGCTATACCCACGTATTAAATTTTGTTTTACAAAAGAGACTGTCAAATATTATATAGTTCAGATTTTTTTAACTCTTAGTAGACTTACAAATTTTGTTTTCAAATTCATCGAAGAGAAAAGTAGTACACGATTTTGTCTAGAGAAAATGATTATCCGTGGCACCAACAAGATGGAATTTTCCATCTTGATTAGTTCTAACGGTAAAAGATTAACGTGGGCAGCTCATAGAGTTTATACAATTTATAATTACTAATTCTGATTGTGAAGGCAAGAAATTTTTTGCCATTTCTTAATAGTCCTGACACTTTTTTTTTGCTGGAACTATTTTCAAAGTTGTTTTCCTGTACGATTTTACTGTGCAACATACCGCAAACTACAACGGTGGATATTTTTAGCTGTAATAATAAAGTGAATGATACTCTTCGTTAATTACAGAATGACAGGTAGGATGCATTCTAAACATTTTGAAGTTCAACAACGTCTTAAAATGAAAATAGCACTAAGCCAAATGCTACAAGAAGTCATTATGATAGTGGAATTATGTCTTACAGCTGAGTGTATTGTAAAATCATTGACAATATTTCAGAACAAGTATAAACAAGGGATAGTTTATTTAGAAAACTGTCGTTTTTCAATCTTCTGTCACACAATAAATTTGACAGCTACATCCTTTCTTCATTAATTTATAAATAGTCTAAATTTTGCTTATGGGACCACATTTGACTACATTTTAATTAAAAATGACCTAAGTGTAATTTATGTGAGCTCTGTATTTCATGGCATGCCAATTTACGAACTTGTGAAGTTAATGAAAGATGACGACCTTGTATCTGGGCTTAGAAAAGTGCACAATCTAGCTCAGCTTATACCCCTACCGACAAACCCCAGCGCTACAGAACGTTCGTCTCCTGCCTTAAAACGTATTAACACTTATTGTCGAGACCGTTTGACTGGTTTGAGCTTAATTTTAATCAAAAAGAAGTGTTGCAGAAATTACGACTGACAGACTCTTTTTACGACTTATTAGTTAAAAAAGTTTTGATGAAAGAAAGAAGGCTACAGTTTTATACAAGTGAAACAAAATATTCTTTCATGTTAATAAGACTGTTGAAATTGTAATAATAATTGTTTTCAGTTTTATTACTTGTTAATTTTTTCTTAGTGGTTGTATTGTTTTATTTACTTCTTATTCATATATTGTTAGTAATAATTAAAATAATTGCTTTTATCTTATATGAAATACCTAGTCATTTATATTCCGTAAATAATTAACTTTCCAGGTCTAATATAAATCTATAGATCGTCAAGGCTCGAATGCCAATTACTTCCGTCGCATCTGCTGTATTACAAAATACACTGGGCTTGGTAGTGTACATGAGACAGGCCTCTCCCCGAGTGTCTGTAAATCTGGAAAACTGTTCAGGTCACGCTCAGGTTTGAACCCCCGATGCTCGAGTCTCTGCTTTGAAATCCAGCACTTCAGCCAGAAAATGGGTGGCACGGTTCTGAGGGGTTTATGAGAAGGGAAATTACGGGGAATCATCTGGCAGCGCCCATGGGTGCCTGATGCGGCGTGGTGGCGGAGCATTTTCCATACTGTTGAGGCGACGGAGAGGTGAGGGTAGAAGGATTCACCGACCTTGGCGAACAAATTAGTCGCCAAGGACAAAACAAAGTCCTCCTAGGTAGGGACTCGAGAACCCCGATGGATAAGATCGTTTCTGACAAACCCCGGAATCCCCGAGAGGAATCATAGGGTTCGGTTGTGGACGTCAACAGCCTACGCCTGTTTGGTGGCCGACAGGAGAAGCCACCAAACCGGCACCGCGTACGCGAGTACTGTTCGAAGGAATAGCAGATACAAAGTGAGTTTAGTCTGTTTAGCGAGACGGCTGTTCCGTGAGATCGTAGGTAAGAGTTTGGCTCTGACACTACGAGCCTTATTCAGAGTTTCGGTCGCTTGCTCGTTGAAGATGAGGCGACGATCTAGCCGAACGCCCAGATACTTCACCGATTCGGTCCACTGAATGGGTCTCCCTTCCAAGGAGAGAGATTGGGTCTGAAATCACCGTTTGAAGGCGGGATTCATGGGTTCTTTGCCATCTGCGGTGGATCTTGCGCCGAAACGAATCCGGGAGAACCCGGTGACTGCCTGTGGCCTCCTTGTTACCTTGATTAGCAGTCTCGAACTTAGCGGGAATGGAACCTCCTTGGTTTTTATTTTTGGAGGGATGGAATTATGTTGTTTTTGTTTGGATGCTCGAACTTGAAAGGGACTCACGACATCGGAATGGGCGTGACTTCAGAAAGCTGTCGGATGGGAGGCAGGAATTGGCCACCCACAACGGGCAGGGTGCCTCAAACCGCCCAGGAAAAGTTTATGGAGGCTGCCGATGGCAATGTTGAATCATGGAAGAGAACAGAAAAGGAGGAAGCACTCAAAATAGGCGACAATAAGCACACCTAAAGTAAGCGCAACCCCCTCTGTCTATCACTGTGTTCCGGCACAGACAAGGTGCTGGCAGGAGTGACGGGAGGATGAAGCTTTTCAAGGTCGCCGAGAGGTGTCAGAAGATCACTTATGGAGGGTCGTCGAGCAGTGCTCGAGGACGTTTGTAGCGTTTAGGTGGTGGGCCATTGTCTGTATTTAGACGACGGAGTGGGGATGGGTAGAATAGACGACAGAGGCTCTGGTGAATAGTTTGAGGGCTAGGGACCGAACGATTTCGGTAAGAGAAGGAACCTTCAGCCCTAGCATCATTTCTGACAAACCAGGGAGAGCTGGAGATGTAGCGGAGGGTTAGGGACAGGAAAGCTTCCAAACGGGCGACAACGAATGGGGTGAGTAATGACCAAAATGCAGGAGCTGCGTATGTAAGGATGGCTCTTAGGAAGAGCAGATAGATTGTGAGTTTAGTGCGAACAGGCACTGAACTCCGATGAGTGACAAAGAGGTATAAATTGGTTTTCACGCCGCGGTCGCTACGATACGATCCCATTATAAGAAACAATATTCCAACTTCAGGAAAGCTATACCTCCAGAGTAGCGACTGGCAGTATAAAACCACTGCATTTAGTACAGTGTTATTATTATTACCGTATTTATTGTCTTGTAGCATTGTATTTATTTTTATGTTTCACTGTAACACTATTATTCAGAAATATATGACAAGTAAGCATGCTTGATGAAAGGTTACACGCTATAAGCAGAGGATATGTTATATTATTTACCGCGTTTATATAATATATTACTATTTTTTTATTTAAAATTATATAATTTTTTCCCTTTTATATTTTACATAATTATTTACTACGCATTAGCTAGTTGTCTGTGATAAAGCGAAAATAAACTTTTAAGTTATACCGACTCTGTGTCTGCGATTTTGACTCCGACTGCCTTTATGTTATGGAAGTATGTAGTGTTGTATTTACTTGAATGGGGTCAAGGTGTTACAAAAATATGGAAATATATTTGAGGCAACAGTGAAGAGGTTTTAGTTGTTTACTTTCAGGTTTAAGTTCGCTTTACTGCTTTCGGATCAACCCTTTTGTCTACGTGAGTGAAAGTTGCCTGTTGGCACCTGTTTACAAACATCCTGTTTTTAACGGATTATACAAGTTATTTGTGTGTGTGTGTGTGTGTGTGTGTGTGTGTGTGTGTGTGTGTGTGTGTGTGTGTGTGTGTGTGTGTGACCGATAACAGTAGACTATATAAATATTTGTGCAAACATGGATTACAAACTTATTGAAGGAGGTCAACAATTTCCAAGGTAAATTAAGTAATATTAATATTGACATATTATTAAGAGCACCGAATTCGTATTTTGTATAACATTACTCAGAATTTGGTGCCCCACATAGACTTTTACAATTTGTAAATATTGAGTTTCATTTTTGAACCCTGGTGTCTCTAAAGTTGAAAAATGTTTAGAGTTTAAAATCTTTTAATTTTATATCCGTGATGGATGTTTTAAATTTTTCAAAATTTTGGCCCATCATATTTTTGTAACTTGCTAACAGGAGTTTTTGTTTGATCCAGTCTCAAAAACAATAGGGAACTGTGGAGTAAACTATACACACGCACGCCAAGTGTTACGAAAATCGGTTGACGCATTCAAAGTTTCGTGAAACATACCCAATAGGCATAGATAGACAGACAGACAAATCGTTCTATATCTAGTAAGCTCCATGAGCTTTAGAACTTACTCACCATTTTGAACGAATTATATTTATTATTAGGTAAATTTTAATGTCAGATAATTTTTCAGTTAGCAGAAAATTACGAAAACCGCGATTAGTTATTTTTTGTTAAAATAACAATTGTAAAGCAGATAATTAGCCAACAAACGCTAAAAATTCCAAAATAGTAAGTGCATTGTTATTTTTAGTTGAAGTTATAACCATCCTGGTGAACATAAATTTTGAAATTAAAAAAACTATACAGCATATTTAGATTTTGGTTAATTTTTCCTTAATTTGATACACTACTTGGAATTTTGTCACTTTATCAAAATTTTCACCCACATTTTGGTCTTTGACGTCCCGAAATTTTATCGCCCATTTTGCTGTCATCATCTTAAACACAATTGCTAATCATTCGTATAAAATCCATTATTATATGTGTACAAACATATAGGCCTACACTAAAGAAAATGTACTATTACACCGGTAATTTATAGAAGTAAAATAACTAAGTTGATGAGGACAACAATAGCATATGGAAGAGACAGGAGCAGGGTATTATGGAAAGTGATCTGGGCTCAAGTCAGTTCAAAATTTATAGCAAGAAAATTTGTAACATGAGACGAAGTGAAGAGATTCCACTGCACAACTATAAAAGACTAATTTTTTATTGAAATGTACTAAATCTACGTTATTGTATAGTAATCAGGATACAAAGATACAAACTCTCTCTCTCTCTCTCTCTCTCTCTCTCTCTCTCTCTCTCTCTCTCTCTCTCTCTCTCTCTCTCTCTCTCTCTCTCTCTCTCTCATATACAATAAAAGATTAGAAACATAAATAAGTAAATGTACTTCACAGTGCCGTCGCACGGTTCCAGCTGTTCCGGTGAATTAGTAGTACAATGATTATCCTTCACCACTTAATCGTTTTCAATATTTTGTAATATACTTGGTGTTCACGTATAGTGGCCTGAAAAAATTGGTCGAAGCAACGCAATGACGCCCGATGCCCGATTTACTAATTTTCATCTCTGATTACTTTCATAAGTTAAATTCAGTAAACTGCAAACAATACTCCTTTTTCCTTTCAGGTCAGTGAATAACATACAGCGGATGCAAAGATGGTTTACAGTTTACATAATTTGCAGTAGCTGCAGAATGACACGAGCTCAGACTTTGACATTTCCTCTCACCACACTGCCAGTTACGAGTTACTTATGTTATATCATTGTGAACAGTAATATCCGATGTCGATCTGAAGTGTGATTGATGTGCTCCATCATTCTGGCGCACTGCACTTTCCGCAATACATCAGCCGTTATGCATGGTACTTTGCTAAACTAAATGGCAGTATTAACGCTGCGTAGTTATGTAACATAGCCTGGACGTTAATTTTAATTCCCATCTGTTTGCCGTTTAGATATTTAGGCTCTGTAGTCTGTTACTGGAAGTGTTAAAAAGTTATTAGTTCATAGTTATTATCATTTATTATGAAAACTTTATGTTATTATTTTAAGGTGTTTTAAAATTGGTTCAACGCTTCGTTAACCCATTGTAGACATAGTTTCTACAACAGTGCAAGTGTAGTTCCCAAATTATGTCATAAGAATCCACCAGTAACTAAGCCTGCCCGGTTTACAAAAGGAAACGATTTTTTTTATCAGAATGGTTTTCATTAGTAAAACAAATTAAGGTTTAATTTGATACATTTACTCCAAAGAATAAATGAATTCGTTTTAATACCTCAGAAAAATTTATTTATGTAATTCATGAAAATATCCGTCGACACCGACGATCGATTCAGAACAGAAACAAAGCTACTTCTAAACAGCCGCACTTTTAAGTTTATAACAGATAAAAGTCACTCGCAGACAAAACTGAAGAACAAAATGGATAGTGATGGAATTCGAGTTTTAATTCTTATAACTTTACCATTCCAAGTGAAGAAATTGTATCAATGCTCCGTATTCGATTTACTATTGTTTACAAGAACGCAATAGGTGTTTACATTGAAAGACTGACACAAACCAATTAGTCAATACATGTGCAGATTTTACACTATTCGTTTTTGTGTTACAAATCCTAATACTGGAAGCAGAAAATTGAAAATTACAAATAGCTGATGTTATTGGAGTGGTCTCTTGTCTAGATCAGGTACTTTATGAACGTCAACTATATCCTCCCTATCATGAAGTAATAATATTAAATTTTATAACAGAATACTCCACTCATACTTGAAATGTTGACATTGCCATATAATACTAGCAGTAGGCAGACGTAGAAGCGAGTAAACGCAGGATCTAAATAGTATTACAGTTAAACTACATTCAGCCACAAGGCATCGAGAAGGAACCGATGATGACTGTTCCCACTCCTTTACAAAAACCATAAAACTATTATATTTGAAGCTTCCAACTTCTGCAGGGCTACTGTTTTCTTTTTTTGAAGACAACCAAACCTTTTCTCAGTGTTAGTCGAAACATCAAAACAAAAAAAAAATAATAAGGCTGATATGAGTTTTGTGGAGAGGCAAAACCATACGGTCTCATCTTTAAGAAAGCCTTTGTAAGGTAAATATTTTTTTTACTAAAGGTAAATACAGTATACATTGCGAACCCATTTGTCTAGTAAATCACGTTAAAAAGTGAGTTATAATATAAAATTAAGGTGATAAATGAATATTTTTACTGACCTGACATTCAGTGTAACCATGAATATGTTTTTTTGCATCGGCAGAACACTATGTTCGCAATGCTTACAAAGGCGTTCGTGATTAGCAAAGTGTCTTATATTCTTTGGATTTTCCAAATTCCATTTATTGTCATCTCTTTCCCTCTCTCACACACGCACGCTCGCGCGCGAACGCACACATATTCAGGCATATCTAAGGTGTAGAGGAGGCGGATGAAGAGGGAGGAGGTTTATACCGCCAATCATGATGGTCTTTCGTCTTCCAAAACTCCCATACCTAAGCATGCTGTCTTACGGGGCGCGGAGGATAAAGCGTTGTTTGCCTGCACCGGATCTGACAATTAGCACAAAGTGTGTGTTCGGTAGAGCGAAGATGGTGAGATGCTGAGGGGTTTCAGTTTCTAGTTTGCCTGTGATCTTTTTTACTATTATATTTGCGTTGTTCTACGATAGGAATAGGCCCCACCTATCACGATAAATTAATCAATGGACTTTTATCAAGGGGGTTTTCCTGCCTTTATCTGGAAAGCTGATGTGGTTTTAGCTGCCAGGTAGTTCTTGAGCGGACCAAAGCAATGTCATCTGGAATAAGGATTTGCTCCCTGTGCTACAATGGAGAACCATAACTGTTGTCAGTATAACAGTTGTCCGCTCCCACATTATACGTATGTATAATGTAACACACCTTATGTAACGACATGCATATTAGGAAGGATTTATTACACAAACTAGGCCTACAAGAAGTAAATACAGATAACAGGGATTTTCAGCCTTTTTAAGATTGTCAGCACATTTCATACTTGGAGCAAGTGGCAAGCACCATGAAAATGTTTAATGATGATACAAACATCACAACAACAACAACAACAACAACAACAACAACAACAACTACTACTACTACTACTACTACTACTACTACTACTACTACTACTACTACTACTACTACTACTACTACTACTACTATTACTTCTAAACAACAACAACTACTACTACTACTACCATACTGCTATTAAATTTTTCATTTGTTTCGTTTGGCCTCCACACATACCATTAAGTAACTAGAATACGTTACTGTTATTAAAAGAATTAGTTTCGTGCAGTCTATGAAGATAGCAATATTATCTATGCAACAATAAATCATACGCAAAAAAACAATAATTTCTTAATACTTGGACAAAAATGGAGAAAAATAATCTTGACATGAAAGGATTACAGAAGGAAGTGTGGAGTGTCCACTAAATGCCAGAATATTTATTTACACATACATACAGATATTTACGTATCATATTAGCTCTCGCTGCCTCCGTGGTTCCTGTACTGGTTGGCTTAACAGTGTAAGATCCGTATTCGTAGCCACCTGACGGGGCGCCAGGCGGTCTTAGCAGCTAAGCAACACTCCTGATTCCCCCGTTTAGGCTACCTGGCAGTAGAGGTTTAAGTGCATATTTTATATTGATATTGTTGGGAATGATGCTTTCGTGTGCAGCATTTGATTGTATGCGTAGGTATTATAGTCTTCATTATTTTAATGTAATTTACAGAGATTCTAGATTGTTTTGTTATCAATTTGATTATTATTATTATTATTATTATTATTATTATTATTATTATTATTATTATTATTATTAGCCTCTTTGAAAGAAGAGGTGGAATTGGAAGACATGTGGAAAAGAATGAAGCCAGGGAACTCACACTCTGCCACTGGCAAGATCGTTGGAGTAGGGAGGACAGAGGAAGATGGACGTGCCAGTTCGGCAACTCTCCCATGAAGATGTCTTGCACGCCTTTTTCAAGTGCAGCAGAATCACAAGAGAAAGGACGGCACTAGGGGTGGAGCTCGGCGATTTCACGCCCAAGAGCGTAATTGAGATTATGCTTTGTGACAAGGAGGAATGGGACCGCATTTCTACATTTATTCATTGGGACCTACAAGAAAGAAAAGATTTCAAAGAACTATTGACAAAGTTCCAAGGAACGAGTGGTAAAATATAAAAGTTATTAGATGCTCCTTCACTTAACTAATGAAGAGGTTGGATTATCTCAAGAATACGATAATAAACAGTCAGAAATAACTAACTTTCGGAATATTCAGTAGAGCTGAAGTAGAATTGCTTTTGTAGAAGTTTTTATGTCTTGCTTATCCAAACACGACAGAATGACGAAATTTTGTGATAATTTGGTTGAAACACATGTAGGAAGCGACTTCAAATTCCATCATCAAATTTAGTCTCATCAGAATTTAGAGATCCCATAATAATTTCGTGTGAAAGTTATCACCCACAATTGGCAGATAATTTTTATAGTGTTCATCTATCACATTATTGTGTCTGTATGGAATAAAAGTCATGCAGTCAAAAGTAAAAATGGAGATTCATGAAGCTGCCTTTAAAAATAACAATCGGCACAAAGCTTGGACCATCTCAGTAGAAAAACTTAAAATGATTTCACGAGACAGATAATATCCAGATTGCAATTTGTAAAATGTTCATTGTAATAATAAAAAACCACACACACAAAATAAGAACAGGTAAATAGCATGCTTAGAATCTACGAATTCGGACGAACATAAATGAAAGAAAAAACACAAACAGAAAATGAACAGAAATGAATTTAGGTTCTTGTATAAGCTTAAATGAAAGAAATGAATGTAAAAGAGTAAAATCAATAAAATAAATTAAAAATGAATACAAATAAAAACTAATAAAATTCAGTGAAAATTAATGAAAATGGTTTTCAGTCTTCAAAAACGCAAGATTTCTAACACATCCTAAGGGGTTTAGAGGGTTTAAACTCATATCGGTAATTCCTGGGGTGGGGATGGATACTCCTGGACACTACTGCTAATTTTGGGAGAGTGGCATTTTCTAGCAGGAACCTTCTACCTGGGGTTACACAATCCCCCTACCGTAAGACTCTAGCACTACATTCATAAGACAACAAACAAGGTTTTTACGATGAAGTCTCATTTTTTCATCTTTTCTGACATTATTTATTAGGTTTCTTTGGAAAGATATTTCAGATTTGTTGAACTGTTAAGTAAGAAATCTACGGAAAATTGTATTATATTGTCCTATATTTACTTGTGGACACGTAACCAACAAACGTTGGTTATAGTGCACGTCATATGATAATAAGATTTACATAAGTAATACAGTTAATCTGTCAACAAACTCGGCGCGTATACAATTGTGCGCGTACGCATGCACGCATGCAGGTGTGCGTGGACGTGACCGCAGTTGATAACCTCTGTTTAACAGCGCTCAAGCGCAGTCGATATCATTAGAAAGATTGAGAATTATCCCCAGGGCCATCGATGTACTTGGGGGATCTGAGATTACACAGGACCTCTAAATGTATGCAAAAACCCAATGGCCCTTTAAAATCTCAGTTGTTTGCTCCGTTCTGCAAAACAAATTAAGCTTTGATAGACTAAAATATCCTGAAGGCTTATTTTACCGAAATGAATTGAAGTGTGACTATTATAATGAGCTCTTATGCCCCATGCATTTCATACAGGCAGAAAGTGTTGTAAAGCGTTTTTAATAATTATAAATTACGATTTACTTAGCTTATGTAAACAAACAAAACATTGGCGAAATTCACTGTTATACAGAAGTTCGATTACGTTTGTTTTAATGTTTTAATCATTTTAGATAGGTTTAATTACATTAACTTTAATTATAATTAACCGTAAATATTCATGTATCTACAGAGCGATGAGCTACTCGGCTAAATAGCTAAATAACGTCGTGAGAAATATAACCCTTTTATAGATTTTAATGTTTCAATAAATATTAATTTTTGTTCCCACGGTTGTTTTTAATTTATGTTTGTTATGTCGTTTATTCGTTTTTTCAAATGTTAGGACAAGTTTGGTTCCACAATACAATTCCTATGTCCTATTTTATGGCGTTATGAATTTTAAAGTGTAGGCCTATGTACTTTACTTTCTGTACTAATCTACTGTTGTATACCTATTATTTCACGTAATTAGTTAAAATGATTTTCGTTACTTCTTGTGCGCTCGTATTTGTATCTGAATGTGATTGTTTAACAGCACAGAATGGAGACTTATTTGTATAGTGTACACGTTTATAAATTTATTGTAAACCTATATCTTGATATTAATGTTTACACTTTACAACCATTTCGCAACAAAATTATGAAATAAGTCTTATAGTCTATTAATTTTTTTGGGGGGAATTTATACTGTACAATGGCTAATGTATTTATAGACTCGTGGCGAAGTTTGGCAACGTTAGGGCGCCCTCCCGTATAACCTATTTTGTCAACTGTACATGAATTTTAGTATAGGTAACGTAGACTGTGCTAGGCGTAAGCATGAAACGTCACAGTCCTACAGAATGTGGGTTAAGAGGGATCCCCAAAATGTTTCCTTGTGAGGGGCTCAGAAATTTCTGGTGGAGGCTCTGCATCGGATTACAAGGGGTGTCGAACTGAACGAACGCCGGATAAACGCAAAAGTACTGTTAATTATTACAACGTACACTTCTCTGAGTGTAGACAACACTGTATTACTACGGCCACAGCAGGAGTGAGACCTATGTAACAATCTTGTCATTGTCTTAGAGCTAACCAAACGTTGTAAGCCAGCACAGACAACGCAATGAAAGAAGCACACGAGAACTATCTGAAATCACCGGTGCTCACTTCTCAAATAGGAATTCCTTCCCACTATTTCTTTGAGACGCATATTAGGTATAAAATTGTTCTGCAGTGACCTTTGCAGAGTATGGGATACCTTTGTATTACCGGATTGATGTTTGATACGACACCGATATCAAAGACGGGACCGTTGAGGACCTCAAGAGAACAGCTACACTTATAAGCAAATTTTATCACTTGAAAACGAAATCTTTAATTTCTGGATTTGTTTACACTGTAGCAAAGGACACGTTTGTAACTCCCTTTTGCTGCTGATTGCTTGGCATCTCACATTCACTGTATGCTCAGGTACCTGATAGGTAACGTTATAATAACTTACTCGTTGCCCGAAGAGACGGGTAAAGTATTTTCCAGACTGAGTGTCTGGGATAGTTGGCTCCATAATGTTTACTATTCCTACGAGAAACCGCCATAATGCAGTCCTATGCAAATCACTGAGAAAATAGCAAAATTGTACATCACGACTTAATTATACAATTTTTGTATTTGTTTTCACTACTAATCAGTAATATTTCAATAATTATAGTAAAATTAAACAGACATGAAACAGCGCGCAGGTTGAAGTGGGGAGAAGTCGGGGGCAGTGGAAGCCAGGAGAGAGGAAAATATCTACTAACGCAGTTGAAAATATTGGTCTACTCTCTGAATTGTGAAGAAGACGCACATATAACATGAGTAACCTATTTTGCGACGGATTAACTTTTTATACCTAATGTGCAGAAGTTACGCTTCCTTAATTAAAAATGAAAGTAAATCGTAAAATTTACGTTTCTCACTGTAAAAGTACTAAAATTTAAAAACTGATATTGCTTATAATGACAGCTGAAATAAAGCAGTTACACTGCCTTGTCGATTCACAATTATTTTCGTTTTATTATATTTATACTTTTATTTATTTAGTTTTCTATTGTCTATGACTCTTGTCCGTGTTTTCAATTGCTTATTTTTAATTTTTAACGTTTTTTATGTGTTTATTGTTTTTTACATTTCATTGGCTACATTTTTAATTATATTACTAAATACTTTACCAAACTAAATTTTACAGCCCTACCACACACACACACACACACACACGCTCGCTCGCTCGCTCGCACGCGCGGGTTCAATTATACTGAAACTATTTAAGTACCATAGAGCAACGTTTTATATTTAATTCTCTACTTTTTTACTAAGTGACTAAATAGCCTTCTAAAAATTTGGTGTAGGTTAGTTTTGCTTTCGATTACGACAGTAAACGTTGACATTTTGTAAGACACAACAGAAAGAGACAATGTAATAAAGTTTCACACAGTTATAAAATGTTTAATATTGCCACATTTTTGTAAACAGTGACTTGGCTTGTTGTGTCTGTTGCAATGTTTCTCGAAAGTCGAGCCTAGACATCAACAATCGTATATTTTGGAATGTGTACACTTTGTGTTACGATTCACGAAAAAACGTAGTAATATATGATCACAGCCTCGTACGTGAAATGATTGTGTGTGTGTGTGTATGTGTGTTGAAAAAACAAGCATATATAAACTATCCGTAAAGAACAGGAGAGACAATATTAATGCAACAATTAGACTGAAACTATTTAAGTACCATAGAGCACATTACGTACATGCAATTACAATAATTATTTAGGTCAGTTCTTCACCCTACTAATATTTCCGTCACTGTTATCACCACTGTTATCTCGCCTTACAATACTTTCTAAATGATCTGCTACAGTATCCCTTATTTGGTCTGATCTAACGTACTCATTTTCAATTTTCATGACGTCACGCCTTGATCTCTAGTCTGCAGGAGAAATACAATAAAATTCCTTTGACACTGTCTACAGAAAACTGAACGTTTTTTCTTTCAACACGCTTCTTCACGGTTGCCCAAGTCAGTTCCATAGGATTAAAATCCGGCTGATAGAGTGGAAGTCGTAAAACAGAATGTCCATGGTTTGCCAAAATAGCATCCATTTTAAAAGTTTTTTAAGTTGGTTTGTTTTGTTTAATTAGTGCATACAGCTCAGGCTTTAACATAGATGGCCTACAAAGAATGTAATGGTTTTTTAACCAGTTAATCATGTCTGCCTTTTTTGTTAATAATGTTGGAGGTGGATTTATTTGTACATTGTGGTAGGAGACATTATCTATTACTATTACGCTGTTCTTATTCAAATGAAATGAAACTAAACGCTTCACTTTTGATGAATACTGATGTTTTTTGAAAAGTACTCACACAATAACCTCCACAGCGTCTCAGAGAAAACTAAGCTATGTTTCTCTGTTGACGCATGCGCATTACATAACCTGCGCAGTTAGCACGAAAACGGTTGATTCATGTCTAGTGAATTTTACTGTATAGTATCCAAAAGAGATTGTTTTAGTAGGATTTATTATAATCAAAATAGAAATATACAATATGCTACTGTCAATTATTATGAGACTGTATATTTTCTTAACGGGAAAAATTTGTATTAAATAAAAAACAGGTACAATTAAAAATGATCGTAAATTAAAAAAATTTAATGTAATTGAAAAAAAATTGCTTATTTTTCTTGTCTGTGACAGTCTATGGTCTTCTTGTGTACCTCTATTAAAAACAACTTTTTTTATTTTATGATTTAAAATTAATTGTAAAATATCTGTTTTTAAAAGGTTTGAAATTAAATTTTCTAAAAATTATTTTAAACTTTCTTGTATACAAAATTTGTGAAACATTATTTTGACGTTAGTATTATAACTCGGAATAAGAAATAGGACGTATTCGGCGAGTTTTAATAACTCGCAATATGTCCTTACGATATTGACAAAAATAACTCAGACAAATCTGTATATAAATAAGATATTAAGTGATGCTAACCACAGGTCAACTAAACTGGCACTACTTAAATTTAAACACAATAATCACAACCGAATAATCAGGAAAGGCACTTATCAGATGACAAATTGATAAATGATGCCTAGCCTACATTCTAATACATAAAGTAATTAACACGCTTCATAAAATTTGCTTTTCTTAATGACTGGTATAATGGCAGACTGAGAAATATCCCCCTTCCGAACGTACCCCTAATAAATGAAAAAAGAGATCATATCCGGGAAAACCGAGACCGATGACAATCCTATTTTAACAATCTAGTGTTAGTATTTTTATTTTCATCCTTATTACGTTTGACTTGACACAATAATTAGCAAAAATTATTATGATCGTGAGCTGGTGTAGTTTAAATTTGTTTATTCGGATGCCTTCACGCAATGTGGTCCTGTCAGGTTACGACTGTAATCTTGTCTCTTGATTGTCTAAACATCTTACAAAATGCCTATTATACCGTTCTGCGTGGCAATGGTATAACAAGAAGTTAAGGGGCCAATGCAAAGCATAATATCTTTATACCATACTTTCTGACTAGTACAATGAATTAATTATCTCCGTCAACTAATCGATTAGACTTAAGATTGCAGAAATATTGTGTAATTATTCAATATAATGTTAAAATTACTCTCTTACAGAATAAATGCATATATAAATATAAGGTAAAATGAAAGAAAGAGGGAGATATTTACCTTGTGAATTTCTAGACATTTGTCGGTCTAGCCATCCCGTAGCTATGGCCCAGGTTTGTGGGTAGCTTTCCTATTGTTTGTTACATGAGAAAGAAACTAAAGTTTTATAGAAAGCAACTTTAATCGTGGTTTGCACGGACACTAGATTTAGTATAATACGCAAAAGCAAAACTCTGTAAATGAGGAATGGCATTGAAATTGAGGATGGAACAAATTTGCAAAATTTCTGTCATATTACATATTTTACGAAATGTTTCAAAAATTTTTAACTACTCCAGTTCTGATCCCCTTACATATTCCACAACACCATCTACCCCTCTTTTTCTGGGACTGTCTCCTGCCTCAAGGTCTCCTCTCTAGACAGGTACCTTCTACCACGCTTTTGGGGTTTCTACAACCTTCTGATATTACTATTTCTTTTATGAATTTGCTAACTGCTATAATTTTGTATTGTTCGACTAAGCTTTTCGTCATTACTGACATCTTCAGGTCTTAATCAGGTCTTAAACCTGGTTGTTTAAGACCTGAAGATGTCAGTAATGACGAAAAGCTTAGTCGAACAATAAAAAATTATAGCAGTTAGCAAATTCATAAAAGAAATAGTAAGGATGGCTGCTAATTTAAACAATACTTCTGATATTACTCCAGCCGATCGCAATCTCCATAATCTTACATTTTCTGATGCGGAACATCTTTGTACTTTCAAGATAATTTATACAAAGGTAAATTATCTCCTTCTACTGGGCTTAATATGCGTCTTAGGATTTTTCTTTCTGATGCATTGGTATTATCAGCTGTTTTCTGTGTTACACTCTATTCTCACAACCGCAGAGTAGCACTGGTCTCATGATGGTTATTACACTCATTTTTGTTTCCCTATTTTTACGTCTTTGGAACCTCACTTGACCAAAGTACCTTCAAATTTTGAAATTAAGGAATTCCAAAAGTAAACATTTCTACAAAAATGTTCTATTTAATAAAAAACCTCCGCTCCACAGTCCGTTAAGGACCAAGGCGTACCGCGCAGCTTTTTGTATTAGTGTGACGGTGTATGGCTATTACTACGCGCCACCAGCCGCTAGTTGCGGTATTCACGGCCAGGAGGCGACGCTGTTATCTCAGCGCCTACTTAGTTTGCCTCACGACGCTGAGTGCACGCCGTATGGAGCCTCCGCCGAGAATTGAACCCGGGACCACGAACGAATCAATCCCCCGCGTTAGCCACTAGACCACCTGGAGGCTGTTCTATTTAACTAATACAAAACACACAAAGTTTCTATTAAAAGTTTACTTCCCCAAAACGGCTTAAAAGAGCAGTGTGTTTGGAGACTGGCTACTAAACCTAGACGTCTCAGGTTCGATTCCCAGGCAGCACCATAAGATCAGCGTCTTTCATTCTACTCAGTATTCATAAATGAGTGTTTGAGTTAACAATCTAAGTAATAATATTTGATTATTTGCTAATGATATTTTGACTTCACTCTGTTTGTTTTTGTCTGACTGAGCACTTTTGTTTTCTTTTGTGTTTATTGATAACCTCAATCTTTAGGTTTATTTTAAACTCCGGAAAAACGTATTTGGCGATTGCAATTAGTTTCGATATGATATTGATTTTGTCTGTATATCAAGCTATTTCATTAATGTACTTGTCTAGACTTTTCCTTTAAACGCTAAACGGCTTTGCTACGCACTAAGCCGACCGAGGTTGTCTGTTGCCACGAGACGTACTGCACGGAGTTCCTGTAGATATTGAAGTCAGTATTTAGTCGAGTAAATGAAGTATTTTACCTTTTAAACAAACGGTTTCAACAACGCGTTTTCAAAATTATATTTTTCCAGCTTGTCATAAAAAGAACTGCTTGTTTATATTCAGCAACTTCTCTTTCACATAAAATCATATCGACAGGTCTACATTGTTTGACTTATTGCTATACTCATTAAGTACGCAAATTTTTTTCTACAAACCAACATAGGTTTTCTTATTTGAAGAAACATTGCAATGTTAATAAAAGACGCTGTAGAAATATTAAAGAAATTTTTCTGTACTCATTAGAATAATGAAATTTTAACCAAAATTATGGAGATGAGTGAATTACAATAAAATCTTGTCAATGTTGTCTGTCAACAACAAATAAGATCACAGTCATATGGGGTGATCCCACTGGGAAGTACTATACAGTTACACCGGTCTGATAAACTGACATTCATAAATGATCTGATCGACTCATGGAGGTTAAGATACATCTGTCTCGTACTTACAAAAATAAAAAAACCTGTGTGGTCCTTGAGCAAATCCAGGAGGTTCTAAAATTCGTCAGATTTACTGGCATTTCCGCTAATTTGTCAACACTGACTGAATCAAAATTTCTCCACAGAGTCAACATTGCGCTAGGATTCACGGAAAACGACTTGCCTGTACAATCGGGAGATATGTGAGAGCACTGTTAAACAAACAACGCGCCTTGCTCAAACATAAATACCTACTAACGAATGTATGTAGATACAACGAAGATAATTCTACAAGCAAACAGATTGCTACTGTAGAAGTAGAGATGTTGCATTATTTTTCTAACTTTGGCATGTAAAGTAGTCACGTCACTAATTTGTTCTTCCTTTGGCAGTTTTTCGGCGGGACTTAATCGATGTCGGCGTAGACTCGCCATTTGAACGTAACTCATACAGTGTTACTTTAACCTTAAAGTAGCGAAGCTCAAAATGGTGGTGAGCGCGTCGTCGGTCTTGATAGGAGCTCAATGCAATATATTTAAAAAAACGCACGTTGTAATCGTAGTTGGTAATCGTAATGAACGTCTTGGTAGCCAGTCTTGATAAAAAAGAGAGCTAGAAGAAGCTGCTCCGGGAGACTAGCAAAACTAATTGAACACACAAAAGAAAGTCGTAACAAAAGGAAAAACGGAATTACATTCAAAATTCCAGCGAGGCCCGATTCGCATACTGCCAACTGGCACGACTGGATAATAATAGGTTATATATCGCCCGCGCGCGCGCGCACACACACACACACACACACACACAAATATATTGCCTGGCCGATTGTATTGTGTCAACATTTACATAGGCTGAGGATGGTGGTGAACGTCACCAGAACTATTATTGTACCGTTATAAATTATGGGAAATAGTGTGACAACAATTATTGGTGCCTGTTATTTCTAAGATATAAAAATGTTCAGTGGGGTAAAGGAAACACAGACCATCGCAACCGCCGCTTCAATCGTGTACAAATTACATCGCTTGAAAATAAACACTATAACGTCTTACCTACGTTATAACATCAGGAACCTGTGCTTAATTGCCTCGGATCAATTGCATAGGCTGCCATAGTCGTAACGAACTTCTAATTATTATCGTTACAAGCTGTAGTAGAATTAAAGGAAATTTTACATAGGTGTCTGATGATTTATTCACTCAGTATTATGTGTTATGTAATGACATCTCTTTATTAAATGATTTGTTTAACAATTCTACATGAGTTTTTCACCATAAGGTTTTCTTAATAAATAGTTTACAAAATATTTTCTGAAAGGGGCCCACAACAAAAGAATTGTTATGTGCTAGCTTTTTCCACGGATCCGGGATATTAAACTGGTTTGTAAGTTAAGCTCACTTACTCATGTACTATCAAACTATTTGGGGGCCATTAGAAGAATGGACTTAATTTAACTTTTAGAATCTGTGAAGCTTTATAATATAGGCACTACTTGCTACTACAAATATTTTTAGTCGTATGACGTACTACATTTTACAAAGTGACTATTATTAAAGCCTTTTATACTGTTATTTAAACTGTCGTTTACAAATCATCTTTTTTGAATGGTCATTAACCATGGAAGACAAGTCTCCGTGTCACCTGTGATATCTTGAAGTTAACTCCGTGTCCTGGTCCTTGGTCCTTGGGGTGTCCACAGATGCTGGATCTTTATTGTAGTTTACTTTCCTTACATGTTTACATTATAACACACTAATTTACCGCTACATTCCTCTGCACATTGTTAAATCTGCACACTAAAATAAACAGATATTGTCGTACTTTGGGGCATGGTTCAGGTCTGTAGTTTTTACTACGAGAACGCTCCATCTCGACTGATTTACTATGTTAGTACAGGTAAGTTAACTGCGCGGAGTTTACGCATCACCATAAAATAGTTCCACCTTTATTTGATAATTACGGTATTAATGTTTGACCTATTAATTATCCAAAGATATGCTTTACTTCAGAATTAGTAATGGTATACTACTGTGTTATGGTTTATTTATTTATTTAATTGCAAATTTACAGGTATTATTAGTTTTGTTAATGGGTCTGTATGCAAGTTGGTTCCGGTTACCGCATGTCAATGCATGGTAAATTATTAAAGGGTTTCCTTACCTTTACATTCGCATTCCTTTTGCCCTTTTAACTCTCTTTATTAAATATTATTTTGAGTTATTTCAGGGGTTTAAAATTTGTTTAAATTTGCGATTTATTAAATTTAATTTCTCTCTTTTTTTTATATACTTTTTTTTTATTTATTAATGAAATCGTCACAACACTCGCACTTCTGGATTGATTTATATTGTAGCAAATGACAAAGTTCAGTATCCCTTTCCTATGGTTCATTGTTTGGCCTCGCACTTCCACAGTCCGGTCACGCATCTGACAATAATGGGAGAAAGTGATAATGAAAGACAAGTGTAAGAAATAATAAGACAAGTGATAGACCTCTGTTCAGGACGCCGCCAGGGAAAAGAAATAAGAAATGATAACGGGGTCGTACTTCGCCGTATAGTCTACATCTGCCTACAATGAATGGGACTACACATTGTAATCGAAGGAGTTATCCATTCTGTGGGTTAGTTGCTGATTTTTCACATTTATTGTAGGAAATACGAAACATACATTTATTGTACGAAATAAACTTGTTTTTGAAACGTTTAGAGAATTTTGTTCCTGTTTTTCTCAAGTGTAAACTGGCATGCATGTATATATAAATATATGTAAATGCCATATAAGGAAAAGTAACGTGTAATTCTATTTTAATGTTAAATATCGGTATGGAGAACCATACATGACTTCCATATTCTAAGATTTATATTTAAAATCATTTTCAGCCAAACAGCCAGGGAAGGAATTTTAACAAAAAAATACTTCTTTGTTGCCAATAACGTAGTACACATAAAAAAAAAAATTATCCCCTCCCCCTTCAACTATAATTTTGATTTATAGAAAATTACCCCCAGCCCGTTCAACTTAGCCTCTTCATTTATAGATATTTCATCAACGTTTCTACAGTGGATTATTAAGATCTTATCAGGATACTTTATCAAAGTACTTTACTCATGTTACAACAAAAAATGTTTCTGGTAAACTGCCCTTTCCCCGTAACCGATCTTCACCAAAATCAACAGACATTGAGTTCTCTATAGCTCAGGCACATATGTAAAAAATTATTTGATTCTGTTTGAATTTACGGCAGTTATGGTTCATCATATAAAAAATTACCCATGTTAAAACATAAAACATGAGATTTATAAAACATATCTAAGATTTATATTTAAAATCATTTTTGAAATAAAATATTTTCATAGAACCTACTAACGCTGGGGAAATCTGAGGAGACAATCAGAGTTGGGCCTACCTGTCACTCTACTGAATTTGGTGGAAAGCCCTGTCACTGTCGTCAAAGTATCAGCCTTGACAGGGTCCTCTTTTTCTGCAAAATGGGAGAGGCTTGAGATGGAGTGAGTGACATGGTCCCCACCTCAATGAAGAACCCATTGTTTTATAAAAATATATTTAAATTTTGAAAACTGAAAATTCTTTTCTTGTTGTAAATATTTATATTTTATAATCAAAATGACTTTATTTTTGTTACCTGGCAACAAAAATTATTTTATTTTCAACAATTACCATTGTTTCAAAAAGTTTAAATAAATTTTCAAGTACTTTACTCTTGTTAAAACGTAAAAGGTTGCAGGTAAACTACCCCTTCCCCTTAACCGATCTTCACCAAAATCTAAAGACCTTGAGTCCTCTACAATTCACTGATGTATGCAAAAAATTATTTGATTCTGTTTGAATTTGCGGCTGTTATCGTTTGCCATAGAAAATACGCTTGATAAAAAACGTTGCAGGTAAACTACCCTTTCCCCTCAACCGATCTTCACCAAAAACAATAGGTCTTGCGTACTCTACAAATCAGGGCTGCATGCAGAAACTTATTTGATTCTGTTTGAATTTGCGGCTGTTATCGTTTGCCATAGAAAATACCCTTGTTAAAAAAACGTTGTAGGTAAACTACCCCTTTCCCTTAACCGAACTTCACCAAAAACAATAGCTCTTGAGAACTCTACAATTTAGGGCAGTATGCAAATAATCTTTGGATTCTGTTTGAATTTGCGGCTGTTATCGTTTGCCATAGGAAATACCCTTGTTAAAACATAAAACGTTACAGGTAAACTACCCCTTTCCCTTAACCGATATTCACCAAAAACAATAGATCTTGAGAACTCTACAATTCAGGGCTGTATGCGAAACATTATTTGATTCTGTTTGAACTTTTGGCTGTTATCGTTTGCCAAAAAAAAATTTCCCTTGATAAAAAAAAACCGTTGCAGGTAAACTATCCCTTTCCCTCAACCGATCTTCACCAAAAACAATAGATCGTGAGTACCCTACAAATCAGGGCTGTATGCAAAACATTATTTGATTCTGTGTGAATTTGCGGCAGTTATCGTTTGCCATAGAAAAAAAATCTACAGACACACACACACACACACACACACACACACACACACACACACACACACACACACACACACACACACACACACACACACACACACACACAGACACACACACACACACACACTTTTCGGAAAACGACTTTTTTTCATGTTTTGAGTGTAGTATAATCAGAATCTGCAATAATCTCGAACACGATTTTTTTTGCCATCACCATACTTCCATTCCTTAAGGGATATGGAAGTAAAAAAGCAATAGTGATAAATTGTTAGTAAAAAACGCATCATACGCATACTTCAAGAGATACAACTGTCAAAGAGGTTCATTTATCTGCACAGACAAGTTTCTCCCGATAGCTTTCATACAAAGGACGAGGTGGCCTGTAAAAAAAGAAAGAATGCCATAAATAGTTAATAAATCTTACAAAAATTATACAAATTGTACGTTTTAATGCGTAAATGTAGAAAATATATTGCCCTCCTTGATAAACAAAAATAAAATGTAAACAATATAGACCAAACAAATTACTGTGTAAACAAAAAGTAGCCCTACATGCAGAAATGTATCTTCCAGTTTAATCAGCAAGTGTCATACCCACTGGTAAATTAGGCCCAGTTTATTTACATGTTATTTTACCAATCTCTATCTTGTATCTTTCTGAGCGATCCTGATATTTTGTTGTGGATTTTATATCAGCGTATTAAAGAGTACGGGGAGAAACCCGTCTCCTTGCCTACTTTCTTGAACTTATGATGTCTATGCAGTTTAGACACAGTGACTGAAATCATGTTGCCTATTAAATCATCCTTGATCTGGTAAACATTGATCTGTTAGTCATAAGCTGGGCAGACACGAAGGTAATTACCACTCATCCCCCACGCACTGCCGTATCCACTCCAAAATTGATAAAACTCCTCTCATCACAAAAACCAAATAGTGTGATAAATTATAATTTAAAATTATATCCTACGAGGCTCTTCTTTCTACCTGAATGAAAAATTTTAAAACTATACCGTACGCTTTTTTAGTACTTTGTGTTATCTATGTTTTAAATTGAGATGACAAATTGCTTTATGGCGTTGTGGTGGGTGGTTTGAGAGCTTAGTTTTGTTTAATCTCGCTTTCAGTCTTTCAGCATATATCATTAAATAAAAGAAACACTAACTGGATTTCTGTGGTCTGAGTCGCAATGTTTTTCTCTATGTGTTTTAAAGAACAAAATTTGTGCTCGTTTCCTGTACTCGTTAAAGAAAGAGATTGAAGTTGTTCTGCTACCCGTTTTTGGTACAAAATATAAAAAATGTTAACTATACCACATAAATTTTGCCAAGTATTTTAAATACATAACCAGAAATCAATCTCACGTCAAGTTTAAAGCTAATTTATCTGGTCAAAGCCATTATTTAGATATCTCTATATTATTCAGTCGCTTACTTAGCCTACGTGTTTGCTATGCCAATAAAAGCATTCGTTAAAAACTAAACAATTTTTTAAACACACCCGTTACTTCCTACTCTTCATTTTCAGTTAAATTTTAAAACTCATGAGATTAATTAAACTGGAATAAGGTTTTAGCTTTAGCAATTATTTATTGGTGTAAATAGCTTTTATTGAATGCATCACTGTATCAATGTATCAATATTTAATGAGGACATCCGACTTTCTAACATTTCGCTCTTTCGGATATTCAGAATTGATACTCTTTATTCAAGTTTCGAACTTCGGACTTCCGTACACAGATAGAGGTGTGAGGAAGTGAATAAGCGTTAAGACAAGTGCACATATTCGTTATTATTCCTGCTACTATGGTTATTATAATTAATGTTAGACTATTAACATAAAGAATGCAAAGTGTTAAAGTGATTAATTTTTTTACATACTAAGACTGTTCCACAAACACTCCTTGTAAACGAAACGGATTGATTTAGCATGTTACTGTGTAATGCAATTTTTATAGTAAGAGTGGTCATGTGATGTAAATTTAAGCGAGAATAATATCCGATTTCACTTCAGTACTGCATATTACAGTTCAAAGAACCGACCCCTCTAACTTCCGTGCACAGTACGGCTACAGTAAACACAGCCTGCTATACGTACTGTACAGTGCTCGACTTTTGAACAACTCAAGTTTTGAACACATCTTTGGGAACGCATTATGTTCGAAAGCGGAGTAGTATGCTAGTAGGGATACTGAGCCACTCAGATGATCGTGACGTCATGCTGAATCGTAGTTTGTGACATCACGAACCATGACATCGTCATGAAATCGCAAGCTGTGACGTCACAGTCACGTGACTGTTTCCATGAAGAGGAGAAAGATTTTGTGGCGTAGAATAAATACTAATAAAACATTTGTTTATAAAAAATAACTTATTTAAAGACTGACAAAAAATATCTATTAAATGTCAGATTAAAAAAAAGCCGTTTTAAAAGCATTAGGCGTATTATACATATTAGAAATCACATATGAATAATAGACAAAAAAAATATGAACATAGGAATAAGACACTGTTTGCGTTACTTTGGTTTGGTGTCTGACGTAAACATTGAATTCAAGTAATTAATTTAAATATTGCAAATTAGATATAAATTTACCACTTAAATATTTATTATATTTATTACATGTATACACATTATAAGTCACTCATAAATAATATACAAACAACAAAAATATACAAACAGATATGAATATATAAATAACAAACATAAAACACATATACAGTATAAATACAATTATAAAATTGTTTCAAATACTTGCGTGTCTGATGTTAAAATATAGAATTCATTTCATTATTTTCGCTGTTGAAAATCATGTATAAAAAATACCAATTAAATATTTTTTACAAGAAAATGAATAAATAAGGAATAATAAGGAATATAAGGAATAAGAATATAGAAAAAATTCCAGTATTACAGAAAAGCGGAATTTATAAATTAAAATGTAAAGACTGCAACAAAGTGTACCTAGGGGAGACAGGACGAAAATTCGTATGCAGGTTGTCTGACCACAAACGTGGAGAAGGTAATAGAACAACCAATTCGTTATATACAAGACATTTCATAGAAGACAACCATAAGTTTGTTAATCCTTTGGAAGAATACGAAATTGTAAAAGTAGTAAATAACACAGTTGAAAGGAAGCTTAGAGAGGAGTTAGAAATATTGAAAGAAAGAGAAAAAGGGTTAGACAATTTAATTAATATTAAAATTAAATTTGATAATGAAGAAATATTTTATAACATGATTAAGAAGTAAATGAGAGAGGACAGATAGATAAGATTAAGAATTATATTGCATAGTACTAATTAGTTGTTTTAAAATAAGGGTGTGTGAATGACCCACGTGTGTGGAGAGGAAGAGGGTAGTTTAAAAGGATGCACACACACACACACACACACACACACACACACTGAAACACAAGGAATTTACTAGAAAAATATGTAACTGGACAGATGGTGAGACAGAGTTTAGGGGGTGGGGAAGGGTCATTAATTTTTAGTTTGTTGTGGGTGAGCAGGGTGGGGAAGAGGGGTGAAGGGTTGGGTTTCACATATTTCCTGTCTATTCCCGATCTGACGATGAGCTGTGAAGCTTGAAAGCGCTAATCGGAATAATTTTTATATAGGGGTGTGCAACAGTGATCATGCTGATTGTGATTTCAAACACTAACAAAAATTTCTTCATTAAACTTCTGTTAAGATGTGCAATCGACTACAGGTAATGGACAACAACAATGAGGTAATAAACGACAACAATAAGGTAAATAAAGTTTTTAAATATCTTAAGTTAAAAGTTAAATTGAAGAGGGTTTTATGTAAAATATGGTTTAATAAACAATGTCTGGATAATAATGTCATCCCAAAGTACGCTCAAGTTAAAATTAAAAATAAGAACAGTGTAGCCAAAAAAGTAAAAGAACAAAGCGAGAAGTTGTTGATAAAACTGGAAATAAGGTCACTCTACGGCTTAATCAATAGATATAATAGGGAATTATATGACAGACACATAGAATTATTAAGAATATACTCGTATGTAGAGTTAGAAGAAATATTATATAATTTTGGTTTGGGGTACGTAGAAAAAAAATTGGAAAAGAAAAATAAAAAAATGGTAGATAAGTTAAATAAGTTAATAAGAAAGAACGAAGTAAAAAAGGAACACCTCTCTAAGAATAACTATGAAAAAAGAGTAATAAACCTTACAGAGGTAAATTTCAATACGGAAGAAAAAGAAATGTTAGCGAAAGGCTTTAAAATACGCACCGCCACCAGAATTAAATCAAGAAAAAACTATTATTGAATGCGAAAGCATAATACAAAAACTAGGAAATGAAAATGATAAAAAAAGAATAAGGTGGGAAGTAGGGAATGTAGTAGATAAAATATTTAAGAAAAGTTTGTATAATTCAAAGAATGAACAAAAAATCAAAGCAACTGTAACTAAACTAAAGAATAAAATAAAGAAGAATGATATAGTTACGAAGGCGGATAAAGGAAATACAATGGTACTAATGAGAAAGGAAGAATACATAAAGAAAACGGAAGAATTTCTAAGGGAAGGACCATACGAGGAAATAAAGTATGATTATACAAGTAAGTACCAGTCAAGGATAAAACAAATGATGAAACAGATAACATTTATAGAAGAAAATAAGAAAAAGTATTTATTGGAAAGTAATCCAACAGCACCAACTTTTAAAAGTCAGGTTAAGATACATAAAGAAGGAAAACCAATTAGACCGATTGTTTCTTTTATGAATGCACCTATTTATAAATTATCAAAGGAAGTTAGCAGAGTACTGAAAGAGAAATATGAATTTGGGACAAAATACAACATAGAGAATAATGTAAAATTGATAGAAAAATTAGAAAATATTAGCATTAATGTAAATACAAAATTGATATCACTGGATGTTAAGGACATGTTTACTAATATCACAGTAAATAAAGTTATTAAGTTAATAAACGATAATAATATGGGAGAATACAGGTATAAAAAGCAGTTGATGAAAGTAATTAAAGAATGTGTAAATCAGAACTATTTTAGGTTTAATAACAAGTTTTATATACAGAAAAAAGGTTTACCTATGGGGTCTTCATTATCCCCTATTCTTGCTGAAATATACATGAATGATTTTGAAAAGCAATTAATAACTTCCACTAAGTATAAAGACAATATAAAATTATGGTCTAGATACGTTGATGATGTATTAGTAATTTGGGAAGGAAGCATAGAAGAAGTGCATGAGTTTATAAAGGAGGTAAATAATAAGGATAAAAACTTACAATTTAAGGAAGAGATAGGAGGTAAGCAAATAAATTACATAGATTTAAACATAGAAATTAAAGATAATGAGAAACTACAGTTTGGGATATTTAGGAAAGAGTCGTATTCTGATGTAATTATACCAAGAGAGTCTTACCACCCATAAGATATAAAATGGCGGCAATCAATTCCTTTTGTTACAGAGCTCAGAAGTGTTTAAAAGAGACCGAATCAAAAGATAGGGAGTTAAAAACGATAAAGGGAATTGTAAGGAATAATAATTATAGCACCAACATAGTGGATAAAGTTATGAAAAGGGTTAACATACAAAAAGCTAAAATAGAACCAGAACAGAAGAATTATGCAGAGTCATTAACATACATAGGTTCACATACTAGAAAAATTATAAAATGTTTTAATAAATATGGAGTAGATATAGCTATTAAAAAATGTGAAACGGTATTTGATAAGATAAGGAATAAGAATATAGAAAAAATTCCAGTATTACAGAAAAGCGGAATTTATAAATTAAAATGTAAAGACTGCAACAAAGTGTACCTAGGGGAGACAGGACGAAAATTCGTATGCAGGTTGTCTGACCACAAACGTGGAGAAGGTAATAGAACAACCAATTCGTTATATGCAAGACATTTCATAGAAGACAACCATAAGTTTGTTAATCCTTTGGAAGAATACGAAATTGTAAAAGTAGTAAATAACACAGTTGAAAGGAAGCTTAGAGAGGAGTTAGAAATATTTAAAGAAAGAGAAAAAGGGTTAGACAATTTAATTAATATTAAAATTAAATTTGATAATGAAGAAATATCTTATAACATGATTAAGAAGTAAATGAGAGAGGACAGATAGATAAGATTAAGAATTATATTGCATAGTACTAATTAGTTGTTTTAAAATAAGGGTGTGTGAATGACCCACGTGTGTGGAGAGGAAGAGGGTAGTTTAAAAGGATGCACACACACACACACACACACACACACACACACACACACACACACACACACACACACACACACACACACACACACACACACACACACACACACACACACTGAAACACAAGGAATTTACTAGAAAAATATGTAACTGGACAGATGGTGAGACAGAGTTAAGGGGGTGGGGAAGGGTCATTAATTTTTAGTTTGTTGTGGGTGAGCAGGGTGGGGGAGAGGGGTGAAGGGTTGGGTTTCACATATTTCCAGTCTATTCCCGATCTGACGATGAGCTGTGAAGCTTGAAAGCGCTAATCGGAATAATTTTTATATAGTGGTGTGCAACAGTGATCATTCTGAAAAATAATATTTACTTTATTTCAATTAATATTTTCTATAGTGCACACATTTTATCTAACTAGAAAAATTAATAGAAAACTGATGTTAAAATTACATGCTTAAATTATATTAACTATTTTAATTTTTGTAATTACTATGTGTACAATTATTTATTTCTCTTTCTTTATAACATGATAAAATTTGTTTAGTGTCTTTGTTTGTAAAAATAGTTGTTAATTTTTTACCTGTTTTCACGCTGAATTACCGCCTTAATTTGTCATCATCAGCCAGAAGCGCACCCAGAATTTTTTTCGGGGGGTGTTTCGAAAACTTAGGAACAAGGTGGCACAATTTTGGTTTTCTTCATTGTTTTCTCTAAAAGCAGGGATTTTTTCTGGAGGAACTTTTAGGGAGTCAATGGCGCAAGGACAGGTAAAAATGATCCTTGCTTCATAGAATTTCACTCATGTACGTTCCACCTATAATGCTGAAAAGAGACATTCATACACATATTGACGAGTCTAATGTATGTAAGAATCACGAGAAAAAATCATGTAACCACAGACTTACTGATTTACATATGTTTACTGACTAATTAAAATTACTTATTCATAGACGCTGACTTTATTGAGATAATAATAATAAGAATACATTAATATAGTTAATATAATCAGACATGAAGCAGTCTGCACATAGTAGTGGGGATAAGGAGGGAACAGTGTAATACACGTGAGTAGAAAAAGGCTACAGTTGAAAGTATTAGACTGCTCCCTGAACCACGAGTCTGCGTACATAAGTTTTAATTCCGACATAATTCTATATTATGACATAACTAAACAGTACATATGGACGTTTTGTAAGACGAAACACACAATAGAGAGACCGTAAAAAGATTTCACCGAGTTATAAAATGTTTAGTGTTTAGTACTGCAATTACTTTGTAAACAGTGATTTGGCAAGTTGTGCTTATTACAGTGTTTCTCCTGATCTCCTAGTCGAGCCTAGACATCAACAAACATTGTATATTTTGGAGTATCTAATACTTTGTGTACATGTTACGATTCAGGAAAAACGTAGTAATACATAATCAACAGTGCACTGGCATCATAATTTGTGTGAATAAGTAACATCAATAGCAAGCTCAAATCTGAAATGAGTGTGTGTGTGTGTGTGTGTGTGTGTTTTTTAAAAAATAAGCTGATGTAAATTAACCATAAAGAAAAGGAGATACAATATTATTAAAAAAAATTAGACCAAAACTATTCAAGTACCCGTAATTTAGCACATTATTCCTTACACCCAGTTACAAATATTTAGCTCAGTTCTTCCACCCCACTAATGTTTCAGTCACTGTTATTATTACACAAATCGTCTTCACTGCTGCTTTTCTGTCTTTTATTAATTTCGAAACGATCTGTTACATTATACACTTTTTGTACGATCTCGCGTAATCTTCTCAATTTTCATGACGTGGCCACATCTTGATGTTCTGTCTGTAGGAGAAATACACACAAATTCATTTTTGCTAAGTTTATAACACTGTCTACGGGAAAATGCACTTTTTTCTTTTAACACGCTTCTTCATGGTTGCCCAAATCAGTTCCAGGATTAAGATTCGGGTAATAGGGTCGAAGTCGTAAAATGGAATTTCCATGGATTCCCAAAATAACGATTATTTTAAAAGTTTTGTATGTTGGTAAATTTTGTTTAATTAGTGAATAGAACTCAGGTTTTAAGATAAATGGACTAAAGGAATCTCATGATTCACTAACCAGTTAATCATGTCTGCCTTTTTGTTAATGATGTTGCAAGTAAATTTATTTATTATTAGAATTTTCAGCCACTTTTTTCATTGTCTGTCCACGTTTTTGTAAGTGACGTTGAACTGTGAAAGTAAGTTTCGTCTGTCTATACTATGTGCCAGCCTTCTTCTATGAATTGCCGTAATTTTCTTATTTATCAACTCTTAAGTTTCTAATGTTCTGTTTTCTGTTAAATGTTTCCTATTGCTTTGGCACGTTCTCATCAAAATCCTATTTGATAAATAATATGGCTCAGACTAGATGCACTACCATTATAATTAATTTGTCCTTTGAAATTGTTTAAATTACTTTGAATGTTGGTCTTTCCCTTCTATGAATTGATATCCGTGAAATCGTTGAACACCGAGAAATTCGTGATTGATAGATACGTTTCGCATGCACGTAAATGTCACCACTTAATAACAATTAGGTAACGTACACCGGCATATCACACGTAAGACGTGTGCATCGCACATCGCTGTAATAATGTTGATTTTCCAATAAAATGTCACGCCTGATCTGTTGTACCTACCTACAGCCAAATAACGATTAGTAGAGTGAAACTGCGATACGCTGTACCTATAAAAAATTAGCCTAAATTGATTAGGGTACATTGCCTACTTAGGGTTTTGGCGCCCCTCTGGACCCGGTGCCCGGGTGCCGTACATCCGTTGCACCCTCTTGTTGATAGTACACTTATCGAATCGTCTAAATAAGTTTTTACTTCCTTTGTTGAACGGTTTTTGTGGGGAGTGTTGAAAGATTTTATATCACCTATATACGCCGGTGCTTCTTTAATAATTATAAAAACACTACTGAGAGAAACACCACACGCCTGAGCTACCCGTCCCTGTAACTTCCTTCCTGATATTTCCTTATCCTCCGATTTAGTAAATCTGTACACGTTGTAGGCCTAAATTAATTTCCACTTTGCTGTGTATAACTTTCCTTTGCAGTGAAGTCGACAGCGATCCAGATTGTTCCAGTTCACTCTCAAGACCGGAAAGTATATCAATAAACTAAACGCTACGCTTTTGATGAAAACTGGTGTTTTTTTAAAAGCACGAAACACCAGCGCATATAATGCGCTGTTGGCATGGAATCAGTTTATTCGTGTCTAGTAAACTTACCTACACTGATTTTTAGTTTATAATTTAGTAACACTATAGGAAAAATGTTAATTTGTAAGAATTTAGTAATTAACATATTAAGAATATAGTGATTACTATGTATTTACTATTTGTGCATAAGTTAATTACAAAAATTTTTCCATATTTGCGGAGAGGGTTCTAACCCCTAAACCCCCCCCCTGGGGCGCAAGTGTCACCGGCTGTATATAAAGTTAAATTCTGTCGTAGTGGTAGGCTAAAGTGGTAGGCCTATAAGTGCCTGGATCCTTTAATTACAGAAATACGTTGCGTCTCATATTTGAAAGTAAGGGGCAGCTGTCAAATCAAATATCTAGGAGTCAATATCACGATAAATCAAATATACTAGATAGTGAACTAATTTGGAGAAGTCGGATAACAAATCTGCAATCGAACTAGCGTCTGTGATTTATATATTTTGTTTTACTTGTGTGTGTGTGTCCAGTTCAGACACGGCGGCTCTTGTACTTTTAATTCGTGCACAGCAGATTATAGTATGCCATTGTTTGCTGAGGTGGGAGGTATAAGCCACCTTTAAATTCTGTGGAAACAATACAAAAATTCAAAGCGTATTTTTAAAACTGATTTTGGTTAAAACCCAGAGGGGCTATTCGCAACTGTGTCTTCTAAATTTAAAAATAGCTCCTTCATGTCTAGAGAGATTACAAGGTATTTTATATTTAAAACGAAAACAATAGGAAAAGAGTTGAAACTGAGAGAACTGTATTTGTTTACATTAGTAGTATTAAATCGTTTGTGTGCGAAGTGAGCTGAACTCTAAATGGCACCAGTAAACAGCCACAAATATAGAAAATCATGTACACTATTGCTTCTTTTATTGTCAATCTATTCAAATGAGGGTTATATTGTTTGTATAAATTCTGATGAAATTAAATGTGTGTGAACTATTGTGCCCAATCACTAGTTAAACACATTTAAGTTGCAACAAAAACAGATACAGGGAAAGGTGAAGAAACCTCTGTGATCTTACGGAACCAGGACTTTATAAAACGTTTTGTACTAAAACGTCAACAGCCTAATGTCTACCAGAATTGTTTAATACAATATATTGTCTGAGAACACTAAATATTTAAATAATAAATAGGTCTATGTAATTTTGGAAAGTTTTAGAAATTGGAAAGCTCATTAAAAGTATTTGTAAGCTATGTTTATAAAAGAACTTTATAAATTTTGTTATCGGTCATATATACTGCAACGATACATATCTCCATATTTGCTCAGGGTAAACAAAAACAAAAGTATCACGAATCTCATGATTCTATTAGTTTGTACATGAACACTAATAATGAGTGTGGAAATACGCAAAAAGTGATGTGTTGAAAACGGACGCGCGGAACAAAACTTAGCAGGTCGGCGAAGGCTTGGTAAGCACTCTTCGACTTATCAGCGTGCCTTGAGTATAAAACCCCGGCTGATTCTGAACGACGGAACAGACGCTAAGAATTTACTCTAGGGAACACTGTCAGTTAGCTCAGCGAGATAGACTCAATGCCACTGAGCAAATAGCAACGGAAGATACTACAATAATTGACGAAGGAGCAACAGGACCATCAACATCACCTTGCAATAGAATACTGACAACTAACGATCTATATGGGAGTGAACACATCATCAACACCAAGGAGCAAACACAAAAACAGAAAACGATATCTTCGACACGGTAAAGCAGCAGTGAGAGCAGGTGAAAAATCAACAATTATTTTTAAAGGAAAAAACAATAAATAGACTAAATCATGTTCTAAATAAGTGAAAAAT
This sequence comes from Magicicada septendecula, assembly GCA_034769895.1. Classification (NCBI taxonomy): domain Eukaryota; kingdom Metazoa; phylum Arthropoda; class Insecta; order Hemiptera; family Cicadidae; genus Magicicada; species Magicicada septendecula. The sequence continues at coordinate 160,726,599 of CM068376.1, read as the reverse complement.
AAATACAAATCATTACACGTAGTGTAAATACAGAAATTTAAATAATTAGAATGATTAAAGTATGTAATGTGAATATTCGTTGCTAATTACTTTTATATTTATATAAAATGTGTGCGCTATAATTTATTGAACTAAAGTAAATAATATTTGTTATTAAAATTAATCGAAATTAAAAACTATTGAAATTATTAAATTAATAATTACACAATTGATATTTTCAAATTTTAAAGAATTTGTTTTATTTTATAAACCACAGTTTTATTAGCATTTATTCCACACCACGAAATTTTCTCCTCTTTTCTAACATAAAAATATATTGTGCCACAAAAGGGACTCAACGTAACGAACACAGCATACCACGACCTATTTGGTAGATTATTCGAAACACACAATATAGGTTCGAGTTCTCTTCAGATACAAAATATATAAACTGTCGTGTTACAATACAATTGTTAAAAGTATTAGCTGTAGGTCTTTAGATATTTACAGAATCATACATCAACTTAAAAGCTTTACATGGCGGGAAGAAAATTATTGAACATTCAACATAAATGTAACAATCTAGTTATTAACGTTTTAAATTTGTAGATATCTTTTCCACACACTGGTGTAACAGTTGATCAAACGAAGGGAGTTCTCAGGTGTAAGTCGACCGTTTGTTATTTGTCTCTATATCCATTTATCCGTCTGATTGCGGTATGTCTCACAATAACTTTTCATTCCATCAACCGATTTTTGTAAAACACGGGGTTCGTGTCTACACTTTTACCTTACATACCTTTATTATTTTTAAAATTTATCCCTAAAAAATATGGAGAAATTGAGGCAAAATTATAATTACTATGTCTGTCTGTCTAAAGTTTTCTAAAACTTTAGAAAAAATTGCAAAATTCATGTGGGCTATCACATTACAGGAAATTGTAACCAAAATCTGAATATAATGTTCATTGTAGAAAATTGAAATAATTTGGGAAAAATGGGCTCAAAAATTGCGTCGAAACTTTGAGAAAAATCCCTAAAAGCCATTTGGGGTAACAAATTACAAGCAATTTTACACAAATACGATTATAATGTAAAGTTTTGTAAAGTATTTAAATTATTTTGAACAGCAGTGCTTAAAAAAGGGATTAAAACTTGAAAAGATTGAAAAACTCCAGCCATGCGTTAGACTAAAGGGAATTTTTACCGAAATCTGAATGTAATATATAGTATGAATGTTTTTTATATTTCCGGCACCACGGACCAAGAAAAGAACTCAAACTTTTAGAAAAGTCTATGTGGGGTATCAAGTTTAGAGGAAGTTTATTCAAAATAGAAACCAGTGTCTTTAATAATGTGAAGCAGTTAATAACTACCAGCACTTCTCTGTAAATTCTGGATCTCATTCAAAATGTTTGTAAGCTATCTTGATAAAAGAAATATATATATATATATATATTTTGTGATGTTTTAAATTTTATAGAAATTATAACTCAAATCTTAAAACATAAAATTGAACTTCCAGCAAAACACAATATAAAAAATAGTATCGAACTCACGGAACAACTAATAAACGGAGAAGTAAACAGAAATACAAAATTATATTCATTCGACATATCAAACATGTATACAAACAGTCCCATTGAAGAAACTATAAATATTATAATAAATAATCTGAAAACAAATAACGAAAGTAACACATACATTAAACAGTTAACTAATACTTTAAAAATAATTTTAAATCAAAATTATTTTCAATACAACAACAAATTGCACTATCAAACAGATGGCCTTTGATTTATATTTATATATTTAGTAAAATATAAACAAAATTTCAAATATAACCGAGAAAACAGCTGCTGAAGAAAATAAACATTAAAACAATCGTTAACTAATCGACCTAAATCGAATATCAGTTATTTTATTTTAAAGGAAAATCGATACAAATTCCATTATTCGTTAATTTTATATTAATAGAATTATTTCGATTGTAATTAATTCACTTAGAAACCTCTGATGATACTGATATTTTTCAGTGAAACGTGCGTCAGGTGTTAAAAAGAATATACAATATTATCTACATGCAGAAGAAACAAATTGAAAACATCACAAATTATATAATTACTGCAAGAAACATCGAGTTAATTATATAGAAAATGATATATATATAACGCACTAGCTTTTAGATGTCTTTAGATATTTTTTGAAACACACATCACCTTAAAACTGAGACTATATTTATCTAAAAATGAAATTTTTTCTTGTGAACTTACTGTTTATTCTCTTCTCGTCGAACGCGTTTCGGCGTACGTATTCGCCTTCTTCAGCTTAGAGAGAGACTGCCATCATTTAGTAACGGTTGTTGTGTGGAATGTGTAGTGGGGGTGGTGCGTTGGGGAAGGGGATTGGCGCGGGGATCGATCTCGCGATCCCCGCGCCAATCCCCTTCCCCAACGCACCACGCCCACTACACATTCCACACAACAACCGTTACTAAATGATGGCAGTCTCTCTCTAAGCTGAAGAAGGCGAATACGTACTCCGAAACGCGTTCGACGAGAAGAGAATAAACAGTAAGTTCACAAGAAAAAGTTTCATTTTTAGATAAGTGTTAGTGCTGTGAAAGAAGTTATGAATAAGCAAGACAACTACGAAACTATATTGTTTGTATATTGTCTGTCATTTACGCATTTTGGTTACTAAATTGACTTAAAAAACACTGCAGTAATTCGAATTTTTAGGTTTTTATTCTGAAATCGTTATTTTACTAAGGAATAGTAAATTAGTCGGGGTTTTCGTAACGTTTCTGGTAACTGGAAAGTCATCTAATACTGAAACTTACATATAGATCGTTAGTTGTCAGTATTCTATTGCAAGGTGATGTTGATGGTCCTGTTGCTCCTTCGTCAATTATTTTAGTATCTTCCGTTGCTATTTGTTCAGTGGCATTGAGTCTATCTCGCTGAGCTAACTGACAGAGTTCCCTAGAGTAAATTCTTAGCGTCTGTTCCGTCGTTCAGAATCAGCCGGGGTTTTATACTCAAGGCACGCTGATAAGTCGAAGAGTGCTTACCAAGCCTTCGCCGACCTGCTAAGTTTTGTTCCGCGCGTCTGTTTTCAACACATCACTTTTTGCGTATTTCCACACTCATTATTAGTGTTCATGTACAAACTAATAGAATCATGAGATTCGTGATACTTTTGTCTTTGTTTAGCATGAGAAAATATGGAGATATGTATCGTTGCAGTATATATGACCGATAACAAAATTTATAAAGTTCTTTTATAAACATAGCTTACAAATACTTTTAATGAGCTTTCCAATTTCTAAAACTTTCCAAAATTACATAGACCTATTTATTATTTAAATATTTAGTGTTCTCAGACAATATATTGTATTAAACAATTCTGGTAGACATTAGGCTGTTGACGTTTTAGTACAAAACGTTTTATAAAGTCCTGGTTCCGTAAGATCACAGAGGTTTCTTCACCTTTCCCTGTATCTGTTTTTGTTGCAACTTAAATGTGTTTAACTAGTGATTGGGCACAATAGTTCACACACATTTAATTTCATCAGAATTTATACAAACAATATAACCCTCATTTGAATAGATTGACAATAAAAGAAGCAATAGTGTACATGATTTTCTATATTTGTGGCTGTTTACTGGTGCCATTTAGAGTTCAGCTCACTTCGCACACAAACGATTTAATACTACTAATGTAAACAAATACAGTTCTCTCAGTTTCAACTCTTTTCCTATTGTTTTCGTTTTAAATATAAAATACCTTGTAATCTCTCTAGACATGAAGGAGCTATTTTTAAATTTAGAAGACACAGTTGCGAATAGCCCCTCTGGGTTTTAACCAAAATCAGTTTTAAAAATACGCTTTGAATTTTTGTATTGTTTCCACAGAATTTAAAGGTGGCTTATACCTCCCACCTCAGCAAACAATGGCATACTATAATCTGCTGTGCACGAATTAAAAGTACAAGAGCCGCCGTGTCTGAACTGGACACACACACACAAGTAAAACAAAATATATAAATCACAGACGCTAGTTCGATTGCAGATTTGTTATCCGACTTCTCCAAATTAGTTCACTATCTAGTATATTTGATTTATCGTGATATTGACTCCTAGATATTTGATTTGACAGCTGCCCCTTACTTTCAAACATGAGACGCAACGTATTTCTGTAATTAAAGGATCCAGGCACTTATAGGCCTACCACTTTAGCCTACCACTACGACAGAATTTAACTTTATATACAGCCGGTGACACTTGCGCCCCAGGGGGGGTTTAGGGGTTAGAACCCTCTCCGCAAATATGGAAAAATTTTTGTAATTAACTTATGCACAAATAGTAAATACATAGTAATTACTATATTCTTAATATGTTAATTACTAAATTCTTACAAATTAACATTTTTCCTATAGTGTTACTAAATTATAAACTAAAAATCAGTGTAGGTAAGTTTACTAGACACGAATAAACTGATTCCATGCCAACAGCGCATTATATGCGCTGGTGTTTCGTGCTTTTAAAAAAACACCAGTTTTCATCAAAAGCGTAGCGTTTAGTTTATTGATATACTTTCCGGTCTTGAGAGTGAACTGGAACAATCTGGATCGCTGTCGACTTCACTGCAAAGGAAAGTTATACACAGCAAAGTGGAAATTAATTTAGGCCTACAACGTGTACAGATTTACTAAATCGGAGGATAAGGAAATATCAGGAAGGAAGTTACAGGGACGGGTAGCTCAGGCGTGTGGTGTTTCTCTCAGTAGTGTTTTTATAATTATTAAAGAAGCACCGGCGTATATAGGTGATATAAAATCTTTCAACACTCCCCACAAAAACCGTTCAACAAAGGAAGTAAAAACTTATTTAGACGATTCGATAAGTGTACTATCAACAAGAGGGTGCAACGGATGTACGGCACCCCGGCACCGGGTCCAGGGGGGCGCCAAAACCCTAAGTAGGCAATGTACCCTAATCAATTTAGGCTAATTTTTTATAGGTACAGCGTATCGCAGTTTCACTCTACTAATCGTTATTTGGCTGTAGGTAGGTACAACAGATCAGGCGTGACATTTTATTGGAAAATCAACATTATTACAGCGATGTGCGATGCACACGTCTTACGTGTGATATGCCGGTGTACGTTACCTAAATGTTATTAAGTGGTGACATTTACGTGCATGCGAAACGTATCTATCAATCACGAATTTCTCGGTGTTCAACGATTTCACGGATATCAATTCATAGAAGGGAAAGACCAACATTCAAAGTAATTTAAACAATTTCAAAGGACAAATTAATTATAATGGTAGTGCATCTAGTCTGAGCCATATTATTTATCAAATAGGATTTTGATGAGAACGTGCCAAAGCAATAGGAAACATTTAATAGAAAACAGAACATTAGAAACTTAAGAGTTGATAAATAAGAAAATTACGGCAATTCAGAGAAGAAGGCTGGCACATAGTATAGACAGACGAAACTTACTTTCACAGTTCAACGTCACTTACAAAAACGTGGACAGACAATGAAAAAAGTGGCTGAAAATTCTAATAATAAATAAATTTACTTGCAACATCATTAACAAAAAGGCAGACATGATTAACTGGTTAGTGAATCATGAGATTCCTTTAGTCCATTTATCTTAAAACCTGAGTTCTATTCACTAATTAAACAAAATTTACCAACATACAAAACTTTTAAAATAATCGTTATTTTGGGAATCCATGGAAATTCCATTTTACGACTTCGACCCTATTACCCGAATCTTAATCCTAGAACTGATTTGGGCAACCATGAAGAAGCGTGTTAAAAGAAAAAAAGTGCATTTTCCCGTAGACAGTGTTATAAACTTAGCAAAAATGAATTTGTGTGTATTTCTCCTACAGACAGAACATCAAGATGTGGCCACGTCATGAAAATTGAGAAGATTACGCGAGATCGTACAAAAAGTGTATAATGTAACAGATCGTTTCGAAATTAATAAAAGACAGAAAAGCAGCAGTGAAGACGATTTGTGTAATAATAACAGTGACTGAAACATTAGTGGGGTGGAAGAACTGAGCTAAATATTTGTAACTGGGTGTAAGGAATAATGTGCTAAATTACGGGTACTTGAATAGTTTTGGTCTAATTTTTTTAAATAATATTGTATCTCCTTTTCTTTATGGTTAATTTATATCAGCTTATTTTTTAAAACACACACACGCGCGCGCGCGCGCACACACTCATTTCACATTTGAGCTTGCTATTGATGTTACTTATTCACACAAATTATGATGCCAGTGCACTGTTAATTATGTATTACTACGTTTTTCCTGAATCGTAACATGTACACAAAGTATTAGATACTCCAAAATATACAATGTTTGTTAATGTCTAGGCTCGACTAGGAGATCAGGAGAAACACTGTAATAAGCACAACTTGCCAAATCACTGTTTACAAAGTAATTGCAGTACTAAACACTAAACATTTTATAACTCGGTGAAATCTTTTTACGGTCTCTCTATTGTGTGTTTCGTCTTACAAAACGTCCATATGTACTGTTTAGTTATGTCATAATATAGAATTATGTCGGAATTAAAACTTATGTACGCAGACTCGTGGTTCAGGGAGCAGTCTAATACTTTCAACTGTAGCCTTTTTCTACTCACGTGTATTACACTGTTCCCTCCTTATCCCCACTACTATGTGCAGACTGCTTCATGTCTGATTATATTAACTATATTAATGTATTCTTATTATTATTATCTCAATAAAGTCAGCGTCTATGAATAAGTAATTTTAATTAGTCAGCAAACATATGTAAATCAGTAAGTCTGTGGTTACATGATTTTTTCTCGTGATTCTTACATACATTAGACTCGTCAATATGTGTATGAATGTCTCTTTTTAGCATTATAGGTGGAACGTACATGAGTGAAATTCTATGAAGCAAGGATCATTTTTACCTGTCCTTGCGCCATTGACTCCCTAAATGTTCCTCCAGAAAAAATCCCTGCTTTTAGAGAAAACAATAAAGGAAACCAAAATTGTGCCACCTTGTTCCTAAGTTTTTGAAACACCCCCCAAAAAAATTCTGGGTGCGCTTCTGGCCGATGATGACAAATTAAGGCGGTAATTCAGCGTGAAAACAGGTAAAAAATTAACAACTATTTTTACAAACAAAGACACTAAACAAATTTTATCATGTTATAAAGAAAGAGAAATAAATAATTGTACACATAGTGGTTAGTAAGAAGAATGTTGATCCGTCACGTTATGACCAAATAAAATGTTGTGTTGAGCTGCGGCCGAGTGGACCGCGTAAAAATGTGTTGTATGTCGGCACGTATGCCTTTTTCCATCAGAAAGAATGAAACTTGGTGTGTTATCGCCAGGATGCAAAATGATAAAGATAGTGGACTGTATTAATAGATTTATTAAGTTTCTCCGATTTTTACACTCAATTCATAGTAGTAAGGTTGGCTAATGCTGAAGATTAAATTTTAAGAAACTGATTCGGAAATGAAACTACATTTTGATGCGGCACAAATGTGTGCACTTAGTTACATCGAAAACGTGGAGCCCTAAGGCCTAAATAATTGTCGCGACAACAAGAAATGAGAATGACAGAGTCAGGCAGCAAACGTAAGAACGTCCGCTGCCGGCCAAGACTCGTAGCACTGTAACGTTATAAAAACGAGATAAGAACGGTTCAGAAAGCGTACAGATTAGCCAACCTACAAATACGAAAATTACCACACTACTGTCCATAACTGCCCGCTAAAAAATCAAAAGATTTTTTAATACATTTTAATAACTTATTGTAGAAAAATACAGAGTTCTTAATAATAAAGATTAATCTCAGTAGGCTGCATTGAACCTTGAGTTGTAGTCTTAGATAACAGTTATGACATTAACTGCTTAGCGATAAGCTTGAGAGATGATAAGAGTTAAGCAGGCCAAAGTTGGCGTGCAGCTTGAATCAAACATGAGTAAAATGCAAAATTAGCAATGTATTGCCAATACATATTGTATGTATACAATATTGAACGATATAAGACATGAAAGTACATAATTTAACAATGTTTAATGATGAATAATCGGTGACTCATCACATGATGGGCCCGATAAATTGTAACATTTATGCAAGTCATAGTGGTTAGCTTGAACCAGTTAAGGCCAGTAGAACTATACAAGTAGAATTGAATACAATGAGCAAACAAAATTATTATAAAATTATACATGTACAGACATAAATTTAGCATGACGCCATATAGTTTGAACGATGCATCCTATCCTGATGTTTCAGGAATATACAATAAATTGTTATGTGAAAACAAGTTATACATAGTTGACTGATTGCAAGCACAAATTGTAATGACATGTATGTATGTATGTATGTATGTATTCATAATTAGCATGAATAATAATTGTGCAATGCGTGATCACAAAATGCAAAATACAATATAAAATACAATATAAAAATAAAAATATAGGCGTGGCGTGGTTATAGACAGTAGATGCGAAAAACAATGTGTTTTACATAAATACAAGTTATATAATAAATACAATAGAAATCAGTTTAGTTAATTACAAATATGAACAAGGCAAAATAGCATAAGTGACAAGTACCGCAATGTGGTTAAACAAATGTAACACATGAGTTGAACAATTGCGAGAAATACATTCATAGAATAATAAAATCACACATATTGACAAATGTGCAAGAAAATGCATACATGGTTGTATAACTGCATACCATGCGAATATTACGTAAAAAATTGTATATAAAGCAATACCACCAATAACATGACACATACCCAATACCAATATCAAAATGTAAATGTGTAGGACATAATATGCCTCACAAATTATTAACATATAAATACAAAAATAGCAGAGTATACCACCATGAAATATGATAAGTATAGCTATAATAGCACAGTGCATGGTTGTAAAATTACAAGTCACATGCAAATTTAGTATAAAAACACGCAATGATGCAAAATTAACATTAAAATATTGTGATGATACATATCACAATTAAGTTAACCAAATGGTCATACAATGAAGTAATGAAAGCCAGTGGCCAAGTAAACTAACATTGTGCTAAATAATTATAGTAACCTTGTGTCTAAGCCTCGTCCCGGGCTGGCAACAAGCATAGCTTATGAACGGGTCTCCGTAAAATACCAGTAGGCGTGCGAATGTCTACAACTCTAATTAAGTTGTCTGGGCCGGGAAATGTGGCGGTAATTACCCCAAATTTCCATGATAATGGAGGTAAGTTATCCTCCATCAATAAAACCAGGTCACCAATGGAAACATTATCCTTGGCGAACTTCCACTTGTGACATTGTTGTAATTGATGTAAATAATCGCGAGACCAAGCCTTCCAAATGACTTGGACAAACTTCTGGAGACGTTGCCAACGTCCAAGACGAGAGATGGGAACGTGAGATAAGTCTGGGTCAGGTATTTCCGTTAATGGCGCGCAAATCAAAAAATGGTCAGGTGCAAGTGGCACCGGATCATTTACATCACAAATAAAGCAAATAATGGGCGAGAGTTTAGATATGCCTCTATCTGAGACAAAACCGTTGTAAACTCCTCAAAGGTGAGTATAGACTTGCCTACCACGCGGCGCAAATGATGCTTTAAACTCTTTATACCGCTCTCCCAAAGACCACCAAAATGGGGTGACGAGGGCGGAATAAATGACCATGAAATACCCTGAGAGGTCGTAAAGGATTTGATTAATGAGGTGGCATCCTTATTATGCCAAAGATTGTAAAGGTCATGTAAAACATTGCGCGCCTTCCTAAAGTTCGTGCCATTATCAGAATATAACTGGCTGGGTATGCCCCTACGGGACATAAACCGACGTAAGGCAGCTATAAACGCGTTGGCTGTAAAGTCGGAAACCAATTCCAAATGAACGGCCCTGGTTGCTAAGCAGGTGAACAAAGACACGTACGATTTTGACAGAGTCCTAGATTTCTGCCCGCCATGACGAATCATGAAGGGACCACCATAATCAACTGCGCGGAATAGAAACGGCCGCGAAGGAGTGACTGTAGGAGATGGTAAAATACCAAGCCTCTGAACCTGTTGTTTGGCACTAAACCTGAGGCACTTGACACATCTACGAATGATGGAGCGAATGACTATCTTGGCGTTAATAATCCACCAACGTTGACGAAGTGAGTGATGCACGAGTTGAAAACCAGCGTGAAGTAGACGAATGTGTTCGCGTTCAATAATAAGGCGAGTAATATGAGCCGATGGATGCAAGACAATAGGATGCTTATTGTCATAAGGTAATTGCGACTGCTGAAAGCGCCCGCCGACGCGTATTACGCCAGACTCATCAAGAAACGGGTCCAGAGAAGACAACTTACTCCTAATAGAGACAGAAGACCCATTACGAAGACAATTAATCTCGTCAGCGAAGTGGATCGACTGAGATTGTTTTACGAAAAAATTAAGAGTGGAATGAATTTCAACGGGGGTAAGAGCGCCCGATATTTTCTCAGCACTGGAGAGTCTAATATTTTTGATGAATCGAAAGCAGTAAGCGTACACGCGTGTCAGACGGTGCAACGAAGAGGAGTCCCTTGAAAGACCAATAGCCAGGGTAGACATTAGAGAAAGTTTGGGGGTTTGTTTCTCCTCCGCAGTGAATTCAGAAGATGACAAATTAGAAGGTAAAAAGGGTGGAAAAAGATTGGACTCGGAAGATTGAGACAAACAGGCGGGACCATGCCACCAAAGCGAACAATTGCGCAACACGTCGGGGTGACATCCCCCAGAAATAATATCAGCAGGATTATGTCGAGAATTGATGTGTAGGCTTGCGTAAGACGCTGAATCTCGGCAACACGATTAGCGACGTAGGTTTTCCACCTCGAAGACTGGGCATGAATCCAGTAAAGGGACACCATAGAGTCAGAATATAGATGAACACTATTAATAAAGAAATGAAGAGCAGGGACGGCCTTGAATACAAGTCGTGATAACAATAAACAAGCGCAGAGTTCAATGCGAGGTAATGATACCTGTCGTAGTGGGGCCACGCGAGATTTAGAACACAGAAGGTGACAAGAGGCCGATGAATCTTGATAAATGACCCTAATATATACACAACACCCATAACCCTTTTCAGAAGCATCCGAAAACCCATGTAATTCAACTATCCTTGCCTTAGGCTTGCAACGAATAGAACGTGGGACAATAATTTTACTGATCAGACACAACTTATCGCATAATGAATGCCAATGAAAGCGTAATTGCCCGGAGATTGGCTCATCCCAACCAAGATTGCACAGCCAGAGTTGCTGCATAAACTTTACAGAAAAACAATGGGACCGACAAGTCCGAGCGGATCGTAAATGCCTGCGATAATCGATAGGATTTTCCTCTTGGAGATGCTTGATTCAACGGGGAATGATTTGATGTCAAACAAAAATGAATCGGTAGTGTTATTCCAGAGAATGCCCAAGGTACGCACATTACCCTGTTTGTTTAAAGGGAGTGATAAATTGTCATGATTTGCAACCACTTGGGGTTCATTTGATGCCCATTTATGCAGCGTGAGACCGTATAGACTCAACAACGTACCTAAGTCAGATTTCAACTTGGTCAGATCAGAAATGGTGTCTGCGCCAGTTAACAAATCGTCGACATAGAAATCATTGGTTATAGCTGACGCTGCGTCAGGAAAAGAAGCTTCATGATCCTTACCAATTTGATTAAGACAGCGAGTAGCCAAAAACGAAGCACTAGCAGTGCCGTATGTTACAGTTCGTAATACAAAGTGTTTAAACTGTTCGAGGGGAGAGTCACGCCACAGAATACGTTGATAATGACAATCCTTCTCAGCTACCAGAATTTGTCGATACATCTTCTCGATGTCGGCGATGAGAACATATTTATGCATACAAAATCTCAAAAGAATAGAAAAAAGGTCTTGTTGGACGTTCGGGCCTACCAACAAGATGTCATTGAGAGAAAGACCATCGGTAGTTTTGAACGAACCGTCAAAAAACGACGCGAAGTTTTGTCGTAGAACTATAATGCTTAAAGACGGCATGGTGTGGCAGATAGTAGGTATTTGAACCCCCAGAATTGATAGAGCAATTGTCGATAAGCGTCATGTAGCCAAGATCCTTATACTCCTGAATAAAGTTTGCGTAATCGCGCGCAAGCTTTGAATCGCGCATGAACCGGCGTTCTAAACTCAAGAATCTTGCTTCGGCGGTAGCATAGGACTCACCCAACTGGGGATTGTCTGACTTAAATGGTAGCGCAACAACGAACCTACCCTCTTGATTGCGATGAGTAGACTTAACGAAATGCTCCTCACAGGCTGACTCGTTATTAATAGGTGCATTATCAGGGATAGTTTCTGTCTCCCAACATTTTTCGAGAGACTCCAGAATTTGACCGTCGTTGTTCCTAGCTAGGGACAAAACAGCAGGACCCTTATAAGGGCAGTGTTTGGGCAGATTGCCTGCAAGAATGTAGCCTAACCTTGTTTCCTGTATAATAGGAAAATGAGAACCGCGTACGTATTTGTTAGCTAAGATTAAATCTATGTAGAATTGCGCTCCTAACAGTATGTCGATGTCAGATGACATGTTGAAATTTGGATCAGCAAGAAAAATGTTATCTGGAATGTTAAATTGATTTATGTCAAAAGATTGTGCTGGCAGTTTATGGGTTAATGCAGATAAGACAGCACATTTTGCCTCGAAGCTAAATCATTGATAACGGGAAATAATGCGTATAGACTCAAGATTAGTGGCATAACACGCGGTATTATTTATACCTGTAATCGGTATGTTAGATTTAGTTAAGTTAAGCCGTAATTTCTTGGCAAATGATTCCGTACAAAAATTTATTTGTGAACTCGCATCCAAAAGAACTCTTGCGGGTTGTCTGTTGCCAGCCTGGTCAATGACAAACACCATTGCTGTTGATAAAAGAATATTATTTGTGGATTGTAATTTGAGTGAACAATAATTACTGCTGCTGGCAGAGACTGGCTTCGACACACTGTTTATGTGCAACAATGTATGGTGTCGTTTTGAGCAGATCTTACATGATTGTTTAATCTTACAATTAGATGAGAAATGATCTGGTCTTAGACAATTGGTACAGCATTTATGATTTAATATGAATTGTCCTCGTTCTGATGTGCTCAGTGCACGAAATTTATCACACCTGTAAATTGGATGATTAGATTTACAGCATAAACATGAATAATTATTTGACGCTGAGTGATAACTTTTAAATGCAGTGCTGCCAGTAGCGTTTCGTGATTTATGTTTGTCAGATTTATTATTGAATCTTAAACTTAGCTTGTTGAGTTGCTGTCCGGCATCGATAGGCAGTGTATTTTCTAACAGCTGTCTACGTGCGTTTAAAAACTGACTAAAAATCCTTGAAAGTTAGGAAAATTATCAGGGTCTATAGACTCCTTCCATAATTTAAAAATATTATGGTCGAGTTTCGCTGACAATAATTGTACAGTGATAAGCTCGAATGAATCCACTGACAGTTGCATGGCCGCCAGTGAATTAACGGAAGACGTTATCGTATTTATGAATTCTGCCAAACTTTGGACAGAGTCTTTTATTGTTGACTTTACTTCAAGTAAATTTTGAATATAGTACTTTGCTAGTATGAATTTATTGTCATATCTAGCGGACAGCAAACTCAACGCTATCGAGTAGTTTTCGTTACAAATAGGTAATGACTTAATTAAATCTAGCGGCTCATTTTTCAGAGACGAATACAAATAGCGTAATTTCTGCACTGACGTTAGATCAGATCTGGCATGCACCAAGTCCAGAAATATTGAGTAGAAATGCTGCCATTCTAAGATATTGCCTGTGAAGCAGGGCAAACTTATCGGTTTTAGTTGCGTATTGCTTGTTAATACGGGAGATACAGTCTGAACTTTAAAGGTTTCTATCAATTGTAAGATATTGGCTTCTGTCGAATATAACAGCTCTTTGACCTCAACTCGGTCTTCTTGAGCAGCGTTTATGTCTTTAGAAATGAGTTCAATTTCAGACTGTACCTCATCGTATTTTGTTGCCAAAGGTTTTAGACTTTCGAGTCTGACTGTTAAGAAATGTTTGGTATTAGTGTTCTTGTCAAAGTTACTGATAGCCGAATTAATACGCACTATGGCAGAATTTAAGCCGCCTCTCTTTCTGACCAACACTTTGAGGCCTTCTTCAGCCATTGTACGCACCTGATAATGATGTTAATGATGTGGTACCTGCTATGCGATGTCCCGAAGCGTCGAGGCCGTGGAGAAGATGGCGAACACACAGCCCGGAGAGATGACTGCTTACACTGGAGTACTGACGCTAGCACATGGATGATCTTGCAGTGATATCGTCAGGAGGCTCAAAGGCGACGAAAGAAATGCTGGTTAAGTCACGACACGGTCGGATCAGCGAATATGCTGAGTCGCCCGTGATGGCCAGAAATTGGGGCAGAAGAATAATGAAAAGGTGAATAACGAATCCAGGCCCGGAGCGACCAAACAAATGATTAATAAGAAGAATGTTGATCTGTCACGTTAGGACCAAATAAAATGTTATGTTGAGCTGCGGCCGAGTGGACCGCGTAAAAATGTGTTGTATGTCGGCACGTATGCGTTTTTCCATCAGAAAGAATGAAACTTGGTGTGTTATCGCCAGGATGCAAAATGATAAAGATAGTGGACTCTATTAATAGATTTATTAAGTTTCTCCGATTCTTACACTCAACTCATAGTAGTAAGGTTGGCTAATGCTGAAGATTAAATTTTAAGAAACTGATTCGGAAATGAAACTACATTTTGATGCGGCACAAATGTGTGCACTTAGTTACATCGAAAACGTGGAGGCCTAAGGCCTAAATAATTGTCGCGACAACAAGAAATGAGAATGACAGAGTCAGGCAGCAACGTAAGAACGTCCGCTGCCGGCCAAGACTCGTAGCACTGTAACGTTATAAAAACGAGATAAGAACGATTCAGAAAGCGTACAGATTAGCCAACCTACAAATACGAAAATTACCACACTACTGTCCACATAGTAATTACAAAAATTAAAGTAATTAATATAATTTAAGCATGTAATTTTAACATCAGTTTTCTATTAATTTTTTTAGTTAGATAAAATGTGTGCACTATAGTAAATATTAATTGAAATAAAGTAAATATTATTTTTGATTAAAATACTACAAATAAACTTGTCATTTTCTTGTAAAAAATATTTAATTGGTATTTTTTATATATGATTTTCAACAGCGAAAATAATGAAGTGAATTCTATATTTTAACATCAGACACGCAAGTATTTGAAACAATTTTATAATTGTATTTGGACAGAAATGTGGGAATTGTATAATCGAAAGGTTGGCTAATCTGATCATGGTTCAGCCATGCTCGCGTCGGCAAGCATGTCGTTACAGTGCTTCGAGCGTCCGAATGCAGCAGACGTGAGTTACGCTTTTTGCTTCGGCTGTCATTTCTTTATTGTCGCGACAAATTATGTAGGCCTTAGGCCCTACAACATTTCATTCATGTAGATTCGAGTGTTGCGTAATTGCGCCTCACCTTTATAATGTAACATTTTTAACCGAAGCGATCTTTCAAACTTTATAATGCGTACAAGGCTTAGCTAACCTTACGAATTCAAAATTAAATTGTAACATTTATACCTAATAAGTATTAAACTAGAGTCCACTCGCTCATCATTATTTTCTTCATCCTGGCAAATTTAATCCACTGAAATATTAATTTACAAGCATTAATTCTTAACATTTTGTTGGTCACTCCGCGCCTGGATTCATCATTTTAACCTTCTTTCAAAACCTTATACCCTATCGAGCGGCTTCTCATCATTTCTTTTACTTCAATTTCTGGCCATCACGGGCGATTCAGTATGTTCGCTGATCCGACCGTGTCGGGATTAATCCAACATATCTTTCGTCGCCGTCATTGAGTTTCATAGACAACACCAGTACATGACCATCCACGTGTTAACGCCTACACGCTAGATTGAGCAGTTCCAGTTGAGAGCAGTCATCCATCCAGGCCGTGCGTGTCTGCCATCTGCTCCACGGCCGCAACGCTGCAGGACATCACAGAAGGTACGACATCAACGCCATCAGTAAAAGGTGCGTAAAATGACGGAAGAAGGCTTAAGAGTGTTGGTTAGAAAGAGAGGCGGCTTAAAGTCCGCCATAGTGCGAATCAATTACGCAGTACTTAATTTTGATAAAAACAGTAATACCAAACATTTTTTAACTGTCAGACTAGAAAGTTTAAAGAGTTTAGCAATAAAATATGATGAGGTACAGTCTGAAATTGAATTAATTTCTAAAGACATAAATGCTGCCCAAGAGGACAGAGTCGAGGTTGAAGAACTTTTATATTCAACCGAGGCTAACATCTTGCAGCTAATAGACACCTTCAACATTCAGACTGGATCTCAAACATTAAGCAGTAACATTCAATTGAAACCTATAAGTTTGCCCTGCTTCACAGGCAACATTCTCGAATGGCAGCACTTTTACTCAAGATTTCTAGACTTGGTAAGTGCCAGATCTGACTTAACTTCAGTGCAAAAACTACATTACTTATATTCATCTCTCAAAAATGAACCACTAGATCTAATTAAGGCCTTGCCTATTTGTAATGAAAACTATTCAATAGCGTTAAGTTTGCTGTCCGCTAGATATGACAATAAATTCATATTAGCTAAATATTACATTCAAAATTTACTAGAAGTGAAGTCTACAACCAAGGACTCTGTACAGAGCTTAACAGAATTTATAAATACAATAACATCTTCTGTCAATTCGCTGACAGCTATGCAATTGTCAGTGGATTCATTTGAACTCATTACTGTAC
Source organism: Magicicada septendecula (assembly GCA_034769895.1). Classification (NCBI taxonomy): domain Eukaryota; kingdom Metazoa; phylum Arthropoda; class Insecta; order Hemiptera; family Cicadidae; genus Magicicada; species Magicicada septendecula. Next base: position 160,709,691 of record CM068376.1, on the reverse strand, counting down.
AGCTATTGTCAGCAAAACTTGACCATTCCACATTTAAATTATGGAAAGAATCTATAGATTCTAAAAATCTTCCTAATTTTCAGAGTTTTATACAGTTTTTAAACGCCCGTAGACAATTATTAGAAAACACGTTACCGATAGAAGCTGGACAGCAGCTTAACAAACCAACTTTAACTTTTAATAATAAGTCTGAAAAACATAAGTTACGAAACTCTGCTGGCAGCACTGCATTTAAAGGTTATCATTCGATTTCAAATAATTATTCTTGCCCATGCTGCAAGGCAAGTCATCCAATTTATATGTGTGACAAATTTCGCGATTTAAGCATATCGGAACGAGGGCAATTTATATTGAAGCATAAATGCTGCACTAATTGTTTAAGACCAGATCATTTTTCACCTAATTGCAAGGTCAAACAATCATGTAAGATCTGTTCCAGACGACACCATACATTGCTTCATATAAATAATGGGTCAAAACAGGGTTCTGCCAGGAGTAGTAATTATTGTTCATTTAAGCTTCAATCAGCAAACAATGTTATTTTATCTACAGCCGTCGTGTTCGTCATCGACCGTGCTGGTAACAGGCAACTTGCACGAGTTTTTTAGATGCAGGGTCCCAGGTAAACTTTTGTACTGCATCATTTGCAAAAAAATTGCAACTTAACTTAACTAAATCTAATATACCAATCTCAGGTATTAATAATGCGACATGTTGCGCCACTAATTTGGTATCAATTCGTATTGTTTCTCGCTATCAAAGGTTCACTTTTAATGCTCCGTGTGCAGTCTTATCTGCGTTGACCCACAAACTTCCAGCACAATCTTTCGACATAAATCATTTTAATATCCCAGATAATATTTTCCTTGCTGACCCACATTTTAATATATCAGCTGACATAGACATACTGTTAGGAGCGCAGTTTTATTTAGACTTGATTCAAGCTAACAAATATGTACGTGGTCCTAACTTTCCTGTTACACAAGAAACTAAGTTAGGCTACATTCTAGCAGGCAATTTGCCTAAACATTGTCATTCTAAGGGTCCTGCTGTTTCGTTCTTGGCAAGAAACAACGATAATCAAATTCTAGCGTCTCTTGAGAAGTTTTGGGAGACTGAAACCGTCCTTGATAATGCACCCATTATTAACGATTCAGTTTGCGAGAAACATTTTGTTAAGTCCACTCATCGTAATGATGAAGGTAGGTTTGTCATCTCATTACCATTCGTGTCTGATAATCCCCAGTTGGGTGAGTCCTATGCTACCGCTGAAGCGAGATTTTTAAGTTTAGAACGCAGGTTCAAGCGTGATTCTGAGCTTGCGCGTGAATATGCAAATTTTATTCAAGAATATAGGGATCTTGGCCACATGGCGCTGGTTGACGATTGTTCTGTTAATTCCAAGGTTTCAAATACCTACTATTTACCCCATCATGCCGTTTTCAAACATTCTAGTTCCACGACGAAGCTTCGCGTCGTTTTTGATGGTTCGGCCAAAACTACCAATGGTCTTTCTCTCAATGATATTTTGTTAGTAGGCCCAAATGTCCAACAAGATATTTTCTCTATTCTTTTGCGATTTCGTATACACAACTATGTTCTGATCGCTGACGTCGAGAAGATGTATCGACAGATTCTAGTGCATGATAACGATTGTCATTACCAACGTATTCTGTGGCGTAATTCTCCGCTTGAACAGTTTAAACATTACGTGCTGCGAACTATAACATACGGTACTGCTTGCGCTTCATTTTTGGCAACTCGCTGCCTTATTCAGATTGGTAAGGATAATGAAGTTTCTTTTCCTGACTCTGCTTCAGCTATAATTAATGATTTTTATGTCGATGATTTGTTAACCGGTGCAGACACCATTTCTAATCTAATCAAGTTAAAATCTGTCTTAAGTACGTTGTTGAGTCAATATGGCTTTACTCTACATAAATGGGCATCAAATGAACAAAATGTGGTCACTGAGCATAATAATTTATCACTTCCATTAAACAAACAAGGCAATGTGTGTACTTTGGGCATTCTTTGGAACAACTCTACAGATTCATTCTTGTTTGACATCAAGCCATTTCCAGTTGAGTCAAGCATTTCTAAGAGGAGAATCCTGTCAATTATAGCGGGTATCTACGACCCATTAGGACTCATTAGGCCCAATTGTTTTTCTTTATAAACAGTTTATGCAGCAACTGTGGTTGTGCAATCTTGGTTGGGATGAGCCAATTTCTGAGCAATTATATTCGTATTGGCGTTCATTATGCGATAAGTTGTATTTAATTAGTAAAATTATTGTTCCACGCTCCATACGCAGCAAGTCTGAGACCAAGCTAGTTGAATTACGTGGTTTTGCGGATGCCTCTGAAAAGGGTTATGGATGTTGCATTTACGTTAGAGTTATTTATCAAGATTTAATGGCCTCTTGTCACCTTTTGTGTTCTAAATCTCGCGTGGTTCCACTACGACAGTTGTCACTACCTCGCAATGAGCTCTGTGCTTGTTTGTTGTTATCGGGACTTCTATTCAAGGTCACCCCTGCTCTCCATTCCTTTGTCAATAGCGTACACCTGTACTCCGACTCCATGGTATCTCTCTATTGGATTCATGCTCAGTCTTCTAGGTGGAAGACCTACGTCGCTAATCGTGTTGCTGAGACTCAGCGTCTCACTGAAACCTACACATGGCATCATATTGATTCGCAACATAATCCTGATGACCTTATTTCTAGAGGATGTCACCCTGACGTTTTGCGCGATTGTTCGCTTTGGTGGCATGGTCCCGCTTGTCTGTCTCAATCTTCTAAACCCAATCTTTTTTCATCTTTCTCACCTTCTAATGTGCCGCTTCCTGAATGCTCCGTTGAGGAGAAACAAACCCCCAAACTTTCTCTAATTTCTACCCTACCTGTTGATCTCTCTAAGAGCTTTTCCTCGTTGCACCGACTGACCCGCGTGTACACTTATTACTTTCGATTTATCAAAAATACTAGACCCTCAAGGGCAGAGAAAATCTCGGGAGTTCTTACCCCTACCGAAATTCATTCTACTCTTAACTTTTTCATAAAGCAATCCCAGTCGATCCACTTCGCTACTGAGCTTAATTGCCTTCGAAATGGGGCTTCTGTCCCTATTAGGAGTAAACTGTCTTCTCTGGACCCAGTTCTTGATGAGTTTGGCATCATATGTGTCGGCGGTCGCCTACAGCAGTCGCAACTATCCTATGATAATAAGCATCCTACTGTCTTGCATCCATTGGCTCACATCACTCGCCTTATAATCGAGAGTGAGCATATTCGTCTCCTCCACGCGGGTGCTCAACTTGTCCATCATTCACTTCGTCAACGCTGGTGGATCATTAACGCCAAGACAGTCATTCGTTCCATCATTCGTAGATGCGTCAAATGTCTCAGATTTAATACCAAATATCAAGTTCAAAGGCTTGGTGTTTTGCCATCTCCCAGGGTTACTCCTTCCCGGCCGTTTTTATTCTGCGCAGTGGATTATGGTGGTCCCTTCATGATCCGTCATGGCGGGCAGAGATCTAGGACTCTGTCCAAGTCATATGTGTCTTTATTCATTTGCTTAGCCACCAGGGCCATTCATTTGGAATTGTTTTCCGACCTTACGGCCAATGCGTTTATAGCTGCCTTACGTCGCTTCATGGCCCGTAGGGGCATACCTAGCCAGTTATATTCTGACAATGGCACGAACTTTAGGAAGGCACGCAACGTTTTGCATGACCTTTATAATCTGTGGCATTATAGGGATGCCACCTTAACAATCCAATCATTTGCAACTTCTCATGGCATTAAGTGGTCATTCATTCCTCCATCGTCACCTCATTTTGGTGGTCTTTGGGAGAGCGGTATAAAAATTTTGAAGTATCATTTGCGCCGCGTTGTCGGCAAGTCCATACTCACATTCGAGGAGTTTACTACGGTTTTGTCACAGGTAGAGGCCTGTCTAAACTCACGTTCATTATTTGCCGTTTCATCGGATGTAAACGATCCAGTGCCACTTACCCCTGGCCATTTTTTAATCTGTGCACCATTAACGGCAATACCCGATCCTGACTTATCACACGTTCCCATCTCTCGCCCCGGCCGTTGGCAACTTCTCCAGACGTTTGTCCAAGCTATTTGGAAATCATGGTCGCGCGACTACCACCTACACCAATTGCAACAGCGTCACAAATGGAAATTCGCTAAAGAAAACGTTTCCATTGGTGATCTGGTACTGCTAATCGAGGATAACTTGCCTCCATTAGCATGGAAATTTGAGGTAATCACAGCCACGTTTTCCGGACCAGACAACTTAATAAGAGTAGTTGACGTTCGTACGCCTGTTGGCACCTTTCGCAGACCAATTCACAAGTTGTGTTTGTTACCAGCGCGGGACGAGGCTTAGACACGATGTCAATGTAACTACTTAGCACAATGTTATATTTTACCTGGCCACGAGCTTCATTATTTAATTGTTTGATAATCTGGCCGACTTCAATTATGGTGATATGTGCTGTCACAAACATTTTTATGTTGATATCGCATTATAGCGTATCTCATATATCAAATTCGCATGTATCTTGTAATTGTACAAACATGCACTATGTTATTATATTTATACTTATTATATTGTCATGGTGGTATACTTTACTTATTCTTGTATTTACATGTATTGATAATTTTGTAAGACATATACTATGTCCTTTGTATACTTATATTTTTTATTGGTAGTGGTTTATGTGTCATGTCTATTGGTGGTATTGGTTCTTATGTTATAGATTTTGTTATATAATATTCACATGGATTTGGAGCTATATAAACCATGTATGCATATTTGCTGCACATTTTTTGTTAATATTTGTGCATTGCTATTTCACTATTCTATGAATTTTATGTGTTACTTGTAACTGCTCAACACATGCAGTACATTTTTGTATGAACACATTTACTGTACTTGTCACTTATACTATTATATACTATCATGCCTTGTATTCATGTATTTGCAATTATGCAACACACATATTTCTGTTGTATTTTATCATGTACTTTGTATCTATGTAAAACACATTATTATACCCGCATCTGTTGTCTATGATTATGCACCACGCATATATTTTTACACATATTTTGTATTTGTATTTTGCGATCATGTATTGCACATACATTATTATTCATGTTTGTGATTACGACATACATGTCATTACGTTTATATACTTGCAACTATTCAACGATGCATAATCTGTTTTCACATGTAAATTTATTATGCATTCTTGCAATTGTTTGGTATAGCATGCACTATTTAATTATTATATTACAGCGTTATGCTAAATCTATGTTTTTACATGCATATAACTTTTGTAATAATCTTGTCTATTCATTTTATATTCAATACTATTATGTATAAATCAGCTGGCCTTGACTGGCTTGGACTGTCAATCATGACTTGCATAAAATATTTGCAATTTGTATCGGACCCATCATGAGATGAGTCACCGATTATTCATCATCAAGCATTATCAGATTATTCATTATTCATGTTTTGTATTGTATTGTATACATCTCTGCTAATACACGTACATTTATACTCATGTATAAATCAGTTTGCAAGCCAATTGTGGCCTGTTCAACCTTATCATTATTATTGAAGTTTTATCTCTGAGTAGTTTAATGTTATAATATTGTTATCTAACATTCAATGTCGATGATCAAGACAACCTACTGATGGTTGATATCTATTATTAAGAACGTACATTGTGTTTTCTTATAATATAAGTTATTAAAAAAAAAGTATTATAAAAAATCGTTCGATTTTTGCGGGCAGCTGTGGACAGTAATGTGGGAATTGTATAATCGAAAGGTTGGCTAATCTGATCATGGTTCAGCCATGCTCGCGTCGGCAAGCATGTCGTTACAGTGCTTCGAGCGTCCGAATGCAGCAGACGTGAGTTACGCTTGTTGCTTCGGCTGTCATTTCTTTAGTGTCGCGACAAATTATGTAGGCGTTAGGCCCTACAACATTTCATTCATGTAGATTCGAGTGTTGCGTAATTGCGCCTCACCTTTGTAATGTAACATTTTTAACCGAACGCGATCTTTCAAACTTTATAATGCGTACAAGGCTTAGCTAACCTTACGAATTCAAAATTAAATTGTAACATTTATACCTAATAAATGTATTAAACTACAGTCCACTCGGTCATCATTATTTTCTTCATCCTGGCAAATTTAATTCCACTAAAATATTAATTTACAAGCATTAATTCTTAACAGTATTTATACTCTATATGTGTTTTATGTTTGTTATTTATATATTCATATCTGTTTGTATATTTTTGTTGTTTGTATATTATTTATGAGTGACTTATAATGTGTATACATGTAATAAATATAATAAATATTTAAGTGGTAAATTTATATCTAATTTGCAATATTTAAATTAATTACTTGAATTCAATGTTTACGTCAGACACCAAACCAAAGTAACGCAAACAGTGTCTTATACCTATGTTCATATTTTTTTGTCTATTATTTATATGTGATTTCTAATATGTATAATACGCCTAATGCTTTTAAAACGGCTTTTTTTTTAATCTGACATTTAATAGATATTTTTTGTCAGTCTTTAAATAAGTTATTTTTTATAAACAAATGTTTTATTAGTATTTATTCTACGCCACAAAATCTTTCTCCTCTTCATGGAAACAGTCACGTGACTGTGACGTCACAGCTTGTGATTTCATGACGATGTCATGGTTCGTGATGTCACAAACTGCGATGTCAGCATGACGTCACGATCATCTGAGTGGCTCAGTATCCCTACTAGCATACTACTCCGCTTTCGAACATAATGCGTTCCCAAAGATGTGTTCAAAACTTGAGTTGTTCAAAAGTCGAGCACTGTACAGTACGTATAGCAGCCTGTGTTTACTGTAGCCGTACTGTGCACGGAAGTTAGAGGGGTCGGTTCTTTGAACTGTAATATGCAGTACTGAAGTGAAATCGGATATTATTCTCGCTTAAATTTACATCACATGACCACTCTTACTATAAAAATTGCATTACACAGTAACATGCTAAATCAATCCGTTTCGTTTACAAGGAGTGTTTGTGGAACAGTCTTAGTATGTAAAAAAATTAATCACTTTAACACTTTGCATTCTTTATGTTAATAGTCTAACATTAATTATAATAACCATAGTAGCAGGAATAATAACGAATATGTGCACTTGTCTTAACGCTTATTCACTTCCTCACACCTCCATCTGTGTACGGAAGTCCGAAGTTCGAAACTTGAATAAAGAGTATCAATTCTGAATATTCGAAAGAGCGAAATGTTAGAAAGTCGGATGTCCTCATTAAATATTGATACATTGATACAGTGATGCATTCAATAAAAGCTATTTACACCAATAAATAATTGCTAAAGCTAAAACCTTAATCCAGTTTAATTAATCTCATGAGTTTTAAAATTTAACTGAAAATGAAGAGTAGGAAGTAAAGGGTGTGTTTAAAAAATTGTTTAGTTTTTAACGAATGCTTTTATTGGCATAGCAAACACGTAGGCTAAGTAAGCGACTGAATAATATAGAGATATCTAAATAATGGCTTTGACCAGATAAATTAGCTTTAAACTTGACGTGAGATTGATTTCTGGTTATGTATTTAAAATACTTGGCAAAATTTATGTGATATAGTTAACATTTTTTATATCTTGTACCAAAAACGGGTAGCAGAACAACTTCAATCTCTCAATCTCTTTCTTTAACGAGTACAGGAAACGAGCACAAATTTTGTTCTTTAAAACACATAGAGAAAAACATTGCGACTCAGACCACAGAAATCCAGTTAGTGTTTCTTTTATTTAATGATATATGCTGAAAGACTGAAAGCGAGATTAAACAAAACTAAGCTCTCAAACCACCCACCACAACGCCATAAAGCAATTTGTCATCTCAATTTAAAACATAGATAACACAAAGTACTAAAAAAGCGTACGGTATAGTTTTAAAATTTTTCATTCAGGTAGAAAGAAGAGCCTCGTAGGATATAATTTTAAATTATAATTTATCACACTATTTGGTTTTTGTGATGAGAGGAGTTTTATCAATTTTGGAGTGGATACGGCAGTGCGTGGGGGATGAGTGGTAATTGCCTTCGTGTCTGCCCAGCTTATGACTAACAGATCAATGTTTACCAGATCAAGGATGATTTAATAGGCAACATGATTTCAGTCACTGTGTCTAAACTGCATAGACATCATAAGTTCAAGAAAGTAGGCAAGGAGACGGGTTTCTCCCCGTACTCTTTAATACGCTGATATAAAAAGCCACAAAAAATATCAGGATCGCTCAGAAAGATACAAGATAGAGATTGGTAAAATAACATGTAAATAAACTGGGCCTAATTTATCAGTGGGTATGACACTTGCTGATTAAACTGGAAGATACATTTCTGCATGTAGGGCTACTTTTTGTTTACACAGTAATTTGTTTGGTCTATATTGTTTACATTTTATTTTTGTTTATCAAGGAGGGCAATATATTTTCTACATTTACGCATTAAAACGTACGATTTGTATAATTTTTGTAAGATTTATTAACTATTTATGGCATTCTTTCTTTTTTTACAGGCCACCTCGTCCTTTGTATGAAAGCTATCGGGAGAAACTTGTCTGTGCAGATAAATGAACCTCTTTGACAGTTGTATCTCTTGAAGTATGCGTATGATGCGTTTTTTACTAACAATTTATCACTATTGTCTTTTTAACATTAAAATAGAATTACACGTTACTTTTCCTTATATATCATTTACATATATTTATATATACATGCACGCCAGTTTACACTTGAGAAAAACAGGAACAAAATTCTCTAAACGTTTCAAAACCAGTTTATTTCGTACAATAAATGTATGTTTCGTATTTCCTACAATAAATGTAAAAAATCAGCAACTAACCCACAGAATGGATAACTCCTTCGATTACAATGTGTAGTCCCATTCATTGAAGGCAGATGTAGACTATACGGCGAAGTACGACACGGTTATCATTTCTTATTTCTTTTCCCTGGCGGCGTCCTGAACAGAGGTCTATCGCTTGTCTTATTATTTCTTACACTTGTCTTTCATTATCACTTTCTCCCATTATTGTCAGATGCGTGACCGGACTGTGGAAGTGCGGGAACCATAGGAAAGGGATACTGAACTTTGTCATTTGCTACAATATAAATCAATCCAGAAGTGCTAGTGTTGTGACGATTTCATTAAAAATAAAAAATAAATATATAAAAAAGAGAGAAATTAAATTTTAATAAATCGCAAATTTAAACAAATTTTAAACCCCTGAAATAACTCAAAATAATATTTAATAAAGAGAGTTAAAAGGCCAAAAGGAATGATGAGAGTGTAAAGGTAAGGAAACCCTTTAATAATTTACCATGCATTGACATGCGGTAACCGGAACCAACTTGCATACAGACCCATAAACAAAAGTAATAATACCTGTAAATTTGCAATTAAATAAATAAATAAATAAACAATAACACAGTAGTATACCATAATTAATTCTGAAGTAAAGCATATCTTTGGATAATTAATAGGTCAAACATTAATACCGTAATTATCAAATAAAGGTGGAGCTATTTTATGGTGATGCGTAAACTCCGCACAGTTAACTTACCTGTACTAACATAGTAAATCAGTCGAGATGGAGCGTTCTCGTAGTAAAAACTACAGACCTGAACCATGCCCCAAAGTACGACAATATCTGTTTATTTTAGTGTGCAGATGTAACAATGTGTAGAGGAATGTAGCGGTAAATTAGTGTGTTATAATGTAAACATGTAATCATTTAAAGCAAAAAGGAATAAATAAGTGTGAGGGTTGACATCTCTATTAACTAAGTGTAAGGTCTCAATGTTTGTTTAAATTAAAAAGGTACGAGGTACCAAAAGTGAGAACCTTTTATATATAACGATGTGACGTGCATGTCTGTGGCAAACAAAAACATTTACTCAAGTATACTACTAAAGATGCTTAGCTACCAGACTTCTGAGAACAGCATACCAGCTTCATAATTACTGAATCACTTCAGGAACTTCAGCACAGGAAAGTAGACTACAATAAAGATCCAGCATCTGTGAACACCCCAAGGACCAAGGACCAGGACACGGAGTAAACTTCAGGATATCACAGGTGACACGGAGACTTGTCTTCCGTGGTTAATTACCATTCAAAAAAGATGATTTGTAAAAGACAGTTTAAATAACAATATAAAAGACTTTAATAATAGTCACTTTGTAAAATGTAGTACGTCATACGACTAAAAATATTTGTAGTAGCAAGTAGTGCCTATATTATAAAGCTTCACAGATACTAAAAGTTAAATTAAGTCCATTCTTCTAATGGCCCCCAATTAGTTTGATAGTACATGAGTAAGTGAGCTTAACTTACAAACCAGTTTAATATCCCGGATCCGTGGAAAAAGCTAGCATATAACAATTCTTTTGTTGTGGGACCCTTTCAGAAAATATTTTGTAAACTATTTATTAAGGAAACCTTATGGTGAAAAACTCATGTAGAATTGTTAAACAAATCATTTAATAAAGAGATGTCATTACATAACACATAATACTGAGTGAATAAATCATCAGACACCTATGTAAAATTTCCTTTAATTCTACTACAGCTTGTAACGATAATAATTAGAAGTTCGTTACGACTATGGCAGCCTATGCAATTGATCCGAAGCAATTAAACACAGGTTCTCGATGTTATAACGTAGGTAAGACGTTATAGTGTTTATTTTCAAGCGATGTAATTTGTACACGATTGAAGCGGCGGTTGCGATGGTCTGTGTTTCCTTTACCCCACTGAACAATTTTATATCTTAGAAATAACAGGCACCAATAATTGTTGTCACACTATTTCCCATAATTTATAACGGTACAATAATAGTTCTGGTGACGTTCACCACCATCCTCAGCCTATGTAAATGTTGACACAATACAATCGGCCAGGCAATATATTTGTGTGTGTGTGTGTGTGTGTGTGTGCGCGCGCGCGCGGGCGATATATAACCTATTATTATCCAGTCGTGCCAGTTGGCAGTATGCGAATCGGGCCTCGCTGGAATTTTGAATGTAATTCCGTTTTTCCTTTTGTTACGACTTTCTTTTGTGTGTTCAATTAGTTTTGCTAGTCTCCCGGAGCAGCTTCTTCTAGCTCTCTTTTTTATCAAGACTGGCTACCAAGACGTTCATTACGATTACCAACTACGATTACAACGTGCGTTTTTTAAAATATATTGCATTGAGCTCCTATCAAGACCGACGACGCGCTCACCACCATTTTGAGCTTCGCTACTTTAAGGTTAAAGTAACACTGTATGAGTTACGTTCAAATGGCGAGTCTACGCCGACATCGATTAAGTCCCGCCGAAAAACTGCCAAAGGAAGAACAAATTAGTGACGTGACTACTTTACATGCCAAAGTTAGAAAAATAATGCAACATCTCTACTTCTACAGTAGCAATCTGTTTGCTTGTAGAATTATCTTCGTTGTATCTACATACATTCGTTAGTAGGTATTTATGTTTGAGCAAGGCGCGTTGTTTGTTTAACAGTGCTCTCACATATCTCCCGATTGTACAGGCAAGTCGTTTTCCGTGAATCCTAGCGCAATGTTGACTCTGTGGAGAAATTTTGATTCAGTCAGTGTTGACAAATTAGCGGAAATGCCAGTAAATCTGACGAATTTTAGAACCTCCTGGATTTGCTCAAGGACCACACAGGTTTTTTTATTTTTGTAAGTACGAGACAGATGTATCTTAACCTCCATGAGTCGATCAGATCATTTATGAATGTCAGTTTATCAGACCGGTGTAACTGTATAGTACTTCCCAGTGGGATCACCCCATATGACTGTGATCTTATTTGTTGTTGACAGACAACATTGACAAGATTTTATTGTAATTCACTCATCTCCATAATTTTGGTTAAAATTTCATTATTCTAATGAGTACAGAAAAATTTCTTTAATATTTCTACAGCGTCTTTTATTAACATTGCAATGTTTCTTCAAATAAGAAAACCTATGTTGGTTTGTAGAAAAAAATTTGCGTACTTAATGAGTATAGCAATAAGTCAAACAATGTAGACCTGTAAGAGAAGTTGCTGAATATAAACAAGCAGTTCTTTTTATGACAAGCTGGAAAAATATAATTTTGAAAACGCGTTGTTGAAACCGTTTGTTTAAAAGGTAAAATACTTCATTTACTCGACTAAATACTGACTTCAATATCTACAGGAACTCCGTGCAGTACGTCTCGTGGCAACAGACAACCTCGGTCGGCTTAGTGCGTAGCAAAGCCGTTTAGCGTTTAAAGGAAAAGTCTAGACAAGTACATTAATGAAATAGCTTGATATACAGACAAAATCAATATCATATCGAAACTAATTGCAATCGCCAAATACGTTTTTCCGGAGTTTAAAATAAACCTAAAGATTGAGGTTATCAATAAACACAAAAGAAAACAAAAGTGCTCAGTCAGACAAAAACAAACAGAGTGAAGTCAAAATATCATTAGCAAATAATCAAATATTATTACTTAGATTGTTAACTCAAACACTCATTTACGAATACTGAGTAGAATGAAAGACGCTGATCTTATGGTGCTGCCTGGGAATCGAACCTGAGACGTCTAGGTTTAGTAGCCAGTCTCCAAACACACTGCTCTTTTAAGCCGTTTTGGGGAAGTAAACTTTTAATAGAAACTTTGTGTGTTTTGTATTAGTTAAATAGAACAGCCTCCAGGTGGTCTAGTGGCTAACGCGGGGGATTGATTCGTTCGTGGTCCCGGGTTCAATTCTCGGCGGAGGCTCCATACGGCGTGCACTCAGCGTCGTGAGGCAAACTAAGTAGGCGCTGAGATAACAGCGTCGCCTCCTGGCCGTGAATACCGCAACTAGCGGCTGGTGGCGCGTAGTAATAGCCATACACCGTCACACTAATACAAAAAGCTGCGCGGTACGCCTTGGTCCTTAACGGACTGTGGAGCGGAGGTTTTTTATTAAATAGAACATTTTTGTAGAAATGTTTACTTTTGGAATTCCTTAATTTCAAAATTTGAAGGTACTTTGGTCAAGTGAGGTTCCAAAGACGTAAAAATAGGGAAACAAAAATGAGTGTAATAACCATCATGAGACCAGTGCTACTCTGCGGTTGTGAGAATAGAGTGTAACACAGAAAACAGCTGATAATACCAATGCATCAGAAAGAAAAATCCTAAGACGCATATTAAGCCCAGTAGAAGGAGATAATTTACCTTTGTATAAATTATCTTGAAAGTACAAAGATGTTCCGCATCAGAAAATGTAAGATTATGGAGATTGCGATGGGCTGGAGTAATATCAGAAGTATTGTTTAAATTAGCAGCCATCCTTACTATTTCTTTTATGAATTTGCTAACTGCTATAATTTTTTATTGTTCGACTAAGCTTTTCGTCATTACTGACATCTTCAGGTCTTAAACAACCAGGTTTAAGACCTGATTAAGACCTGAAGATGTCAGTAATGACGAAAAGCTTAGTCGAACAATACAAAATTATAGCAGTTAGCAAATTCATAAAAGAAATAGTAATATCAGAAGGTTGTAGAAACCCCAAAAGCGTGGTAGAAGGTACCTGTCTAGAGAGGAGACCTTGAGGCAGGAGTCAGTCCCAGAAAAAGAGGGGTAGATGGTGTTGTGGAATATGTAAGGGGATCAGAACTGGAGTAGTTAAAAATTTTTGAAACATTTCGTAAAATATGTAATATGACAGAAATTTTGCAAATTTGTTCCATCCTCAATTTCAATGCCATTCCTCATTTACAGAGTTTTGCTTTTGCGTATTATACTAAATCTAGTGTCCGTGCAAACCACGATTAAAGTTGCTTTCTATAAAACTTTAGTTTCTTTCTCATGTAACAAACAATAGGAAAGCTACCCACAAACCTGGGCCATAGCTACGGGATGGCTAGACCGACAAATGTCTAGAAATTCACAAGGTAAATATCTCCCTCTTTCTTTCATTTTACCTTATATTTATATATGCATTTATTCTGTAAGAGAGTAATTTTAACATTATATTGAATAATTACACAATATTTCTGCAATCTTAAGTCTAATCGATTAGTTGACGGAGATAATTAATTCATTGTACTAGTCAGAAAGTATGGTATAAAGATATTATGCTTTGCATTGGCCCCTTAACTTCTTGTTATACCATTGCCACGCAGAACGGTATAATAGGCATTTTGTAAGATGTTTAGACAATCAAGAGACAAGATTACAGTCGTAACCTGACAGGACCACATTGCGTGAAGGCATCCGAATAAACAAATTTAAACTACACCAGCTCACGATCATAATAATTTTTGCTAATTATTGTGTCAAGTCAAACGTAATAAGGATGAAAATAAAAATACTAACACTAGATTGTTAAAATAGGATTGTCATCGGTCTCGGTTTTCCCGGATATGATCTCTTTTTTCATTTATTAGGGGTACGTTCGGAAGGGGGATATTTCTCAGTCTGCCATTATACCAGTCATTAAGAAAAGCAAATTTTATGAAGCGTGTTAATTACTTTATGTATTAGAATGTAGGCTAGGCATCATTTATCAATTTGTCATCTGATAAGTGCCTTTCCTGATTATTCGGTTGTGATTATTGTGTTTAAATTGAAGTAGTGTCAGTTTAGTTGATCTGTGGTTAGCATCACTTAATATCTTATTTATATACAGATTTGTCTGAGTGCTTTTTGTCAATATCGGAAGAACATATTGCGAGTTATTAAAACTCGCCGAATACGTCCTATTTCTTATTCCGAGTTATAATACTAACGTCAAAATAATGTTTCACAAATTTTGTATACAAGAAAGTTTAAAATAATTTTTAGAAAATTTAATTTCAAACCTTTTAAAAACAGATATTTTACAATTAATTTTAAATCATAAAATAAAAAAGTTGTTTTTAATAGAGGTACACAAGAAGACCATAGACTGTCACAGAGAAGAAAAATAAGCACATTTTTTTTCAATTACATTAAATTTTTTAAATTTACGATCATTTTTAATTGTACCTGTTTTTTATTTAATACAAATTTTTCCCGTTAAGAAAATATACAGTCTCATAATAATTGACAGTAGCATATTGTATATTTCTATTTTGATTATAATAAATCCTACTAAAACAATCTCTTTTGGATACTATACAGTAAAATTCACTAGACATGAATCAACCGTTTTCGTGCTAACTGCGCAGGTTATGTAATGCGCATGCGTCAACTGAGAAACATAGCTTAGTTTTCTCTGAGACGCTGTGGAGGTTATTGTGTGAGTACTTTTCAAAAAACATCAGTATTCATCGAAAGTGAAGCGTTTAGTTTCATTTCATTTGAATAAGAACAGCGTAATAGTAATAGATAATGTCTCCTACCACAATGTACAAATAAATCCACCTCCAACATTATTAACAAAAAAGGCAGACATGATTAACTGGTTAAAAAACCATTACATTCTTTGTAGGCCATCTATGTTAAAGCCTGAGCTGTATGCACTAATTAAACAAAACAAACCAACTTAAAAAACTTTTAAAATGGATGCTATTTTGGCAAACCATGGACATTCTGTTTTACGACTTCCACTCTATCAGCCGGATTTTAATCCTATGGAACTGACTTGGGCAACCGTGAAGAAGCGTGTTGAAAGAAAAAACGTTCAGTTTTCTGTAGACAGTGTCAAAGGAATTTTATTGTATTTCTCCTGCAGACTAGAGATCAAGGCGTGACATCATGAAAATTGAAAATGAGTACGTTAGATCAGACCAAATAAGGGATACTGTAGCAGATCGTTTAGAAAGTATTGTAAGGCGAGATAACAGTGGTGATATAACAGTGACGGAAATATTAGTAGGGTGAAGAACTGACCTAAATAATTATTGTAATTGCATGTACGTAATGTGCTCTATGGTACTTAAATAGTTTCAGTCTAATTGTTTCATTAATATTGTCTCTCCTGTTCTTTACGGATAGTTTATATATGCTTGTTTTTTCAACACACACACACACACACACACACACACACACACACACACACACACACACACACACACACACACACACACACACACACACACACACACACACACACACACACACACACACACACACACACACACACACCCACACACACACACACACACACACACACACACACACAATCATTTCACGTACGAGGCTGTGATCATATATCACTATGTTTTTTCGTGAATCGTAACACAAAGTGTACACATTCCAATATATACGATTGTTGATGTCTAGGCTGGACTTTCGAGAAACATTGCAACAGACACAACAAGCCAAGTCACTGTTTACAAAAATGTGGCAATATTAAACATTTTATAACTGTGTGAAATCTTTATTACATTGTCTCTTTCTGTTGTGTCTTACAAAATGTTTCGTCGTACAAAATGTCAACGTTTACTGTCGTAATCGAAACCAAAACTTACCTACAACCAAATTTTTAGAAGGCTATTTAGTCACTTAGTAAAAAAGTAGAGAATTAAATATAAAACGTTGCTCTATGGTACTTAAATAGTTTCAGTATAATTGAAACCGCGCGTGCGAGCGTGTGTGTGCGAGCGTGTGTGTGTGTGTGTGTGTGTGTGTGTGTGTGTGTGTGTGTGTGTGTGTGTGTGTGTGTGTGTGTGTGTGGTAGGGCTGTAAAATTTAGTTTGGTAAAGTATTTAGTAATATAATTAAAAATGTAGCCAATGAAATGTAAAAAACAATAAACACATAAAAAACGTTAAAAATTAAAAATAAGCAATTGAAAACACGGATAAGAATCATAGACAATAGAAAACTAAATAAATAAAGGTATAAATATAATAAAACGAAAATAATTGTGAATCGACAAGGCAGTGTAACTGCTTTATTTCAGCTGTCATTATAAGCAATATCAGTTTTTAAATTTTAGTACTTTTACAGTGAGAAACGTAAATTTTACGATTTACTTTCATTTTTAATTAAGGAAGCGTAACTTCTGCACATTAGGTATAAAAAGTTAATCCGTCCCAAAATAGATTACTCATGTTGTATGTGCGTCTTGTTTACAATTCAGAGAGTAGACCAATATTTTCAACTGCGTTAGTAGATATTTTCCTCTCTCCTGGCTTCCACTGCCCCCGACTTCTCCCCACTTCAACCTGCGCGCTGTTTCATGTCTGTTTAATTTTACTATAATTATTGAAATATTACTGATTAGTAGTGAAAACAAATACAAAAATTGTATAATTAAGTCGTGATGTACAATTTTGCTATTTTCTCAGTGATTTGCATAGGACTGCATTATGGCGGTTTCTCGTAGGAACAGTAAACATTATGGAGCCAACTATCCGAGACACTCAGTCTGGAAAATACTTTACCCGTCTCTTCGGGCAATGAGTAAGTTATTATAACGTTACCTATCAGGTACCTGAGCATACAGTGAATGTGAGATGCCAAGCAATCAGCAGCAAAAGGGAGTTACAAACGTGTCCTTTGCTACAGTGTAAACAAATCCAGAAATTAAAGATTTCGTTTTCAAGTGATAAAATTTGCTTATAAGTGTAGCTGTTCTCTTGAGGTCCTCAACGGTCCCGTCTTTGATATCGGTGTCGTATCAAACATCAATCCGGTAATACAAAGGTATCCCATACTCTGCAAAGGTCACTCCAGAACAATTTTATACCTAATATGAGTCTCAAAGAAATAGTGGGAAGGAATTCCTATTTGAGAAGTGAGCACCGGTGATTTCAGATAGTTCTCGTGTGCTTCTTTCATTGCGTTGATTGTGCTGGCTTACAACGTTTGGTTAGCTCTAAGACAATGACAAGATTGTTACATAGGTCTCACTCCTGCTGTGGCCGTAGTAATACAGTGTTGTCTACACTCAGAGAAGTGTACGTTGTAATAATTAACAGCACTTTTGCGTTTATCCGGCGTTCGTTCAGTTCGACACCCCTTGTAATCCGATGCAGAGCCTCCACCAGAAATTTCTGAGCCCCTCACAAGGAAATATTTTGGGGATCCCTCTTAACCCACATTCTGTAGGACTATGACGTTTCATACTTACGCCTAGCACAGTCTACGTTACCTGTACTAAAATTCATGTACAGTTGACAAAATAGGTTATACGGGAGGGCGCCCTAACGTTGCCAAACTTCGCCACGTGTGTATACATACATTAGCCATTGTACAGTATAAATTCCCCCCCCCCCAAAAAAATTAATAGACTATAAGACTTATTTCATAACTTTGTTGCGAAATGGTTGTAAAGTGTAAATATTAATATCAAGATATAGGTTTAGAATAAATTTACACCATTACACTATACAAATAAGTCTCCATTCTGTGCTGTTAAACAATCACATTCAGATACAAATACGAGCGCACCAGAAGTAACGAAAATCATTTTAATTAATTACGTGAAATAATAGGTATAAAACAGTAGATTAGTACAGAAAGTAAAGTACATAGGCCTACACTTTAAAATTCATAACGTAATAAAATAGGACATAGGAATTGTATTGTGGAACCAAACTTGTCCTAACATTTGAAAAAACGAATAAACGACATAACAAACATAAATTAAAAACAGCCGTAGGAACAAAAATTAATATTTATAGAAATATTAAAATCTATAAAAGGGTTACATTTCTCACGACGTTATTTAGCTATTTAGCCGAGTAGCTCATCGCTCTGTAGATACATGAATATTTACGGTTAATTATAATTAAAGTTAATGTAATTAAACCTATCTAAACTGATTAAAACATTAAAACAAACGTAATCGAACTTCTGTATAACAGTGAATTTCGCCAATGTTTTGTTTGTTTACATAAGATAAGTAAATCGTAATTTATAATTATTAAAAATGCTTGGCAACACTTTCTGCCTGTATGAAATGCATGGGGCATAAGAGCTCATAATAGTCACACTTCAATTCATTTCGGTAAAATAAGCCTTCAGGATATTTTAGTCTATCAAAGCTTAATTTGTTTTGCAGAACGGAGCAAACAACTGAGATTTTAAAGGGCCATTGGGTTTTGCATACATTTAGAGTTCCCGTGTAAACTCAGATCCACCAAGTACATCGATTGCGCTAGGGATAATTCTCAACTTTTCTAATGATATCGACTGCGCTTCAGCACTGTTAAACAGAGGTTATCAACTGCTGTCACGTCCACGCACACCTGCATGCTTGCATGCGTACGCGCACAATTCTATATGCACCGGGCTTGTTGACAGATTAACTGTATTACTTATGTAAATCTTATTATCATATGACGTGCACTATAACCAACGTTTGTTGGTTACGTGTCCACAAGTAAATATAGGACAATATAATACAATTTTTCGTAGATTTCTTACTTAACAGTTCAACAAATCTGAAATATCTTTCCAAAGAAAGCTAATAAATGTCAGAAAAGATGAAAAAATTAGACTTCATCGTAAAAACCTTGTTTGTTGTCTTATGAATGTAGTGCTAGAGACTTACGGTAGGGAGATTCTGCCCCCCCCCCCCATTAGAAGGTTCCTGCTAGAAATTGCCACTCGCCCAAAATTAGCAGTAGTGTCCAGGAGTATCCATCCCCACGCCAGGAATTACCGATATGAGTTTAAAACCTCTAAACCCCTTAGGATGTGTTAGAAATCTTGAGTTTTTAAGACTGAAAACCCTTTTCATTAATTTTTACTGACATTTATTAGTTTTTATTTGTATTCATTTTTAATTTATTTTATTGATTTTACTGTTTTAAATTAATTTCTTTCATTTAGGCTTTACAAGAACCTAAATTCATTTCTGTTCATTTTCTGTTTGTGTTTTTTCCTTCATTTCTGTTCGTCCGAATTCGTAGATTCTAAGCGTGCTATTTACCTGTTCTTATTTTGTGTGTGTGGTTCTTTTCATTATTAAAATGCACATTTTACAAAGTGCAATCTGGATATTATCTGTCTCATGAAATCATTTTGTAGTTTTTCTATAGAGATGGTCCAAGCTTTGTGCCGATTGTTATTTTTAAAGGCAGCTTCATGAATCTCCATTTTTACTTTTGACTGCATTACTTTTATTCCATACAGACACAACAATGTGATAGATGAACACTATAAAAATTATCTGCCAAATGTGGGTGATTACTTTCACACGAAATTATTATGGGATCTCTAAATTCTCATGAGACTAAATTTGACGAGGGAATTTGAAGTCGCTTCCTACATGTGTTTCAACCAAATAATCACAAAATTTCGTCATTCTGTCGTGTTTGGGTATGCAAGACATAAAATCTTCTACAAAAGCAATTCTACTTCAGCTCTACTGAGTATTCCGAAAGTTAGCTATTTCTGACTGTTCATTATCGTATACTTGAGATAATCCAACCTCTCATTAGTTAAGTCAAGGAGCATCTAATAACTTTTATATTTTACCTCTCGTTCCTTGGAACTTTGTCAATAGTTCTTTGAAATCTTTTCTTTCTTGTAGGTCCCAATGAATAAATGTAGAAATGCGGTCCCATTCCTCCTTGCCACAAAGCATAATCTCAATTACACTCTTGGGCGTGAAATCGCCGAGCTCCACCCCTAGTGCCGTCCTTTCTCTTGTGATTCTGCTGCACTTGAAAAAGGCGTGCAAGACATCTTCATGGGAGAGTTGCCGAACTGGCACGTCCATCGTCCTCTGTCCTCCCTACTCCAACGATCTTGCCAGTGGCTGAGAGTGACTTCCCTGGCTTCATTCTTTTCCACATGTATTCCAATTCCATCTCTTCTTTCAAAGAGGCTAATAATAATAATAATAATAATAATAAAATTGATAACGAAAAAATCTAGAATCTCTATAAATTACATTAAATTTATGAAGACTATATTATCTACGCATAGAATCAAATGCTGCACACGAAAGCACCATTCCCAACAATATCAATATAAAATATGCACTTAAACCTCTACTGCCAGGTAGCCTAAACGGGGGAATCAGGAGTGTTGCTTAGCTGCTAAGACCGCCTGGCGCCCCGTCAGGTGGCTACGAATACGGATCTTACACTGATAAGCCAACCAGTACAGGAACCACGGAGGCAGCGAGAGCTAATATGATACGTAAATATCTGTATGTATGTGTAAATAAATTATTCTGGCATTTAGTGGACACTCCACACTTCCTTTTGTAATCCTTTCATGTCAAGATTATTTTTCTCTATTTTTGTCCAAGTATTAAGAAATTATTGTTTTGTTTGCGTATGATTTATTGTTGCATAGATAATATTGCTATCTTCATAGACTGCACGAAACTAATTCTTTTAATAACAGTAACGTATTCTAGTTACTTAATGGTATGTGTGGAGGCCAAACGAAACAAATGAAAAAATTAATAGCAGTATGGTAGTAGTAGTAGTAGTAGTAGTTGTTGTTGTTGTTGTTGTTGTGATGTTTGTATCATCATTAAACGTTTTCATGGTGCTTGCCACTTGCTCCAAGTATGAAATGTGCTGACAATCTTAAAAAGGCTGAAAATCCCTGTTATCTGTATTTACTTCTTGTAGGCCTAGTTTTTGTAATAAATTCTTCCTAATATGCATGTCGTTACATAAGGTGTGTTACATTATACATACGTATAATGTGGGAGCGGACAACTATTATACTGACAACAGCTATGGTCCTCCATTGTAGCATAGGGGGCAAATCCTTATTCCAGATGACATTGCTTTGGTCCGGTCAATAACTACCTGGCAGCTAAAATCACATCAGCTTTCCAGATAAAGCCAGGAAAACCCCCTTGATAAAAGTCCATTGATTAATTTATCGTGATAGGTAGGGCCTATTCCTATCGTAGAACAACGCAGATATAATAGTAAAAAAGATCACAGGCAAACTAGAAACTGAAACCCTTCAGGATCTCACCATCGTCGCTCTACCGAACACACACTTTGTGCTAATTGTCAGATCCGGTGCAGGCAAACAACGCTTTATCCTCCGCGCCCCGTAAGACAGCTTGCTCAGGTATGGGAGTTTTGGAAGACGAAAGACCATCATGATTGGCGGTATAAACCTCCTCCTTCTTCATCCGCCTCCTCTACGCCTTAGATATGCCGGAATATGCGTGTGTGTGTGTGTGTGTGTGTGTGTGTGAGAGAGAGAGAGTGAGAGAGAGAGAGAGAGAGAGAGAGAGAGAGAGAGAGAGAGAGAGATGACAATAAATGGAATTTGGAAAATCCAAAGAATATAAGACACTTTGCTAATCACGAACGCCTTTTTAAACGTTGCGAACATAGTGTTCTGCCGATGCAAAAAAACATATTCATGGTTACACTGAAATAAAAATATTCATTTATCACCTTAATTTTATATTATAACTCACTTTTTAACGTGATTTACTAGACAAATGGGTTCGAAATATATATTTACCTTTAGTAAAAAAAAAGATTTACCTCACAAAGGCTTTCTTAAAGATGAGACCGTATGGCTTCGCCTCTCCACAAAACTCATATCAGCCTTATTTATTTTTTGGTTTTGATGTTTCGACTGACACTGAAGAAAGGTTTGGTTGTCTTCAGAAAAAGAAAACAGTAACATTGCAGAAGTTGGAAGCTTCAAATAGAATAGTTTTATGGTTTTTGGAAAGGAGTGGGAACAGGCATCATCGATTCCCTCTCGATGCCTTGTGGCTGAATGTAGTTTAACTATAATACTATTTAGATCCTGCGTTTAATCGCTTCTACGTCTGCCTACTGCTAGTATCATATGGCAATGTCAATATTTCAAGTATGAGTGGAGTATCTCTACGGGATATTCTGGTATAAAATGTAATATTATTACTTCATGATAGGGAGGATATAGTTGACGTTCATAAAGTACCTGATCTAGACAAGAGACCACTCCAATAACATCAGCTATTTGTAATTTTCAATTTTCTGCTTCCAGTATTAGGATTTGTAACATAAAAACGAATATTGTAAAATCTGCACATGTATTGACTAATTGGTTTGTGACAGTCTTCCAATGTAAACACCTATTGCGTTCTTGTAAACAATAGTAAATCGAATACGGAGCATTGATACAATTTCTTCACTTGGAATGGTAAAGTTATAAGAATTAAAACTCGAATTCCATCACTATCCATTTTGTTCTTCAGTTAGGTCTGCGAGTGACTTTTATCTGTTATAAACTTAAAAGTGCGGCTGTTTAGAAGCAGATTTGTTTCTGTTCTGAATCGATCGTCGGTGTTGACGGATATTTTGATGAATTACATAAATACATTTTTTTGAGGTATTAAAACGAATTCATTTATTCGTTGGAGTAAATGTATCAAATTAAACCTTAATTTGTTTTACTAATGAAAACCATTCTGATAAAAAAAATCGTTTCCTTTTGTAAACCGGGCAGGCTTAGTTACTGGTGGATTCTTATGACATAATTTGGGAACTACACTTGCACTGTTGTAGAAACTATGTCTACAATGGGTTAACGAAGCGTTGAATCACCTTAAAATAATAACTAAAAGTTTTCATAATAAATGATAATAACTATGAATTACTAATAACTTTTTAATACTGCCAGTAACAGACTACAGAGCGTAAATATCTAAACGGCAGGCAGATGGGAATTAAAATTAACGTCCAGTCTATGTTACATAACTACGCAGCGTTAATACTGCCATTTAGTTTAGCAAAGTACCATGCATAACGGCTGATGTATTGCGGAAAGTACAGGGCACCAGAATGATGGAGCACATCAATCACACTTCAGATCGACATCGGATATTAATGTTCACAATGATACAACATAAGTAACTTGTAACTGACAGTGTGGTGAGAGGAAATGTCAAAGTCTGAGCTCGTGTCATTCTGCAGCTACTGCAAATTATGTAAACTGTAAACCATCTTTGCATCCGCTGTATGTTATTCACTGGCCTGAAAGGAAAAAGGAGTATTGTTTGCAGTTTACTGAAGTTAACTTATGAAAGTAATAAGAGATGAACATTAGTAAATCGGGCATCGGGCGTCATTGCGTTGCTTCGACCAATTTTTTCAAGCCACTATACGTGAACACCAAGTGTATTATAAAATATTGAAAACGATTGGAGGATAAACATTGTACTACTAATTCACCGGAACAGCTGAAACCGTGCGACGGCACTGTGACGTACATTTACTTATTTATGTTTGTAACCCCGCTTTAACTTAGACTGGTAAAAAAAAATTATTTTTTTTTTTTTTAATTTTTTTTTTTTTTTTAAAGAGGGGCCACAAGATAATTAAAACTAGACCAAAGCCTAGAGAAGCCAAAAATGCGCTGGATCCAGTGAGACGGGACTTGCAATTAAAACTCATAAAATTAACAATCAATAAAATCCTTTTATTATTCTATCTCCTTTCTGTTACCTACAAAATCAATAAATACAACATTCAGAATCTATTTTCCCCTTAAAATTGTTAATTAAAAATAATTTATTCTCTTTAAGTAAAGTTACCTGAAAATTATTAATAAATATAAAATTTATTTTCTATCTTCTCTTTACAAATTAATTAAACAATTGAGATAAAATCTATATACTTCTTGACATGGTTAATTAAAATAAATTAATTCTCTTAAGAAAAATATTAATTAAAAATTAATAGAGACAAAGCTACATACTCCTTATTAAAGTTAATTAAAATAAATTAATTCTCTTTTAAAAAATATTAATTAAAAATTAATAGAGACAGAATTAATTAATTGCCATCAAAAATTAAATGTATATATATATATATAACCCTATGTTTTATCTTTTCTTTTTATAAGCCCTATATCTAACTCCCCCAAAAATACACACAAATGTACAATACATATAGAACCCCACAAAATACACACACGAATATACAATACATGTTCCACAATACAGGACAATTATAACATATATCTCTGGCCACACCCTTTTCTACTTCATGAGGTATTTCATTAATAATTTATGAAAATCCATGTCAGGTTTTAATTCTTAATATGTGCATAACACATTACATGTGTATCTGATTATATATGCAACACCAGTAGTCCCCAGGACATAATAAATTCAAAATTTGGCCAAGTGCCTAATACTTTTATAAAATGCTGCCACACTGGGCACTTAGACTGGGAGAAATAAAATTTAGAATACAGTGAACACCCCAGTGATCATAATTAATTAAAAGAATTTATATATTGAGAAATATTGTTAAGTTTTGAAAATAGTAATGTGTCATGAACCTTATAACCCTTTTAAAAGTAATTTTGGCCCAAAGACCGACATGTTCATAGGCATGACAGTGCATAACTCAACCTGTCCCAACAGCATGTTTAACTCTGCATGGACATGCACCCATACAGGATTAAACTGGTGACCCGACTTAACTACCAAAGAAACTTCTATCCCTATATAATCCAATCAGAATTTAAAAATGAGAAATTAATATATAAAATGAAAACTAAATTGAACCGGTGAAATTACATGTTGATTGAATGAATTAGTAGCAGTAATGAAACCCTTATACTGAAAATAAGAAGGAATTGCACGTTTGAATGGTGAGCAGCCACAGATGCATGTCGGCCTCTAGGCTCACAGATTATACAAACAAATTAATAAAATTTACAAAAGATTCCCTCCCCCCCCAGTTCACGCACTACTCTGTCCCGTTAATCGGACACCCAATTAAAATGTTTAAAACTTAAAGTCATGTTGTTGAGTGATTGAATGTCCACTGGCTCTAGTGAGTTACATCACAATGTGTAAAGAATATATATATCATGGATTGAGTTCACCTTAATTTTTCCATGGGTGTGAAGTGGTGATCATCTGGCTTACATGGTAGGGTGTTTGTGTTTCGTCTTCGCTATTCTCCTCCGGCAGATGAAGTTGAGAGAGAGAATCTGGATGTCAAAAGTTCAGGTTGGAGCTGTCCACGTCTTCATCGAGGAACCCTGATCATACAATATATTATCAGCTAGAGTTCACAAAACAATTCCCCCAGAAACTTCACACGCACCAAAACCCACATATAATTTTAACACAGCTTTAGGGCTATTTAAAAATGATAATCGACACACTTGGCAAGGTTATATGGCCAACAGGCCCTATTTGAAAACATTTAGTTCTGTTAAATTTCATATTAATAAACTTTACCCATGTGGGTTAACATAATTCAATTTTGATTATCTAATTATTCGGCTTGTCATACTTTTAATAAAAATTACACATATTCTGATTTTTTGCCACGTGGTCCGAAAGGTTACTTGATTACAATCATTTCTATACTTATTAAATAAATACCTTTTGGCAATTACATTCTTCTCAATTCTGGTGCCTTAGTAAGCTTTCTGAAATTGATATAGTGTTACTATAATTAGTAATAAAGGTTGCATGTAACTTACTCAGAATTACGCATTTTACTTTTCACCACGAGGTGCCGTAATAAGGTTATCAGATTACATCCATGTCTGTACTATTTAAACAAATACGTTTTGCATTTACATAACTCTCAATTTTGTTGCCTTAGTTAAGACATGTGATTTTAATATAGTATTACTATATTACAACAAAAAATTACATTTAAATTACGTATTGCACAACTCAACACGTGGTGGCGTAAAAGGTTATCAGAATTTACTTACTGTGGCCTATTTAAACAAATTTTTCTTCGTAAACTTTAAATAGATATATATAATAATATTGCCGTAACTTACCGCAGATCTGTATAGACTTAGCCTGCCATAGTTTGAAGATGGTGCAACAAATTTGTTCTTCTCTACCGGAGTAGATCAGCAAGCGAAGCTAACAGGACGACGGTCGGCCAGAGATAAAGTTTTCCAGAAAACGTAGTTTCCGTCTGAACTCGTAAACCGTGGCTCACGCTAGAGGGCAGCACCAATCAAGCACCGCGCTTATGGTAATACAGTTGCAGATTACTTATCTTAACCGCTGCTACCGCTAAATACAGTACAGCAAATACCGAACACGCGCCGATAAATTTTTAGAATCGGCACACCCTCACCCCAAAAGGGCAACATAGTTGCCTAAAAGCTAACTCACAGCCTCTTGGCTAGTCATAATACTACTACTTTCTTGGCGGTCTTGGGAAATCTCAGAAAAAAAATTACCGCTCTTAGGAAGACATCTGGCTCTATGGGAAAATCTCAGTGTACTTACCGCTCTTAGGAGAACAGAGGCTCAGGGTGAAAACGAAGGAAGAGGAAAGAAGAAGAAGTGTAGTGTATATGCATGTGTGCGGGTGCTGCATGCTGACTTGATCAGGGTCAGCATACAGCGACAAGAGATAGAAGGAGGAAAGACGAAAAACAAGAATCTGGCACCCTCCTAAGTTCTGACCTCCCAAGGCCTCCCAACTCACAAACTGAGACCCAAACTTGATACCCACTCAGGACAACTTCTATCCCCCCCTCACAGGACTGGAAAATCTCAACGCTACTGCGACCATCCCCACGCGACTCTCTCCGCCATGCCAACCCCACAGGACCGCCCCAACATGTCACCCTCTCTGGTCACCAGACCTGCTTCTACTGGTCCCACTCACATACTCGTCCGAAGACCTAACAAGGTATCGCCCACCTTGGTATGTGAGTGACCGTACTACTCTTCTCGTCCACCTCTCGGACCGACCAGCCACATGCACCAACAAGGCATCTCCATCCTTTCCATATGGCTGGCCCACATCCCTACACTAGGGCGGACGGCCCCACTTAGCCGGACAGAGAAAACCGCATAGAGGGCAAGCGAAGATTATCCCTTCTCTTACTCTTTAAATACTGCGTAACTAGCAAGGGGGGGTTTACTTCTCCACGGCATCGTCTAACAACCTACACTTAATCCAAAAATAACCTACCAGGGAAATCAACTGGGGAATGCGGCATGGCCCCGACCCTACAATAATCAACAACCAACTACAACAAAGAAAATTGAAAACTACACCAACCTAGTCACAACTCTTCCGACTAACTTCTTTCTGATTGGTTTCTGATATTTTCTTTTTTCCTTTTCTAATTTTTTTTTTTCTTTATCCTTTTTAATTTTTATTTGTTTTTTATTTTATTTTGTTTTCTAAGGAGAGGGGTAGGAAAATTTGGAAGATGAAAAGGGCAAGGATCATTGAAAGGTCAATAGCTAGGACTAAGGTTAAGGACATGGTTCCCTCCGAAAATAAGGATGGGTGGAGAAAACCAAGGCTCGCGGAGGCAGGGGCGCAACCCTGAAGTAGACGAACACCACTGGGACTGTGGGGAACATCCACCCGCCACCCGTTAACCGCTTCTTCTCACCTTTTTATGACGAACTTTAGGTACTCGTTCCTTTTGGACACCACTCTCTGAGAAACTATCTCGTGTTGAGCTGTACTGATTTGTTTCTTCTGAATTAGAATCAAGGCAACTTACCTGACTACTTTTACCCCGATTTGGATTATCCTCAACCTCTAACTCCTCTGCTTCTACCTTCTTCTCTTCTACAATTTCCCCTGGTTCTCTTTCTTCCACCTCTTCCTTTTCCTCCCCTACATAATCCAAATCACCATCACGACACTGCACATCTTCATCCTCTAGTTGCTCACCTGGTCCGCATCAAACTTCTTTCCACTCCTCGGAATCCTCAACACTACTTACAGAAAGCGTCTGCACATCTTCACACACTACATCATTCTCACTCACACACTCCACAACGCTGCCACCCAGTTTCTCCCCAACTTCTACCTCATCTACTTCTACCACACTTGCAGCCTGGACATCCCCTTGTCCATCCGCAACCTCAGAAACACTTGCAGCCTCCCTAACACTTACACTTATACTCCCCTGCGTAGCATGTGCAGACCGCTCTTCTGCCTCTTCCTTCGATTCCTCTTCTTCACCACTCTCAGCAACTACAACTTCCTCAACATTTCCCAACCTGGAATCCAGCTGTCCAGGTCCATGTGCAATGTCTAAATTAAATTCTACTGACGATGGTAAAGCTCCACCATCAAGTGACTTCTCATCTCCCGGCGTAGGCGATGATGATGTTACCGGATCTGGATCCGTCATGAACTGAGATGGAGATACCGGAACAAATTCTGCGGCATCTGGATTCAACCATGACGTCCGCTCAGAGTCCTGTAATTCAATATCAACAGACGTGTTCTTGTCGTCTTGTATTGATCCACAGAAGTTACTTCGCTTTTCTTCTTTCTCCTCCCCTTCTTCATCCACTACTCTATTAGGCACTGGTAATTCCTCTGGAAGCTTCAAAGTTTCTTTTTTCTCCCAATAGGAATAACGCCTTGCTACAGGCTCCCTACTTGCCGATGTTGGTTTACTAATGTAACTTCTTCTTTCCCTGTTAATTTCGTACTTATTTCTTTTCTCTGCTGTAACCGTAGCTACCGTCTTCTCACTTGTCACCCCCTTGTAGCCTCCATTACTTCCGGAATATTTAGTTTTTCTGACAGTCTCTTGTGTTTTTCTCCAACCGCCATGTTTGTCCTTTTTAGCTCTTTCTAACAAACCACTGGAGTATTGGACATCTGTCGCAGCTCTTCCCCGGGACTCGTCCCCTGCTCGGACAGTATTAGAAACCACACATAACCGGTACAGATCCGCGAAACAACATGGACGTTCTGCGAATATTAAACGCGATCTCTCTTGGGGATTCAGTCCTTCCAGAATTGCTTGTATCACTTCCGTCTCGGGCAACCCTAATCTTAATACCCGGGCAGCTTTCCGTATGTCCTGCACGAAGTCCCCCAATGCCTCTCCATGGGCCTGTAAACGATAGAATGAATCTAACTTAAGCTGGGAACGTCGTCGATGTGGTATGAAGTAATCCAACACTTCCCCATGAAAAGCGTCGACAGTGCCGCCCCGACGCAGAGTGTTGGTGACCAACCCTGCCAACGAACCCTGGCAATACGGGTATATAAGGGACAAGACCTCCCCATCGGATACACCCGGAAAATCTGCCAACTGCAGGACAAGGTCCAAGAAAACCAGCAGCTGGTCCTCATCAAATTCATTCACCACCGAAAGTTTCTGGAGAACTCCTGAAAGGGGGTGGGGCAATTTCTGAAAGCATACCTCCGCCAGAATTTCACAATTCACAATACACAATCAACAAAACATAACTTCCACAAAACACCTAACACCCTACAAAATAATGACAATAATAAGACAGGAATCAGAAAAACTCGAGTACTAAACTCTTCCTTCGAGCAGAGTGCGGGTCCCCCTACCGTTGCGAGGACCCAGCCCACTTACCTGAACTGCTCTCTCAACATCACTACACATTAAGGAACGCGACACACACACTAACACACAACACGACAAAATCACCGACCAACGACAATTTTCAAAAAAATATTTCTAATGACTTCGGCTCCCATTTCTCGGAGGAGACCGACTGCCGATCGGGCCATACCGCATAACTGAAACACCTCCCCTTTTATGGGCAAGGTAATACGCAAACCATGTCTCCACCTAGGCACAGATCTGCGATAATTCGCGTTTCCAAAGGAATGCCCCTTCTAAAATTTCACACCACGTGGCAACCTACCGTTCAACTATCCAACTCGGGCAAGTACATAGACATATTATACACAAAACCTTAAACCTAACAAAACATAGTCACTTTTAGATATAGGGCCTTTTAGAAATTCTGCTAAGTTCCATCTGAACCCCAAGAATGTTTCCTGAGTTTGCAAGCCCCGTCACACCCAAAAAACCCAAGGGTTGACCCTAATCTTAACCACGCTCTGCTACCAAATGTAACCCCGCTTTAACTTAGACTGGTAAAAAAAAAAATATTTTTTTTTGAAAATTTTTTTTAATTATTTATTTATTTTTTTTTTAAAGAGGGGCCACAAGATAATTAAAACTAGACCAAAGCCTAGAGAAGCCAAAAATGCGCTGGATCCAGTGAGACGGGACTTGCAATTAAAACTCATAAAATTAACAATCAATAAAATCCTTTTATTATTCTATCTCCTTTCTGTTACCTACAAAATCAATAAATACAACATTCAGAATCTATTTTCCCCTTAAAATTGTTAATTAAAAATAATTTATTCTCTTTAAGTAAAGTTACCTGAAAATTATTAATAAATATAAAATTTATTTTCTATCTTCTCTTTACAAATTAATTAAAAAATTGAGATAAAATCTATATACTTCTTGACATGGTTAATTAAAATAAATTAATTCTCTTAAGAAAAATATTAATTAAAAATTAATAGAGACAAAGCTACATACTCCTTATTAAAGTTAATTAAAATAAATTAATTCTCTTTTAAAAAATATTAATTAAAAATTAATAGAGATAGAATTAATTAATTGCCATCAAAAATTAAATGTATATATATATATATATAACCCTATGTTTTATCTTTTCTTTTTATAAGCCCTATATCTAACTCCCCCAAAAATACACACAAATGTACAATACATATAGAACCCCACAAAATACACACACGAATATACAATACATGTTCCACAATACAGGACAATTATAACATATATCTCTGGCCACACCCTTTTCTACTTCATGAGGTATTTCATTAATAATTTATGAAAATCCATGTCAGGTTTTAATTCTTAATATGTGCATAACACATTACATGTGTATCTGATTATATATGCAACACCAGTAGTCCCCAGGACATAATAAATTCAAAATTTGGCCAAGTGCCTAATACTTTTATAAAATGCTGCCACACTGGGCACTTAGACTGGGAGAAATAAAATTTAGAATACAGTGAACACCCCAGTGATCATAATTAATTAAAAGAATTTATATATTGAGAAATATTGTTAAGTTTTGAAAATAGTAATGTGTCATGAACCTTATAACCCTTTTAAAAGTAATTTTGGCCCAAAGACCGACATGTTCATAGGCATGACAGTGCATAACTCAACCTGTCCCAACAGCATGTTTAACTCTGCATGGACATGCACCCATACAGGATTAAACTGGTGACCCGACTTAACTACCAAAGAAACTTCTATCCCTATATAATCCAATCAGAATTTAAAAATGAGAAATTAATATATAAAATGAAAACTAAATTGAACCGGTGAAATTACATGTTGATTGAATGAATTAGTAGCAGTAATGAAACCCTTATACTGAAAATAAGAAGGAATTGCACGTTTGAATGGTGAGCAGCCACAGATGCATGTCGGCCTCTAGGCTCACAGATTATACAAACAAATTAATAAAATTTACAAAAGATTCCCTCCCCCCCCAGTTCACGCACTACTCTGTCCCGTTAATCGGACACCCAATTAAAATGTTTAAAACTTAAAGTCATGTTGTTGAGTGATTGAATGTCCACTGGCTCTAGTGAGTTACATCACAATGTGTAAAGAATATATATATCATGGATTGAGTTCACCTTAATTTTTCCATGGGTGTGAAGTGGTGATCATCTGGCTTACATGGTAGGGTGTTTGTGTTTCGTCTTCGCTATTCTCCTCCGGCAGATGAAGTTGAGAGAGAGAATCTGGATGTCAAAAGTTCAGGTTGGAGCTGTCCACGTCTTCATCGAGGAACCCTGATCATACAATATATTATCAGCTAGAGTTCACAAAACAATTCCCCCAGAAACTTCACACGCACCAAAACCCACATATAATTTTAACACAGCTTTAGGGCTATTTAAAAATGATAATCGACACACTTGGCAAGGTTATATGGCCAACAGGCCCTATTTGAAAACATTTAGTTCTGTTAAATTTCATATTAATAAACTTTACCCATGTGGGTTAACATAATTCAATTTTGATTATCTAATTATTCGGCTTGTCATACTTTTAATAAAAATTACACATATTCTGATTTTTTGCCACGTGGTCCGAAAGGTTACTTGATTACAATCATTTCTATACTTATTAAATAAATACCTTTTGGCAATTACATTCTTCTCAATTCTGGTGCCTTAGTAAGCTTTCTGAAATTGATATAGTGTTACTATAATTAGTAATAAAGGTTGCATGTAACTTACTCAGAATTACGCATTTTACTTTTCACCACGAGGTGCCGTAATAAGGTTATCAGATTAATCCATGTCTGTACTATTTAAACAAATACTTTTTGCATTTACATAACTCTCAATTTTGTTGCCTTAGTTAAGACATGTGATTTTAATATAGTATTACTATATTACAACAAAAAATTACATTTAAATTACGTATTTCACAACTCAACACGTGGTGGCGTAAAAGGTTATCAGAATTTACTTACTGTGGCCTATTCAAACAAATTTTTCTTCGTAAACTTTAAATAGATATATATAATAATATTGCCATAACTTACCGCAGATCTGTATAGATTTAGCCTGCCATAGTTTGAAGATGGTGCAACAAATTTGTTCTTCTCTACCGGAGTAGATCAGCAAGCGAAGCTAACAGGACGACGGTCGGCCAGAGATAAAGTTTTCCAGAAAACGTAGTTTCCGTCTGAACTCGTAAACCGTGGCTCACGCTAGAGGGCAACACCAATCAAGCACCGCGCTTATGGTAATACAGTTGCAGATTACTTATCTTAACCGCTGCTACCGCTAAATACAGTACAGCAAATACCGAACACGCACCGATAAATTTTTAGAATCGGCACAAGTTTTAATCTTTTATTGTGTATGAGAGAGAGAGTGAGAGAGGAGAGAGAAACAAACAAAGAGGAGAGAGTTTGTATCTCTGTATCCTAATACAAAGACGTTATTATACAATAACGTAGATTTAGTACATTTCAATAAAAAATTAGTCTTTTATAGTTGTGCAGTGAAATCTCTTCACTTCGTCTCATGTTACAAATTTTCTTGCTATAAATTTTGAACTTACTTGAGCCCAGATCACTTTCCTTAATACCCTGCTCCTGTCTCTTCCATACGCTATTGTTGTCCTCATCAACTTAGTTACCTTACTTCTATAAATTACCGGTGTAATAGTACATTTTCTTTAGTGTAGGGCTATATGTTTGTACACATATAATAATGGATTTTATACGAATGATTAGCAATTGTGTTTAAGATGATGACAGAAAAATGGGCAAAATGTTAAAAGATAAACATAAATCCATCAAATGCAATCGACAAAATCCTGTACAACCTCTACATAAGTTATGTTGCTTTGCAGCTGAGTATATAAAAATATAAACTGAGCATTAATGTCTTTTTTTTTGCATTAACACACGTAGAGAAACTGAGGATGTCTCAACGGGCTATCATTAGTTCTTAAGAAAAATTAAACGTTTGTTAAACTGAAAACATAATTGTAATAACGAAATACCGACAGTTGGTATAAGCGAGGTAATCTAGACATTCCATTTCATTGTTTACTTTTGTCTTTTTGCGTGTTCGATTGCGTATCGTAATAACAATCTTAATAATTTTATAAAACCAAATTAAGTGTTAAAGCTGTACCGTGTAGAAACCTTTTATAGTAAAGTCAACAACGTTTGAAAGCTTTTTATATTTTATTTTGCAGTTATATTTTATGAGATAAGCGCGCGTCTAAAACCTAGTAGTCACCAGTAGTCACCAAAATCTGCACGCACAGAAACAGGCAATGCGAGAGGTATGTCGGCTATATGTGAGCTGTAGTAAACCATTTGTCATCCCGTCCACGTACACTTCGCATGCAGGTTATTGTTTCTCAACCAAAACTCAGAAACA
Source organism: Magicicada septendecula (assembly GCA_034769895.1). Lineage (NCBI taxonomy): Eukaryota > Metazoa > Arthropoda > Insecta > Hemiptera > Cicadidae > Magicicada > Magicicada septendecula. The sequence goes on along the minus strand of CM068376.1, from coordinate 160,674,956 downwards.
CACAGTTGTAGGCTTCGTTTGTGTACTGCTTGCCGCGAGTGACAGGGTTGTATGAGGATGTAAAACCGCGTAATAAGTAACACCAAGCGCGAGTTGCAGATAGTCCGCGGAGCCATTTTGTGTCCCTCAAACACGCGTTACGCATAGTACGAACCATCTGAAACTGACGAGCAGCTCTTCGATACTGTCTTCCTAATGAGCAAAACGAAACTCTATTTGTGTGCCGTTCTACTATGGTAATTACAGCTTACCGTTTTATAAAACAAACTCAGAAGCGTCGACCGTGCTGTCGGCGATCGTGGCGCACACAATTATTTAAAAATCGGTCCGATTATGAATTTTTGGAAATTCTGAAATTACGACGAATTAACGGCTTATACAAAAACTTCACCCGGGTAAGCCCGATTACCTTCGGTGGCTGACTTACAAAATTACATCGGAAGTCAGCAAACAAGATATGAATCTGCGAAAACGTAAAACGAAATAGTACTGCCAACTGTCCAGATGTATACGCGTATAAATTATAAATTTTAGTTCAGTCCATGGAAGTGACAAGTATTTATGAGACGTGTCTTTTATAATATACGATATGGAACGTAAGTCGTTTGGCACTAATTTAGTTAGTTATGACTGTAAACTCATAAAAGATTAAAGGTTTTGTAAGATTCTGTCATACCTAGACACAATTTTAAAACATTTGTATCGACCATTCAACAAAACGTATCATCATCATCAGGGCTTATATACGGATAACAGACAAATAATTATTACACTGTATAACACTCTTTTTTGCTTTTATTGTTGTGTGTCTGTGTGCGTGTGTTTGTGTGTGTGTGTGTGGGTGTGTGTGTGGGTGTGTGTGTGCGCGCGGGCCCGCATGTGTCAAACAAAAACTGGTACTGCTAAAATAATGACAACACTGATTATGGGCACCAATTAAGATTTTATCCTTGAATATGTTTTATTTAATATATGAATAATCACAATACTGTGATAGTATTGATTTATAGTTAATACGATATGAGTAGCAATTTCTAACAAAATATAGATTTGAATGTCAGCAATACTTTTAAATAATATTTGGTACATATACTAGGTTTACAATCACTTCACTTTTTAAAATAATTTTTGTACAACAAAGAGTCCCTATCGGTCGTACACAATCGAACACGCCATCCGTATTTCGCGACTACGAAATCGTAATGAAAAATGTACATCACGTATTTACTAATGTCCAACACGGTGAATCCCACGTACTGCGGACGGTTGAGATACACGGCTCTCTTTTTCATCATCACGCCGAACAAGTCTTCGTTATATTCGTTAACGTGTACGAATCTCGGGCTCGCAATCAGCTTTATGAATTCAACTTCGTTTGACACCAAACTAAAATCTATACGTTTTCTAACGTTTTCCAATGACTTACCACACACCGTGCTGATCATCAGTTTAAAGAAATCTTTTCGAAATCACCGGTGCTTTCCATGTCTCCGTATTGAAATCTGTAAACGGCTTCATCCACACACTCTGACGGAACGCCTACACGCGATTGACAGATTTCAACTCCATCCCGAATTTAAGGTAAAGTTATAAACTCCTGTAGTGTACGACATACTTTTTCTTGTCCTCGAGGCTGGTGATGAGTTTTTGACGATACCGCTGGCTGGCAAATGAAAGTTCTTCACATAATTGAAACGTTTCTTGTAAGGCGGTACCTCTTGCTGCCGACTTTTCTACGTTCCGGTGATAGCGGGTAGACCAAATGTAAATTATGTAAGTGACGGGGATAACCCAGATCGATATCTAGAATGTATCCAGTTTCATCTTCCCCTCCGTCTGTACTCAAATCTAAAACATTGATTCCTTCGCGTTCCAACCAACGGAACCTGGAGTGAGGCAACGGTTGTCTCATCACCGTGTCGTACAGATTTATACAGTTCCAGAAGAGGAGGTAATTGCTTTTCCGTTCCCGATCGTAATCCGGCACACACACACGCGCGCGCGCGCACGCGATAACAGCTTTGCGACAACAATTCAAAAAATGCACCGGTGACATATGAACAATTATATTATTTCACTATGTTGATTGAACACAGTTTATGGAAAAAACAACTAATGACTCTGTCTCTCTGTTGACCTGACTACAAATTAAAATAAATTTTCTCTCTTATAATCTAATACATCAAATCTTTTTTTGTCCTTTTGTCCCTTTAGTTTATAAGTTTATTAAAGTTTATAAAAAAATAAAGTCATTTCCGTTGTATGAGGAATGAAGGTCGAGATATTGATGATACAGCCTGGAATACAGATTTGGGTCTTTCACTCAGGATACAGGTGTAGGCTGCTTCACTCTCGATACAGATTTGAGTTTTCCTGGTGACAGGCGCGGCGTTCAGGATCGTTTTTGGGTTAAACGATTCTATAAATTGCACGTAATTAATTTTCAGCGTTGTTTAATTTTTACTGCAATTTTTTGTATTGAGCTTACACAATAAATCCAGTAAAGTTCGAGTGTCTTTCATCCCGAGTGTCTTCCACTTTCCCGGATTAGTACTATTTAAAAATGTATGCTATCAGCAACTACCGAACACTCTAGCTTGTGTATATAACGCATTAGTATACCTAGCGCCTAGACTAGAGAAATACGTCCCCGAGTTTTCGAGTTCACAGAGAGATCGTCTGTATGAAAAGAAATCAGAATTTGACTGAAAATTTGCCCTATATCACATACGCTGATAGGTTAATTCGTAACACTTCTCTGCGTCTGAAGCCAAGTTAGAGTTATTCTTGTATTAAACTTGTATTAAACTGTTCTAAAGCAATACACGACCTGTCCCAAAAAAAAGTATGATTTTACAATTTATCTACAGGGTCATAAAACTTTCTTTGTTAAAAAACACATACTTGGTTTCTAAAATTACTAACAAATACTGACATTGGGTAGGACTTTTCATTAGGCGTATTCGGGTACAAGTATCATCTAAAAACCCAACTTATAACAAAAGTTATTCGCTTTATATGTTTTTTATTATTTTTCCGTAAAATAATTAAATATTCCCACACACGCGCACTCGCCACACGCCTACACATATTTCCGCATCGTTTTACAACACTAACTGTCTTTTTTTACTGTCAAAAAATACTTAAAACAAACACTTTGAACATGTCTGTCATCGACTAACAAACAATGTCCAAACCGGTGGCGGGCAAATGAAAGTCCTTCAAATACTGTAATTGTAACGTTTCTAGTAAGGCGACACCTTGTGCTGCCGACTTTTATACGTTCCGGTGCTAGCGGATAGATTGTGTAAACGACGGCGATAACCGAGATAAATAATATGGATACAGGTGTATTTAACCTGTCCACATCCAGGAGCCGCACACACACACACACACACACACACACACACACACACACACACACACACACACACAATAACAGCTTTGCGCCGATATCTCAAGAAATACGCCGGTGATAAACGGACAATTTTTTTTAAAGAAACAAAGAACTCATAAAGAATTCAGTAAGAGCTAACGAATTAAAATCAATACTAAATGTAAATATTATGGAATCTTATATTTAATAGAAATATAACACTCTTTTTGGCTTTTATTGCAGTGTGTGTATGTGTGTGTGTGTGTGTGTGTGTGTGTGTGTGTGTGTGTGTGTGTGCGTGCGCGCCCGCATGTGTCAAACAAAAACTGGTACTGCTAATAATAACAACACTGATTATGGGCACCAATCAAGATTTTATTCTTGAATATGTTTTATTTAATATATGAATAACACAATACTGTGACAGTATTGATTTATAGAAATATATGGAGTAAAATGAGTAATATGTATCTTATGTTTTATTAGAAATAAATTTTACACACACACACACACACACACACACACACACACTTGAGAACACACACAAAATACACATACATGTATTAGTCTATATGTAAATGATACAATCACTTACCAAATTAAATGTAATATACAATATATACGTCCATTATTTGACCCATCTGGGCTTTGTAAAGATGGTGGAATAAGCCGCGTTTTGTTTCAGCCAGTTCTTCATTAGAAAATACGCCACAGTATCTTTTAGCTAGGAAAACTTTATATTTTTTTTTGTAATCGTTATTGTCAACGATTGATACTGCGACACACAAGGCCCGTATTTAGTGGGTTTCATTTTTTAAACATTGAGTAGGGTATTGTCCCTACCGCAAGTTCATGACATTGTACTTACGAACAGAACTTTTGTAAACTTGTCTACGAATGACATTTTGGTGATCATGCGAATGGTAACTGAAGACTAAAGCGTATTGCGATTTATAAAAGAGAGAGGGTGTGAGTGAGAAAGAGAGAGGGAGAGAGTGGTACAGCAGGAAAGGGAGAAAAGTTCGTTATTAATCAGCATCCTTACAACGACTCCCGATGAGGAAAAAACAAAAATTAATTTTGTTTACTGCTGCTTTGTGTATTAACAAATGTTGGTGTCATCAGCTTCCTTTGTCGTAAAAAAATTATAATAGCGGTTTCCATTTTCATGATTAATGATTACATCAGTCAGTTACCGTATTAGTTTTTTTTTTTACAATGACTTCCGTTCAAACGATAACCCTAATCTCTGTTAATTTTTTTGAATTTAATTCTCACAACACAAATTCCTTTGCATACGGCGATAAGCTGTTTCTTTACTGTTCCGTTATGTATAATATACGTAATTTCTTACTCTTTCCTTTAGTATGACAATCTAGTTCACAAACAACAGGCTTCTCTGTATTTTCGATAAATTTTTTAGTCTTCTGCTCAGTTTTGAGGGAACTTCTGTGGACGTTACATCGTTTCCTCTTTACATCAAACTGCTATTGTCGTATACTATAAAAGTTGGTATCATTTTGACTTTTTATTATTTTACACACATATTATTCAACGCCACTGTACAAATTTTTATTCTATCACTGGCTTTAACCGACTACTATTTTTTATACAAGTTTTATTAGATATTCAACAGGCTCAGCAAGACTCAGTAAGTTTTAGATGTTGTATATGAATATATATTTTACATAAATACTTAATGAACATCATTGCTTCAATTCTAATGAATAAATATTGTTACGCAAATACAGAGCGTTCTCGAAAAATGGAGAGTGTTGTTCTACATGTTCCTCAGCTGTCCCATCAGAGACCAGCTGTAATGTTTGTGTGCGTACATATTGCTACTTTAAGAAGAAAGACAATTACGTGAAACTTATCATGCTTCAACAATCGAGGCTGTTCCTGCCGCACCGGGCAGAGCACTGTGTTCAAGGCCAGACATCGACGCAATTTCTAGTGGATTCGAGAGCGCTTGTAATAGGCACTTGTTTAACACGTCATCGAAAAAGTGACAGATTATTCTTTGACCAGAAGCAAACCTTATACCTTATTCTTCTACAGAACGTTGAGCTTCGTGCCACATGCATCAAAAGTACTTACTCGAATCGTTCTTGACAGAATAGAAGGATCAATTGGTTTTAGAAAAGATATGGGAAAAAGAAGTGCCATCTCAAACTACTTTAGCGTTAAGACAGATAGTAGAACAACGAATGAGAAAAGACGAAGTAACTTTTACTGCTTTTGTGGACGTACAAAAATCCTTCGATAAAGTTAAATGGGGCAAGTTAGTAGTGGCATCTAGTGAACGAAGATTGATACACACTTTTATAGGCATGGGGCAGGCATAGTTCCAAGCGGAAATTATCAAGAAAAATATTAAGAAAGTTATAAGACTGAGATGGTCTCTGTCTCCAAGCTTGTTTAATTTGTGTAGCCAGGAACCGATCGACAGTGTAAGGGAAGACTTCTATCTTAGAGTGAAAATTTATGGAGAAAAGCTTATATACTTAGGTTCCCAGATGACATATTAGTGACTGCAGAGAGTACAAAAGATCTGCAAAGGATTCTGAATACAATGGATCAAGTCATGCAGAGCGAGTATACCTTTAGATTAATGACCATATTATATACATCTAAGGTTATAACCTGGGATCAAAATGTAATAATACAATCAGAATAATTCTTCCTGTGCCCTACAGGAAGTGAAAGAATACAATTACCTAGGAAGAAAATTTATAGGTGACGGAATAAGCTGTAAGGAAATTTCAAGTTGAATAATTTAGGCCAAAATGACATTTAATAAAAAAACACTCATCACTTCAAACAATATCAGTTTGAAGGTAAGAAAGAATTTGGTAAAGGTATGTGTGTGGACTGTTGCTCTGTACGTGAGCGAATAATGGACAGTAGGAGAAGAGGTGAAGAAGAAGCTCCAAACCTAGCAAATGGTGCTACAGGGGAATCCTCAAAATAAGCCGGAGACAGAAGAGAGTCTTCCTCTTTGTAACTAATAAGGATGTCTTTAAAAGATCTCAGGAGGATTAGGCTTCGTATAAAACTTAAACTTTAGACGAGTTAAGTTAATACAGCATATACTCATATACAGCCGAAAGTTAGTAGAAAAACTGAGTTGAAAATAGAAGTGAGGACTAGTAAGCAAAACTGTGTTTAGACTATATGAGACAGATTGTGGGCGATATGAACTGCACATAGCACTGCAAACTGAAAAGGAAAGCAGACAATCGAGAGGATTGGCAAGCTTGCGGGCTTGCGGAGAGAGAGAGAGAGGGAGAGAGAATGACTGAGAGGGGGAGGGGGAGAGAGAGAGAGAGAGTGAGAGAGAGAGAGAGAGAACGGGAGAGAGAAAGAGTGAGAGGAGGAGAGAGAGAGAATGGGAGAGAGAGAGAGAGAGAGAGAGAGAGGGGGAGAGAGAGAGAGAGAGAGAGAGAGAGAGAGAGAGAGAGAGAGAGAGAGAGAGAGAGAGAGAGAGAGAGAGAGAGAGAGAGAGAGAGAGAGAGTAAAGAAAACCGATCACTTGTCTACTACTCGCTGAAAGAAAAATTACAGTTTATTTTTCACGTTGAAAATCTGCAGTGGTTGGCTTCACAACGTTCATTACTCCTTTAAGAAGCAGTAATAGATTCATAACTGGTTTTAATAAAATAAACCTAAAACTAAATCCAATGTTTACAATAAAAATTTAATATACAAAATAGAATGTTCATTATTTAATAAATGTTATATAGGCCACACGAAGAAAAGACTACTCGATAGATTCCTTAACACCGTAAACGTTTTTGAAGACTAATATATATAAATTTAATTTACCCACACACTGTTTAAATACTAAGCATCAATTCCAAGATATTCCAAATGTTAAATTAATAAAAAACATACAAAAAGATCACAGAATCAATATCTAGAAAAATCTACATATACAATACTACTACTACTACTACTACTACTACTACTACTACTACTACTAATAATAATAATAATAATAATAACAAAACAAGATGAATTATTTGATATTATAAATTTATTAAAATAAAAGAATATATAAACATTAAGTATGATAATATAACCATCAAATCAGCTGACTACACAAACAAACACTACGACAATCAAAAATTTTAATCGAAATAAATTTGATGTAGCCTATATTTATATAGTAATCAAAACAAAACTCATAATTCGTTAATTCACATTGAAACATCTGATGATACACAATTCGGTTAAAGGTATGTTATCTTAGCCTAACCCTTTATATACTTCCTATAAAATCCAGAAGATCCTAAAATTACCTAACTTGCCTAACGCGCGCTGGTTGTTTAATGTCAGTGATTGATTAGACAGTACTCTCCAATGATGTTGAGCCTTCTTTACTAACATTATGATTCAAAAGCTTAACATTTTGGTATAGGAATTTACTTTCCGTTTGTATGTAATTTCAATATAAACTATGTAATATTTTAAAAAGTAGTTGTAGGTTCTTTATAACTTCTTTTCCTGATTTAGCATAACCAATTAGGTTGTTACTTATGTAAATGGTGAAATAAATGTCCATTGCAAACCGGTTTTATTGTTTTTGAAGTAACAGTGCTGATACAGAAAGGCCTTGTGGCAAACTTAAAAAGCATCTGGTTCTAATTGCTAGTAAATGACGGCTATCTTCGTGCACTGGTATTTGGTGGTACGCTGATTTTTTATCTACTGTGCTAAAACATAATGCTTGGTTAACAGAATTTAATATTAAGACTAGAGAAGGTAGAGTATAACTAGTTTGTTTAAGTTGTGTGTTAGTTTTCCTGAAATCTGATAACTTTATGAATACTGTTTCTATTTTTCGGCTCGCATTTTAAGTATAGTCTAGGCAGGGTTCTAAGATGTTGGCTTCCACTAATTTTGACATTTGATTTGTTCATTCATCTCATTCCAATTTACGTTGTTTATAACGTGGTAAAGAAGCTCTCTACTTTCGACTATCGTGTTTCCCAGGCAAACTAGCCGTTTCTTAATTCTTGACTTTAAATTGGAAAATGGGAAGATTTTATGGATGAATTATATATAACAAATAACGTACGTTGACATAAACCATAAGTTGCTTGAAACATTGTTGGAAAATCATCATTGTTCGAAGTGGTAATAAAACCGTTTTGTCAAAATATTGTTACGTAATGCGGAAAACTGATACACCATAACAAAACATTCTACCTGTTTCTCGACTCTTCCAGCTGTAAGGTGTCTGTGTGTACGTATTACTGCTACTGAGATGAAGGACATTTACGTGACACTTTTCACGCGACCGAGACTGATCCAGATTTCACCAGTTCGCCCGCGCTGTGTGCAAGGGCGTAATCAATTAAGTTCTGGTGTTTTCTAGTAGCGTTCTTGACGCATAGTATGGAATAGTCTCGATATTCGGCGGGGTATAAATACAAGTACTCAGCGACGCTCAGTTCAGTTTGAGTTGCGATTTATCACAGTGCGGTTCGAAGTATTGTGGCAAAGTGTTATGTGTTTTTATAATTGTGCGGGACAATTGTAATACAATTATGTTTTATACTCGTTGACATTATTATTGCGAGAGAACAATTTTTGTTTGATTTGTTGTAAGAGACAATCTTGTAGATTACAAATTCTTCAATTTTTGTAATTAAAATGGTGATTAGTGACGTAGTTGGTGTCTTGCATTTTGTTTTCCACTGTACCATACGACGATTACTAGACCGTCGTATCAGTGGTGTCAAAAGTGGAATAGAGTGGAAAGCAGTGGACACACTGTACAAGACGAAAGTAATTTGTAATTAATTGGTAAACAATGGATGCCAATCAGATGATGAAAGCTTTCCAAGCGATGCTGTGGCAGACACAGTAACAACAAAAATTAGAATACAACAAGAAGCGGAAGAGACAAAAGAAGAACGCCTACGGGAAAGAGAAGAAGCAGAAAATCGACAAGATGACAAAGCGGAAGAGAGACAGAAAACCCTACTGCTAGAAAAAGAAGAAAGACGAAAAACACTGTTGCTCGAGTCGGAAGGACGACAGGCAGAGGGATGGAAGCGCGAAACAGAAGACATCAAAATGTTAGTACAGGAGCAAAAGCAGATGCAAAAACAAACCGGTGAAGAGTTGGGTCTATGACGTGGTGAGCTTAATAATCAAATTACGAGAATATCTGACGTAGAAGAATCCATGTCAAATAAAATAGCTGAAGTAGAAAAATCTGTCACGAGTGTGGAAAAAGCTATGTGAACAAAAATAGAAGACTCGATTGCAAATATAAAAGAGCAGATTAAGAGTGAAGTCGAGCAGTTCATGAAGACACAACCAAAACAAATTTCTGAACAGACTGTACCAATGATAAAGACAGAAAAAGACACAGAAAATAAGACAGTAGAGAAAGTCATTTTGGCTGCAGTTGGGACAGTTCATGTCAAGGCTCCAACCTTTGACGGAAGCACACACTGGGCAACGTACCTCAGGCAATTTGAAGCCGCCGAATGCGCAAATAATTGAACAGAGAAAGACAAGGCAGTTTCACTCGTTCTTTCATTAAAAGGACCTGGGGCAGAACTACTACAGAAAGTGCTACATGACAGCCAAAACACCTATGCTGAATTGATTAAAGCTCTGGAATTACGGTACGGTGATAAACATTTGCGAGGTGTACTACGCTCATTTAAGATCAAGACGACAACGTTCAGGGGAGATTCTTCAAGGGTTTGAGGCAAGTATCGACAGACTAATTAGATTGGCCTATCCTGAAGCGCCAGAGGATTTTCGAATAAGGTTTTCGGTGCAGACATTTACTGATGGTGTCCGAGATAATGAACTTCAGCAAGTGTTACGAATGGCAAGACACCGAAATAGCTCAGAAGCTGTTGTTGACGCCCTAGAGTTTGAAGCTGCCAAGTCAGCGTCCCACTACATTAATGGGTTTATGTTATGCCATCACATTATAGTCAGAAGATCCCACTATCACATTACCGTTTAAATGGGTGCAGAAAAACAATGTTGGCGGACAAACAATTCAAAAGTTTAAGAGTGCCGCAACAATTCGAACGATGGAAAACAGACAGAAGACCGAAGTGTTACAACTGTCGAAAACGTGGTCATCTACAGGTAGACTGTTGGGAGAAGAAATTACCGAGAGAAGAGAGTGATCGCACCTATTAGAGAAGTAAAGCCCAGATTAGCACACAGTTTCCGGGCTACATAAGACTAGTGGAAACTTGATCGTTAATGGATTTTCGGAAGGTAAACCAACATCATTTACAGTTGACACGAGTGCAACAGTGTACATTGTACGCCCAGACTTAGTCAGCAACCGCCAGCCTCAAATTTGCTCATGCACAATACAGACTGTGACTGGAAGCCCCGCCAGGATGGTAGGAAAAGTAAACGTACGTGTACGCCTTGGTCTTCTCGACTGTAGCCACCAAATGCTTGTTGCAGACATTGTCGATAAAGTAATTCTTGGCACGGATATTATGAATGCCTGCGGATTCGTTGTGGACTTAAGAGAGAATGTCCTCAGTGTTGGTCAAGATAAAATAAAGCTTTGCATGGCTAAAATGACAGGGTCTGCCAACCATTCAATCAAGCAAGTGGTATGGGCCGAAAAATAAGTCAACAGGTGTGATCAAGAAGAACCCTTCCTATTCCAAGCGTAAATGGAAGAAGAACTAGCAGTGGGAGTACAAATGATAAACGACAAAAGGAGTGATTGGAAAGCCAACTATGTATTACTTCAGAGATGGTTTGCCACTTCGGAGCGAACAGGCTTAAGGAGGGGGAGTGTTACGACATTACAGAACAATCTATGTGTTTCTTGAATGTTCCAGTGGAATCCGGATGTAATGTGTATGCGTACGTGATTCTCAACGCTTTAGCTAGACTGTGCCATAAGTCGCGCGGCCGCGCGCACTGTGTGCAAGGCCGCAACCAATTACGTTCGGGTGTTTTCTAGAAGCGTTGTTGATGCGTAGTATGGACGTTTCTGGATTTTCAGCTGGGTATAAATACAAGTACTCAGCGACGCTCACTTTCTCTTTGACTTGCGATTTATTGGAGTGCGTTTCGTAGTATTGTGGCAAAGTGTTATGGGTTTTATAATCGTGAGGAACAATTGTAATAAAATTGTGTTTAATATTAGTTGACATTTTATTCCGTGTGAACAATTTTTATTTTATTTGTTGTAAGAGACTATCTTGTTGATTACAAACTGTTTAATTGTGATAATTAAAACTGGTGGTTAGAGACATAATTGGTGTCTTGTATTTTGTTTTCCACTGTACCATACGACGATCAGTTAGACCGTCGTAACAGTATTTTCTTTAGTCTGTTTGTAAGTGAACCTACGCTTGGCTATGCAGATGCCCATGCTCAGATATAAAAATAATAAGGGGAAACATGCCCCTTCCTAAGCCTTTTCTTTATTTTTTTCATTCTTGGTCCCATTTACGATTATCTTTATACTTTGGACACTGCCTTTTTAGATCTACAAAATAAAGTGGGTGAAAAGCATCTATCTATTACCACCAGAAGGACTAATATTGGGTTATTAGTTCCTCTTACTCTTCTCAATAGAATCTGGTCATCAACCATAAGCTGCTCCATCTACTTTGCGTAATCTTTCAGTGAGGATGTTCATCTATAATTATGTATTGCTTTAAAAATTAATTTAATGTTATAAATATAATAATAACAACAGCACGGCTTCTTTACTTACAAGTGAAGTAATTTAGAAGGGGGGGTAAGCTGTTCTGCATACGAGAATGGTAATACCAGTGGAAAACGTAGACTCGGGGCATTGCAAATCTTGTGTCTCACTCCTCGCGTGAAACGCGCAGCCCCCAGTCAATCTAAGTATGATAGTATTGTAACCCCTCTTTATTTTTTACACTTTATAAATTTTTTTTTTAAGAGGGGCCACTGGATATTTAAAACTAGGCGGAAGGCCTAGGAGAAGCATAAAATGCGCTGGATCCAGTGAGACGGGACTTGCAATTAAACTCTCTGGTAACCAACAATAACAGATTTTATTATGTGAAATTACATGCATCACAATTCCAAAACCCCGTAATACCCCATAATGTCCAAAATCACATAATTATACGTATATATCCCCTGTCTATAACTCATTGACATAAAAACATATAAGTCGAACATAATACATCTATTTATATATATATATATATTCCCCTCAATCTGAAATGATCATGATCATAACTCAACAAATTTGTTTTCTTTTTTTTAATCTCGACATTATAAAAAGGTACATTCATACATATTTATCACTCCACCTCTAGAACACATAACAGCCCCTAACATCACAATTAAATTCACAAAATCACAGTTACAACTCATTATGCCATCATACTCAAACGCCCCACGGCCCGCTAGTATATTCCCTTTATCGCCCCGTGATCTAGAAACATCAAATAACTGACCCGCCAATATCTATTAAATAATTGGAAACTAATGTCATCGACCAAGACCACCCCTTATACATTTTTATAATGTCGGCAGCCAGCATAATCAACTAAGAACTGTAACAATTCCCAATGTCAGATACAAATACATATTATAAATTTAGAAAACATTTGGAATTGCTCGTAATTAAAAAATATAATGATAAGTTAAAGCACTACTAACATTTCTTTAATCCTGCAAAATGTGAAACTTGTTGATCTATATAATGCACAGAACTTTTCTAAAAATCAGCCATAAGAGTGTAAAATGTTTAAAAATTATTCATTTATTTAATTATATGTCAAGTCATAATTAATTATGTAATTATATGGCAAGTCATTATTTAGCCATAAGGAGTTGATAGTAAAAAAACATAACTGCAATTAAGGCTACATACAGCCTGCCTAACATTCACAAAATCTGACAATTACAAAAATTAACAGACAGGTTTAGCATATAGTGGCCAGAAAATCTAAGTTACAAAAATATAAGTACCGCCTGTACAATTTCATTCCATATAAAATTTTATAATCTCAAAATATTAAATATATAGACCTTAAAGAAATTGAAAATGTTAATTTCAGCCATATGTGCATATATAAAAAAAAAAACATGCTGTATTCGTCCGGCTGCATGAGTGTACCAGAGCAAACCTGACTTGACAAAAAATGACTCGTAGAGAACCTGCATGAAATGGCACCAACAGGTGCCTACCTTGTGAATAGAAAACCAATTTATAAAATGACAACCCGGGAACAGAATAAAAACAAAAAAACCCCAGCCCTTGTATACAGGAAAAATAATAAAATGTAAAACCCCAGTAATAACCTAAGAATGACATCCGAACCAGCCGGTTCGGATTCACGAAAATCCTACCTCTATACTTAATTTAAAAAATCTCCCCTACAACGTTTGCACCCATAATACGGAACGAAAACGGCTCTGGTACCCTCCCACAGGTCAGCTTACAATTGTAGTTGTTGAACTGTATTATCAAGTTTAATTTAAATTAAAACTGTCTTGCCGCCACACCCTCGATTTAACCATTTCGCTGAATAAAGTTAAACTGCTATAGCACAAACACCTCCCATGGGATATTCTGCGGGCCAGGATAGAATAAAAAGAGTTTATATCACCTCATATGAAGCGGGCGGTTCCATCATTGTTGGCGGCAGCTGGTCCTCCCTCCTCGGTCACAGACGAAGCTTCAGTGGTTCATAGCTGGTGAAGGAGGCAGCACACCAAGCTGTGGTCAGATCTCCATTCTAGGCGAGAACCCTAAATATTCGGAATGATTAATGTACTGTCCACTAATGCTTGCACACTTGTCATGTATTTTGAATGCATACCAAACACCCGAACTAGACGCTCCCAACCAACTCAATATAATGCATAAAATTTTTAAATTTTGTATTTCATTTATATTTTAATAAATGATCATCATTCACTCATAACCTGGCACAATAATGAGGAACGCAGACCGGCTTTGACCGGCCGCAACATATCTTGACATGCACCCATCCCCTGGCCACGTGGCGTTACATTCGATCACAAATTTTGCAAAATAACGAATACTTTAAAGGCCCATCAGCTACAGACAATTAACAGTTACACAGTACTTTATCTAGGGCGGTCTTAAAGTTTACAATTAAATGATTTACTTAAAGAATATCCACACTTCCGGTTTCACATGTGCGTTCATACATAGTTAACAAGATACAGTTTTCACTAAATTACTTAATTCGGTTACGTCTTTATACAATGCTGAATGAACAATAGTTAATACAATTACAGGCGGTATTCAAATAAAACAACATTAATTAAATATCTCCCAATACTCACACACATCTGATCAACGCCCCGGGCACTCTATCGTTCGCATCTGGATTGAATAAGTTTTGAATTTAAATTTTCTTACAACCAAATTATTATGTATATGTATATAATGCACTTACCGGTGAGTCTTAAGCAATTAGCCTGCCATAAAGATGAGGAAGACGACACACAAAAAATGGACTGCTACCGAGGAAGGCGGCCGGAGTAGCTTATGCAGTGACAGCAAGGCCGGAACTGACCTTGTGCCATGTGCTCAGAACCGAAACCTGAACTCAGCCGCTAGATCGCGTTCACAGTCGAAACAGTGCCACCAATAATGCGCTCCCCAACTAATAACTAGACACTTATCCGAATCAGGAAAAAACTAGGATTTGCATTTCCTCGAACGCCGGATTATACAACTTCCGCCACAGTATAATCTTCTGCAGCTTAAGTGTACCTCCTTCTGTTATAAAATTTCATAATATTTTCTTATATGTCAAGAGATGTGATGTATTTAACATGTTGCCTATCTGAAATAATGAAGCATTAGTTAAGTCTTGGTAAAAAAGGAAGCATTGTTTAAAATGATTCTCAATAAGCATTCAGAGGTTCAAAACGCTGCATTACACATTGCACTGCTAGTCATAGTTTATAAATCCTTAGTACAACAGAAATTATTTATAAGAAAATGAAACTCATATTCTCTTGGCAATTTATTTCTTACTGCTTGAAGTTTTATGGCAGACACTTTACAACTTTAATATAATATAACTTATTTGTTGTGGACTCTGTGACAGGACCGTGGATAAAGAAGATATTTCACCAATTAATACCATGAAATGTTAATCTGTTTAAAAAAAAGATCATATATTTTCCCTTCCCTTATCAACTAAATTTTAATCTTTAAAACTTCTTTGTGTGAGCTACAGTTTAAAATACCACCTATTGCTAACTTCTTTATAATAACTTTATTTTTATGATTTTACCATAAAATTCTGTTGTTACCTCAGTAACTGTAAATACACAAATACTTGTAATAAGAATATGTAAAAAGAAAATTGTGGCAAAAATAAAAATTAACAACAACTCATAAAGCATCAAGAGTTAAATTCGCACACGACCATATACAAATAAAAATTATACACAAACAATTCTTGTCTGCGAGTGGTGGACAAGGACCTTTTTGAAAGCCTTAACGACGACTGGATAGCTTGAATTCTTAATCAACACATTTTTATTAGACCAATGCATTTATTTTATTTAAATTGTGTTCTGTCTTGCTAAAAATGTCTTGCTAAATAAATTTTGAGGTTTATCATTTTTTCCTTTGTTATAAACAATTTTTTTGTCTAATAATGTTATAGGGATGATAAATGTGTAAGCAATTATTCAGTTTACGTCCACAAATAGTATATCCGAAGGAGGAACACGTAGAATAGACAGTGTTTCTTTTCCAAAGGACTCCTTTCAAAAGAAATCTGATTTCTTCACAGAAATGTATTTTTTATACGACCACCACTTCTGCCGTATTTGGTAGTAGACGTGTCGCTAGTGTTAGGTGTAGACGTAGCGCCAAATGCCGTCAGACAATACTCAATGCCCGCGCATTCGCAAATGGCAGCGTCGCAACAACATGGACTGAGATGGATATGCAGCTGTCAACTGTAATAACAGGACAATATGACTGGCGTACATGGAGAGTACGAGTATTCTAAGAACACATTACCTTATCAAAGTGTGTCCCATGGTAACCCTTTAAGTGCGCGGCCTATACCTCTTACGCTCACCCATGAAAGGACTTTTTTCTCCACTTCTATTTTTTATGCACTCTTCCCAAGTTTTCCTTGTTAATCCTCTTTGGTCTTTCCCTAAGCTTCCGTCTTAAATACTCTTCGTAATTTTACCTACATGTAGACGTTATGCGTATTCCAGTCATTCATCTGACCCTCGATGATCGTTTATTATAATAAAATCAAAATACAAAGCATGTAAATATAATAAATACTATTCATTATTAAAAGTGATTTCATTTACACTTTAGAGCTGTAGATTCATATGGAGGGGCGAACTCTGCATTTTCCAACTTGTCATGTGACACACATTATATGGTTTCTCTTATAGAAAGTCCCTGTGTGAATCCCAGTGAATAAATGTTCCACTGGATAAACGGTTTTATTATATTTAAACATAAAGTTGGTTTACTGTGAGATACACATGACTATATTTCTAATCAATCTAAGGCTACATGTTTCCCTTGTATTTAATAAAGAGGGATCAAACAGTATGAGACATTAACAGTTCTTAACAGGCAAGCATTGAAATGTTCCGCCAATAAAGCAACTTCAAATAAAATGTCCCTCTTTCCCTCTTGCTTAATTTTGGCTTGAAAATTCAAGCCGTCGCTGGACGTAGCCCCATATTTTGCCAATACTCAAATAGTTTAATACTGATGGAATGCATCGTTTATAAAATATGTCCGCAAGCAGAATTGCCTCCAATACATCTTACTTATAAGTTCAGTTAATCTGAATATTATTAGTATCTTATGTTAGTAATGTAGCAAATAATGTTCAATGGAACAATCTCATTAAGGCGACACTTCAGCAAAACACTTGCTTGCTACACGTATAATCTACACGTATTATTAGTTCAAAGAACATATAACCTAAACACATGCCACAACTATAGTGTTGTGCCCTGTTTGTCGTTACAGCAGATACTTTAGTACTGACTCGTCCAGCGTTCGCTTGCTTAAATATCAAAAGTTAAACAATTTTAAACGGATAAAACTTCTTCGCCGAAAAGACTGTTACCACCCATTACAAATACCTATAATTGTATTTTATTTATTGTTCTATAAGGATTGCAGAATGTCTTTGAGTGCTGTGAAGTACTTATTGCTGATGCAAGCATTCTTTGTTACTGACAATATTGTGTTTGTTGATAAAGATATTTAAATTCATACACGGTTATGTTCATTATAGTACATTAACATTAGTTAACTAAATTACGTTTGTTAATTAAAATGATCTGACAAATTGATTAAAGGAAAATAGAATCTTTTTTGATTTAATCCCGACAGGAAACTCAATACGGCTTGTTATAGAAAGAAAAGGAATATTAATGCCTGCTTTTGAAAACACAGTCGAAAGGAAAGGAGAAGAGTTTGATTAAGAAAGCTGTGTTAGTGGTTACAATCACAAACACAATTATCACTGTTGCACATCACTATAGAAAATTTATTCTGATTAGCGCCTTCAAGCTTCTCAGCTCATCGTTAGATCGTCAGATTTCCGATCCGACGATGAGCTGAAAGCTTGAAAGCGCTAATCGGAATAATTTTTCTATAGTGGTGTGCAACAGTGATAATTCTGAAAGGAGAAGAGATTAACGATGATAGATGGTGTTATGACAGGAAGGTATAAGAGCAGAACAGATTAGGAACAGTGGTGTACGGGATCTGCCAATGAGCAAAATACCGTCCGATGATGGCTTTAACATACGCGGACGCGGTTGTGTGTGGACAGTAATGTGGTAATTTTCGCATTCATAGATTCGCTAATCTGTACGTTTTCAAATCGTGCTTATCATGTTTTTACAACGTTATAGTTGACCGAGCTACGGCTGACGGCAGACGTCATTACGTTTGCTTGCTTGTTCTGTCATCATCTTTTGTGTCGTCAGACAATTCATGTAGGCATTAGGCCCTACAACAGTATATTGTATAGTACAATATACATTAGCAATACATTGCTAATTCTTAGTTTCATGTAGCTTGAGTGCCGCGTACTCGCGCCTCAAGACTTACGACAATTCTTACGACAATTCTTACGACAATTATTTAGGCCTTAGGCCTCAACGTTTTTCGATGTAATCTGAGTGGCGCACATTTGCGCCTCATCTAACATGTAGCTTTCTTAACGACTCGGTTTATTCCAAATTAAAATCTTTCAGACTTAGCCAATCTCAACAGTATGATTTAAGTGTACAACAGAAACTTAATAAATGTATTAAATACAGTCCACTATCGTCATCATTCTGCATCCTGGCAATAGCACCACAAACATCATTCTTCCTAATAGAACATTTTTTGGTACACACGTGCCGACACTAACATTTTTTTGGTTCACTCGGACCGGATCTTATACATTTTTTTGGTCCACCGGGCCGGATTCGTCATTCACCTTTTGCAACTTATTATAGCGGTTTTCATCATTTTTCTGCCGCAATTTCTGGCCATCACGGGCGATTCAGCATATTCGCTGATCCGACCGTGTCGGGACTTAGTCAGCATTTCTTTCATCGCCATTGAGCCTCGTGACGACATCACTGCAAGAACATCCATGTGCTAGCGTCTACACTCCAGTTTAAGCAGTCATCTCTCCGGTCTGTGTGTTTGCCATCGTCTCAACGGCCTCGACGCTCCAGGACATCGCATAGCAGGTACCACATCATTAACAGATGCGTACAATGGCTGAAGAAGGCCTCAAAGTGTTCGTCAGAAAGAGAGGCGGCTTAAAGTCTGCCATAGTGCGAATTAATTCGGCTATCATTAACTTTGATAAAAACACTAATACAAAACATTTTTTAACAGTTAGACTCGAAAGTCTAAAAAGTTTGGCAACAAAATACGATGAGGTACAGTCCGAAATTGAACTAATTTCTAAAGACATAAACGCTGCTCAAGAAGAACGAATTGAGGTTGAAGAGCTGTTATATTCAACAGAAGCCAATATCTTGCAATTGATAGAAACCTTTAATGTTCAGACTGTATCTCCCGTATTAACAAACAACATGCAATTAAAACCGATAAGTTTGCCCTGCTTCACAGGCTATATCTTAGAATGGCAGCACTTTTATTCAATATTTCTGGACTTGGTGCACGCCAGATCTGATTTAAATCAGTGCAGAAATTACATTATTTGTATTCGTCTCTGAAAAATGAGCCGCTAGATTTAATTAAGGCATTACTTATTTGTAACGAAAACTATTCGATAGCGTTGAGTTTGCTGTCCGCTAGATATGACAACAAATTCATACTAGCTAAGTATTATATTCAAAATTTACTTGAAGTAAAGTCAACAATTAAGGACACTGTCCAAAATCTGGCAGAATTCATAAATACAATAACGTCTTCCGTTAATTCACTGGCGGCCATGCAACTGTCAGTGGATTCATTCGAGCTTATCACTGTACAATTATTGTCAGCAAAACTGGATCATACCACGTTTAAATTATGGAAGGAGTCTATAGACCCCGATAATCTTCCTAACTTTCAAGGCTTCACTGAGTTTTTAAACGCACGTAGACAGTTGGTAGAAAATACACTGCCTATCGATGCCGGACAGCAGCTCAACAAGTCAACTTTAAGATTCAATAAATCTGACAAACATAAATCACGAAACTCTGCTGGCAGCACTGCGTTTAAAAGTTATCACTCAGCTTCAAACAATTATTTATGCCCATGGTGCAATTCTAGTCATCCAATTTACATGTGTGACAAATTTCGAATATTAAGCACATCAGAACGAGGACAATTTATATTAAATCATAAACTCTGTACAAATTGTTTAAGACCAAATCATTTTTCATCTAATTGTAAGATCAAACAATCATGTAAGATCTGTTTAAAACGACACCATACATTGCTACACATAAGCAATGTGTCAAAACCAGTTTCTGCCAGCAGCAGCAACTACTGTTCACTTAAATTACAATCTACAAACAATGTTCTCTTATCAACAGCAATTGTGTTTGTCATTGACCGGGCTGGCAACAGACAACCTGCAAGAGTTCTATTGGATGCGGGGTCACAAATAAATTTTTGTACGGAATCATTTGCTAAGAAATTACGGCTTAACTTGACTAAATCTAACATACCGATTACAGGTATAAATAATGCCGCGTGCTGTACCACTAATTTAGCGTCTATACGCATTATTTCACGCTATCAAAGATTTAGTTTCCAAGCAACATGCGCGGTCTTATCTGCATTAACCCATAAACTGCCAGCACAATCTTTCGACATAAATCAGTTTAATGTCCCAGATAACGTTTTCCTCGCCGATCCGCATTTCAACATATCAGCTGATATCGACATAATTTTAGGAGCGCAATTTTACTTAGATTTAATTTTATCTAACAAATATGTACGCGGTTCTCATTTTCCTATTATACAAGAAACAAAGTTAGGCTACATTCTTGCAGGCAATCTGCCCAAACACTGCCGTTATAAGGGTCCTGCTGTTTCGTTCCTGGCTAGGAACAACGACAGTCAAATTCTGGCGTCTCTCGAGAAATTTTGGGAGACCGAGACTATCCCTGATAATGCACCCATTAGTAACGATTCAGCTTGTGAGGAGCATTTCGTTAAGTCTACTCATCGCAATGAAGAGGGTAGGTTCGTTGTTTCGCTACCATTTAAGTCTGACAATCCCCAGTTGGGTGAGTCCTATGCTAGCGCTGAAGCGAGATTCTTGAGTTTAGAACGCCGGTTTATGCGTGATTCTAAGCTTGTGCGCGAATATGCAAACTTTATTCAGGAGTATAAGGATCTTGACCACATGACGCTTGTCGACGATTGCTCTATCAATACCGGGGTTTCAAATACCTACTATCTGCCTCACCATGCCGTCTTTAAACATTCTATTTCTACGACAAAACGTCGCGTCGTTTTCGACGGCTCGTCCAAAACTACCAATGGCCTTTCTCTCAATGATGTTTTGTTGGTAGGCCCAAACGTCCAACAAGACCTTTTTTCTATTTTTTTGCGATTTCGTATGCACAACTATGTTCTCATCGCCGACATCGAGAAGATGTATCGACAAATTCTGGTATCTGATAAGGATTGTCATTATCAACGGATTCTGTGGCGTAACTCTCCACTCGAACAGTTTAAACATTTTGTATTGAGAACTGTAACATGCGGTACTGCTAGTGCTTCGTTTTTGGCTACTCGCTGTCTTAATCAGATTGGTAAGGATCATGAAGCTTCTTTTCCTGACGCTGCGTCAGCTATAATTAATGATTTCTATGTCGACGATTTGTTAACAGGTGCAGACACCATCTCTGATCTGACCAAATTGAAATCTGACTTAGGTACGTTGTTGACACAATACGGCCTCACTCTGCATAAATGGGCATCAAATGAACCCAATGTGGTCGCAGATCATAATAATTTATCACTCCCTTTAAACAATCAAGGTAATGTGCGTACCTTGGGCATTCTCTGGAATAACACTACAGATTCATTTTTGTTTGACATCAAAATCATTCCCAGTTGAATCAAGCATCTCTAAGAGAAAAGTCCTATCGATTATCGCAGGTATATACGACCCACTCGGACTCTTCGGTCCCATTGTTTTCCTGTACAAACAGTTTATGCAGCAACTCTGGCTGTGCAATCTTGGTTGGGATGAGCCAATCTCCGGGCAATTACACTTGCATTTGCATTCATTATGCGATAAATTATGTCTGATCGGTAAAATTATTGTCCCACGTTCTATTCACTGCAAGTCTAAAGCAAAGATAGTTGAATTACATGGGTTTTCGGATGCTTCTGAAAGGGGATATGGATGTTGTGTTTACATTAGAGTTATTTATCAAGATTCATCGGCCTCTTGTCACCTTCTGTGTTCTAAATCTCGCGTCTACGACAGGTGTCATTACCTCGCATTGAACTCTGCGCTTGCTTGTTGTTATCGCGACTCTTATTCAAGGTCGCCCCTGCTCTTCATTCCTTTATCAATAGTGTTCACCTGTATTCTGATTATGGTGGTTCCTTCATGATTCATCATGGCGGGCAGAAATCTAGGACTCTGTCAAAATCGTATGTGTCTTTGTTCATCTGCTTAGCAACTAGGGCCATTCATTTGGGATTGGTTTCAGACCTTACGGCCAACGCGTTTATAGCTGCCTTACGTCGTTTTATGTCCCGTAGGGGCATACCCAGCCAGTTATATTCTGATAATGGCACGAACTTTAGGAAGGCCCGCAATGTTTTGCATCACCTTTACAATCTTTGGCATATTAAGGATGCCACCTCATCAATCCAATCCTTTACGACCTCTCAGGGTATTACATGGTCATTTATTCCGCCCTCATCACCTCATTTTGGTGGTCTTTGGGAGAGCGGTATAAAGAGTTTAAAGTATCATTTGCGCCGCGTGGTAGGTAAGTCTATACTCACCTTCGAGGAGTTTACGACAGTTTTGTCTCAGATAGAGGCATGTCTAAACTCACGTCTATTATTTGCCGTTTCATCGGATGTAAATGATCCGGTGCCACTTACACCTGGCCATTTTTTGATTTGCGCACCATTAACGGCGATACCTGATCCAGACTTATCTCACGTTCCCATCTCTCGTCTTGGACGTTGGCAACTTCTCCAAAAGTTTGTCCAAGTCATTTGGAAAGGTTGGTCTCGCGACTACTTACATCAATTACAACAACGTCACAAATGGAAATTCGCCAAAGATAACGTTTCCATTGGTGACCTGGTTTTACTGATTGAGGATAACTTACCTCCATGAGCGTGGAAATCTGGTGTAATTACCGCCACATTTCCCGGCCCAGACAACTTAATTAGAGTAGTTGACGTTCGCACGCCTACTGGCACCTATCGCCGACCAATTCATAAATTATGTTTGGTCCCTACTAGGGACGGACAGTAAAAAAAGGGGTTTATTTTCCTTTGTATATATTTGTCAAAAATACATAAATCAGATGTTCAAAGAAGATTTTGTTAGTTATAAGCACCTTTGTTTTTAGCATAAGCTTTAATTTGTATATTTTTGATTCAGAAACTGTTTGTTTTACTCAAGCAAGTGTCAGTTTATTTAATATGCAAAGCTTTATTTATTATTTTGTATTTTCGTGTATGCAACATTTGATTTATGCCTCATGTCTTTGCTTACTATTGTTTTATGTAAAACTTTTGTTATAATATTCGCATGGTCTGCAGCTATACAAACCATGTATGCATTTTCTCGCACATTTTGTCAATATGTTTGATATTTTGTTACTCTATGAATTTATTTCTCACAATTGTTCAACACATGTATTACATTTTGTATAACCACATTTGTTGTACTTGTCACTTATGCCATTGTGCCTTGTATTCATGTATTTGTAATTTTCTAAACCGATTTCTATTGTATTTATTATGTATAACTTGTATCTATGTAAAACACATTGCTTTATCCGCATCTACTGTCTATAACCATACGCCACGCCTATATTTTTATATTGTATTTTGTATTTGTATTTGTGATCATGTATTGCACAATTATTATTCATGCTTTAATTATGACATACATGTCATTACACTTGGTGCTTGCAATCATTCAACTATGTATAGCTTGTTTTCACATAACAATTTATTGTATATTCCTGAAACTTCAGGATAGCATGCATCGTGCAGACTATAAAGCGTCATGCTAAATTTATGTCTTTACATGTATAATTTTATAATAATTTTGTTTGGTCATTGTATTCAATACTATTGTATAGGTCTACTGGCCTTAACTGGTTCAAGCTAACCATTATGACTTGCATAACTTGTTACAATTGTCGGGTCCATCATGTGATGAGTCACCGATTATTCATCATTAAACATTGTCAAACTATGTATTTTTCATGTCTTATATTGTTTAATATTGTATACATACAATATATATTGGCAATACATTGCTAATTTGCATTTATACTCATGTATAATTCAGGTTGCAAGCCGACTTTGGCCTGCTCAACTCTTATCATCACTCAAGCTTATCTCTAAACAGTTAATGTCATAACTGTTATCTAAGATTTCAACTCAAGGTTCAATACAACTTATTGAGATTAACTTCTATTATTAAGAACTCTGTATTTTTCTACAATAAGTTATTAAAATGTATTAAAAAATCCTTTGATTTTTGCGGGCAGTTATGGACAGTAATGTGGTAATTTTCGCATTCATAGGTTGGCTAATCTGTACGTTTTCATATCGTGCTTATCATGTTTTTACAACGTTACAGTTGACCGAGCTACGGCTGGCGGCAGACGTCATTACGTTTGCTTGCTTGTTCTGTCATCATCTTTTGTGTCGTCAGACAATTCATGTAGGCTTTAGGCCCTACAACAGTATATTGTATAGTACAATATACATTAGCAATACATTGCTAATTCTTAGTTTCATGTAGCTTGAGTGCCGCGTACTCTCGCCTCAAGTCTTACGACAATTCTTAAGACAATTATTTAGGCCTTAGGCCTCAACGTTTTTCGATGTAATCTGAGTGGCGCACATTTGCGCCTCATTTAACATGTAGCTTTCTTAACGACTCGGTTTATTCCAAATTAAAATCTTTCAGACTTAGCCAATCTCAACAGTATGATTTAAGTGTACAACAGAAACTTAATAAATGTATTAAATACAGTCCACTATCGTCATCATTCTGCATCCTGGCAATAGCACCACAAACATCATTCTTCCTAATAGAACATTTTTTGGTACACACGTGCCGACACTAACATTTTTTTGGTCCACTCGGACCGGATCTTATACAGTGTGCGTGTGTGCGCGCGCGCGCGCGCGCGCGCGTGTGTGTGTGTGTGTGTGTGTGCAAGAACATGCACGCACATTTAATGTACGAAATTAAATCGAAAATATATATCCTTGGTGTCAAAAGGTGTTAATTTATTTGTTAAATAAACATTTGATAGGAACCCGTGAGTATAATTATAATTGTGTATAAGTGTCCCTGTCTGTATATGCTAATGTGAGCACTCGTTAGAAGCAAGATAAGTAATAATTCAACACTTAGACACATTAAACAAAAACATGACGGAATCGGTAATAATACCAATAACAACATCAATAATAATAATGTTAACGACAATTGTGATGATGATCCTAACTATTTATTTTGAATTAGTAGGCGTAGTATAGTTTCCATCCATGCCGTTAAAATGTATTAGCTTTCGTTGTTTCAATCTCGGGCTTTTGAGACTTACATTCTCCTCGCAGAAAGTGCAGCGGTAGTCTTAGTGATGAGTTCGTCCATTAGCTGATTACATTTGGCAACTTGTACGGATCAGAAAACAACAAACATTTTACAAATTTCATAAATTCCGTGTTGCACACATACGGACTTGCCCTGTTTTAATAACATACAAGCCTGATAGCGCATTAAATATTATCCAAACTGATAATTGTTTTGGTTAAAATTTATGTTTTCCGTTGTTTTCTATAGAATTCTAGAATTTATCTCATAAGTTTTGGTCGTATATTGATTCAAGTGTTATAATGTAATCCACTATACTACAAAAATGTAGATACAAAAAGTCCATAAACCAAAAAGTCTTTTGCCTAGGTTTCGTCGTATTTGTAAATAATTGTAGGAACTGGCAAATTACAGTAATTATAGCAACGAATAAAGCAGAAAACCTTTTAAACGAAACAACTGGATTTATCAAAATGTTTAAATGGTTAAAGTAACTTTAATAACAATTACACTGGTTACACGTTTGTTGTGAAATATCTTATGCACAAAGGCCTATACCGAGCGGTTAAGTCATTAATAGGCCTATTAAGCAATACGTATGTCTTACTGCAATTATTCTTATACTATGCTGTGGTTAGTGGCTACACAGAATAAGATACACTTTTGTTATGCACTCCAGCCTTTTTGTTACTATAATGAGGTATTTTATCATGCACTAAAACTACTGATATATTACAAGAGACATTCGACTTTATATGACGTCGTATGAGTCTTAAAATTTATATTTTACATTAGAATTTTTTACTGTTGTTTTATATTTTAGCCAAAACCTATACACAAGCATATTTTTTATCTTACTTATAGCTTAGGTTTATAACAGCGACAACACAATAAAAAATATAGTGTCAGGGAGTGTATGAATTTTTATAGATAAAACCAGTGACGTAGAAGGTAGATACGTGGTAAACGTAATTTGTAGGCGTGCTTAGGTACGATTCTGCTAATATGTGAGGCGTTGGTAGAGTTGACCAACTCCTCTATAACTTTTGTTTTTGATAATGCAATGAAACTGTTGTGGCCAGATAAAGTTGAACGGGATAATCTGCTCTTCTTTGTAACGAATATCCTTCTTATATGTTCTAAGTTGCAAGAACGGCTACAGATGTGTTCTAAAACAGTGCACGTTACTTTTCTTCTGCATGCCCTTCACATACTGGCTGAAGACATTTCAGAGCAGACAAGTACATTGGAGACTAGAAGATTTTCTAAAGCTTCCGTTGTTGTAGCTTAGAGAAAATGGTTGTTATCCATACACTCACAGCCCGTCATAACATGCCAGGGAATTCGACTTGATAGTGCAAATTATTATTGCAAAATACTCTGCAATGGAAGAGATCTTTAGTAGACTTGGTGAAAGCAATTCAACTGCAAACAAAATTGTCCAAATGTTGTTTCCAGCCGCATTATCAGGAAATTCGCCTACACTTTGTCTCCTACAAAAATCTGTTATTCAACTTAAAATTTTGGGTCTGCAAGTCTGTGATATTTTAAAAATTTTGTAAGAAACTGGAAGTGCGTTATCCAATAAAAAATATGAAGAAGCTACAGACGTTACGATAAATTACAAAGTGAACTGAAGCAATTCGGCGGATTTAACGTCTAAAGTTGTTAACATTGTTAATAGAATCCTTAAATTCGCAGTGACCGTCAATCAATGAATTTTTCCGGTAAAGGGTTTGTGAGGATGGGTCAAAAAATATAAAACAAATTTTAAATTATTTGTGTTGCCGTTTCCACAATATTTATTGTCATCATCAGAACCTGTGTATGGATACAAAAGAAATGTGGAACTGAACAGAACAATTATTTGAGTGAACGTGTTTGTCTATGTAAGTGTGTGCGCGTGCGCGCGCGCATATGTATGTATCCTTGTATATGTCAAGGAGCTGAGATAGTTTGTTTTATATCATCAATTTTTTTCTTTAAAGACAACGAGAAATTTATAATATTACAGAACTTGATTTATACAATATTACAATTTAAATTAACTTACTATCTGAACCAATTTAAATATTTAATTGTTGATTATTGTTTTTATAATTAATTACATTATGAGTAATTTAAATTTAAATTAAGTTAAAACTTGTGTTATATTTTTTGACCGATCCTCACAAAATTTTCACCGCAAAAATTATTAATAGAAAAAATACTGATTTGTATGGAATTGATCCAGATCTTCCAAAACGATTTAACATTTTTCAAGTTTGCTCCCGTTACAGCACGCTGTGTAGAGAGAGATTTCCCTAAAATGCAAAGATCTACTTTGAAAATTTGAGAGTTTGGAAATGCGTCTCGTCATTCAGTATAACTCTAACAACTCATTTACGGTAAAAACATTTATCTGCAATGTTCTTAACAATAAATTTTCCCTTTGTTTATACAAATACCAAAAAAAAATTATTTGCAATGTAGACTGCCCCGTTTGATTAATTTTCATTTTGATACTCATCATTTCTCAGTTTTTTCATGTTTCCACAGCTTTACTGGATACGTGCATGCATATATCCTGACTTTTTATGTCATATAAATCAGCGCCCAAGTTTTACATTTAATGGCATGTAGCCTATAATATTAATAATAGTTTAAGCATTTACCGGCAGTAAACAACTGGTTTGGAGGATTGTCTTTTATAAACTGGTGACGGATTACTGTTCATTAGTGAGCTGGTATGGTGTAACAACTGGAACGTATAATAAAAAATGAATACCATAATATGTAGAAATGAATAAATCTCAAATGACTGACAGTTAACTTTTTTTTTGGTAGGACATACGCATATAAGTTGAAATGGTTAAGTTTGTACAAGTTTTGTTTTATTTCTATTTGCCATACAAACTACACTGGAACACCACTTATGCCTGCTTTTGTAATTGAGACACTGTGGGAATACAAAGCGATCGTGCTTCAATTTTAAATAATGATTTTCGAGTTACATGAATCTGTCATGTCCGCACATACGTTCTTAGTGTTACTTCAAACGTGTGCGTGAGTGTGTGTGTGCGCGCGCGCGCGCGCGCGGCCTATGCTCTGAGAACCTATCAACAAAGTGGTCGTGATAGTAGCACCTATTGATCTCTCTTTTGACTTTTTAAGTGGCACAGGTACTGACAATGGTACCTGTAAGTGACGCTACAAAATATGCCTCCTGGTTAGGTTAATGTGACAAGTCGTGTTAAATACACTTACATGCTTTATGTTTAGTGGAAATAGGCTTACGATGCTTAAAGACAAGTGTTTACGGGCACGTATTTTGCATCTACATAAACCTAATGACACTATTTGAATTTGAGCTTTAGTGTAGTGGTCTTTCTGTATTCAGTAGTGTTTTAGACATTACGTTACTGACCATCACCGCTCTACATGACTGGAATCATACACTGGCCATTGACTAACCGTAATTTGCGTTATTATTATTACTTTCATATCTAAGCTGTCACTTTACTTATCACTTGACGAATAGTGTTTTTGATGTAGAAAAAGAAATAAAAATGAGAAATCCCATAACAGATAACACAATGTAACAGAACTGGATGTAACTGACCAATCTTTAGGCACTAATGTATTTACCAAGAATGCCACCAATAAAACAAAGATTTGGTAAGTACAAGAAATCTCTAAACTTGTTAAAATGCCATCAGTAAGCAAGGATGTGATAAGAAGAGAGAGCTACAAGTTTATCTGAACTTGGAGATTTAAAACATCCACGATTGATTTATGATATAACTAGAAGTTTCCATTATTTGTCAGACTTACGCTTTTGTAATGACCCTTCTATTGCACAGTTGATTTAATAGACAAAACTCATACAATATATTAAGTACTGTTGTCCGTTCTCGTTTTTATAGAAAGAATGCTAGGGTACTTGTCGCGAGTTCGTTAAATGCTTGAATTTTGTAAGTTCGTTGAATGCTGGTGTTTTGTGTGTCGTTTTCTTATGTTACTGCTCGTACGTTGAGTCGGTGTACTGTAAGGCAGATGGTGCAGGTTTTTTTAATAAATCATAGGCCTGTTTTAAGAAGCCTCTTAAGCATATCTTAAGAAATATTTTTAAAAAGGTTTATAAGACATTATTTAGTACACAGTGTACTAAACACTTTGAGTTTTTAAAATTTGGGTTACATGGATCCAAAACAGAAATCCAAGTGACTACCATTTGGTATTTATGTTGCAATATGCAATACCAAGTGACTACGACTTAGTATCTATGTTTCACTTACAATATTTACAAAACGAAACTGTCGTATGAAGTTAAATTTGCTAATAATAAATAAAAATATATCAAAATCACCCAACAATCCTTTCTACGTCCACTCAAAATTCTGAGCAATCTTTGCCAGTACCAGATACGTCTACAGGTGATTAATTGCAACTAGGATCAAGAAAATTTGGTTGTTAAACCTTCTTCCCACTTTTTTAATACACTAATCACTTCAAGAGGTACTGACATCTCCCAGTGTCAACCTATTTCATTACAGTTACTTATCCTGCCAAACAGGGAAAAAACAAATGTCCATATCAGCATATGTATCTAAAAACTGACTCTTTCTGATAAGAAAAAACTAGGTGAGGCATTACATGAAACCTTTAATATAGGATTTTCAACCGTTTACAGATGATGGAGACCGAAGTTCTCCAAATTTGATGAATATTTGTGCCCCTAGTTATAAAATTCCTTCTAAAAGTGGTTACCTAATACACTGTTACCAGTCTTTTACGAAAAAAGGGAAATTATTTTAAGACTCTATTTAAAAAGAGGCACTCACGTTCCCTTAAAAACTGATATGCGATCTTCTTCAATAAAGGTAACAAACGATCCATATAAAGCTTATTACATTAGTCAGCATTTTTAAATAAAACATATGTTCTTAGACTGTTCAATATCCAAAACAAATAAAAACTTTCAAAATTTAGCAGATTAAATGTCACGTGTTATAATGAATAGGAATTGTACACACAAATTTTAATTGCTATTACCGATAATACCGCAAACATAACCAAACCCAAACAACATATATATTGAAGTGAAAGCATTCTGTATAATACGCTCACAAATTAAATTGAATACTTCAAGACAATCGAAAATTTAATTTAATTGTGGAGCACATAACCAGTAAAGTAAAAACTCTAGTACTATAGTAAAGCGACGTAGTACTACAAATCTCAAACTTATGAAATACCAGGAACATGTAGGTATTCAGCAAACCTAAAATACTCCTACAAGAAGTTGTCACACGCTGAAAGTCTGTTTGTTATATGCAAAAACGATTTAATGAAATGAAAACTGCTATACAACGCGCTTTGGTATTATTAAATACATATATAGACTATATGTTGTTACGAATATTGTTAAATACATATTGTTATGTACATTGTAATTCGGTTGCGGGTTATTATTATTCAGCCCCACGTTGTTGACGTCATCTGTAATGTAACAGTTTATTCCATTCTTTATTTTCAGGGTAGGTTGATCTTTGAGGTGGTGTCCTAAACTCCTCTCTCTCATCTTGGATCAAGGTGAATGAATGTCTATAGTGTGTGGCACTATTCTGGCCTAAAATTTTACTCGACCATTCACCCTGTTCGTTGGTCAGTGTTATTTTCTCACTGCCAATGTCAATAATTGCTGAGCGGCGCCTTAAAGCATCGCACCCAATCATACCTTTAAACGGTAACCCTTGGGCCACCAGGAACACCACTTGGATCACCTTTCCGTTGCTCGATACATCTATTTGTACCTGTTGTCTGACTTGTTCATTTTGCCAGTAGCACCTACTATCACCATATAATTAATTGGTAGGATTGGTATTGGTTCTTTACTTATTGCTTTAATTCTATTAAACTCCACTTTGTCAATGAGTGATACATTCGCTTCTGTATCAATTATAATTTCAGTTACTACCCCTTGCAATTTAGCATTGATACAAATTATTTGATTGTTATCTTTCTTTTCTGAGTATTGTCCTTCTTCCATAAGGTCATTTCTTATATCCCTTAAATAATAGTTTTCATTGATCATCTGGACTTCATTTCTTGTAATATCTTTGTTTATTCGCCCGTCCAATTCCCGCAGTGATGGGCCGGTCATAGTTCTCACTGCTGTGTCTAGTTTTCCGCCCGGTCTACTTGCTAATTACTTGTTGTGATTTCTCTAAGGTTTCTTGGAGAACGATCTCGAGAGCTTCCCCTCCTGGGTTGGTTTCCTTCCTCTTCATCTCTCCTATTGTTATTATTCGGATACCTCCGGTCATAGTTTATATTGCGTCTCCATTCTCGGTTTCCGCCACTATTGTTATTATTATTTTGGCTGCGGCCGTTATTTTGGTTGCGGCTGTTATAATTGCCTTGGTTATTTCTATAATTGTTATTATTATAGTTATTGCCACCATTTCAATTATTATGGTTATTGTCATTATTCCCATTTCGGGGTTGGTTTGACCTTGGTTGTTGGTCTCTACCGTTATCTCCCCTGTCCATCTGTGATTGGTCATACTGCCTCCTTGATTTCCTATAATAATCTTGGTGTTCATAGCTCCCAAGCAGTCTTTCCATGTCAGCTATTGTCTTGATCTGGCTGCATAGGGTGGCTTGTACAACTTGTACAATCCCTTCATCAAAGTGGTGTGCCATTTTGCTAATTAAGCATTCTTCGGGGATTTTCGGTTCCAAGTTGCGTGCTACACACACCTTCCCGAGAAAGTAGGCTGTTGGTGACTGGTAATGGGTGGTGTTGTACCTTCCATGGCAGAGATTATTTCTGATTATATTTTGTACTGACTCTGACCAGTATTTTATCCTGAAGGTTTGTTTAAACCCCTCATACGTCGTTATCTCATTTCTGACAGCCGACCACCAGTTGTCGGTTATCTCCTTGAAACTGTCATCCAGTAGATTCTTGATCATTGTCCAGCGGTTCTCTTTAGTTCTCTGTAAACATTCATCCACACGCTCTAGGAATTCCACTGGGTTCCTGCGATAATTCTTAAAGTTTATATTTTCTCTGTTGTCCAGCATATTATGTTGAACACTGCAGGCTGGTCTATAGCTCACTCTGTCGAGATCCTCTCTCAGGTTCTTTAGCTGTACTTCCTGGATGTTATCGATTCTTCCCGTATTATCATTGGTTTGGTTCTTTACCCGGTTCATCTCCTCATTTACCCGTTCGATTTTTCCTGAGGTGTTAGTCTGTAGTTCTTCCAATCTTTCTTGTGTTCCTTGCTGTACCTCTGCTATCCTAACTTGATTGATGTTGTCTGCTTGGTCTATTCTGGCGTCCAACTCTGCTCTGACCTGTACAATTGTTTCTTTGTTTTGTTCCACCTTTTCGAATATTTCGGCTGTTTGTTGCTTTCTTTCTTCATTATATGCCTCTACCCTTTTGCCAAGAGTCTCGTTGATATATTCAATTTTCTCATCAATTTGTTTTAAATCTCCCTTTTGTCTATCGATAATTTCTCTCAACTCTTTGTTGGAGCTCTCAATTTTCTCGTTTATTTTCCTAAAGTCTTCCTTAGTACTCTCATTTGTACTATCTATTTTCTCGTTTATTTGTCTTAAACCTTCTTCATTTCGGTCAAACTTTTCGTTTTGTTTTCTGAAATTTACATTAGTTTCTTCTTTATTCCTGTCAAATTTTTCCTCCATTCGTTTCAATAAATTTTCACTCAAAGCCTCATTTTGTTTCTTTGAGTTTTCACTTATTTTTTCCTCCATACTCCTAAAGTTTTCATTAGTTCGTTTATTTTGTTCCTCCATTCGTTTAAAATTCTCATTGGTTTGTTTATTATTTTCTTTATACTATCAAATTTTTCATTTGTTTGTTTTATATCCTCCTTCATACTACTCACTAATTCCATAAATTTGTTCCAATCTGGTCCTCCTCTAGCTTCTTCTCCGTCACCCGCCTGTTGTTCCATCTCAATGTCTGTGACTGCTTCTGTCTCTTCTTCCCGTCTATCTTCTTCCGTTTCTTGGTCCTTTGCCAACCTTTTCGTCACTCCTCTTGTATGCATTTCTGTTTTTTCTGACAGTCGCCAGCTGAAATCGGGATTCCTGATCGTTAATAATTACGTTAGGATCGGTAATTTCCCCAATTCGAGCCTCACTAGTTGGATGCCATCTGCTATGTATCTTTTGTATTTACGGGTGAATTTTATTTTGTTATGGGGCTTATGATGTCGTGAGTTACTCTCTCTTAAGCCCCGCGATGGGAGCCATCTGTTATGTACAGTGTAATACGGTTGCGGGTTTATTATTATTCAGCCCCACGTTATTGACGTCATCTGTAATGTAACAGTTTATTACAGAGGGTTGTTTGGTTTATTTATTTATTTTGAAGTGAGTTTAGTTTAGTGTAAATTGACTCCACTTATGTCAAATACGGATCGGCTGCCGCAATCGATTGTGTCCTTGAGCGCCCCGTTCTTCTCTCAAATACTTTGGCCGTTCGCTGCTCGCTTTCCTGTTGATCTACCTGCAATTGTCCTGTAAACTTTCTAACCTTCTACAATGACAACTCCTTTTATTCCAAATAAATATATTTAATTTTGTTTAAGTTATTTAGAGAAATCAACAGTCGACTGTAACATTTATTTTTGAAAATATTTATAAAATTGTACAAGTAGTAAATAATAGC
Source organism: Magicicada septendecula (assembly GCA_034769895.1). Lineage (NCBI taxonomy): Eukaryota > Metazoa > Arthropoda > Insecta > Hemiptera > Cicadidae > Magicicada > Magicicada septendecula. The sequence goes on along the minus strand of CM068376.1, from coordinate 160,640,608 downwards.
TAAAAATAATATCTACTAGCAGTTATATTTGACAAAGAAGTATGTGAGGGTGTGTGAAGGGAAAGTTTGTAAGACTGTCCTTTTGGCATTGTAACCTACAGACAGCTTGATGTGTTACGGCTGTAAAGTTAATTGTTTGACAAAAAGAGTGACACTTACTAGATGTATGTGAGACGTTGTATTTCGCATCAGGCAGCTGGTCTGAGGGAAGAAAGGCATAAACCCCAATAAACCAATCCACCCTTTTTAAAACTTTGACACAGACTGAAAGCAAAGAGTTTGTCAATTCGATACGGTACAACATTAGAGGCCAGAACAATTGCAACGTAGAAATTTGACGAAAGTCGTGATTACAAAGGAAGATTCGTTCCAGACTCAAAACAAAGCCAGAGTGCAACTTGAAGATAAACAATGGTGCAGCAGATCGAACAATACCAGTATTGTATCTACGTCAAAGCGTAACAGAAATTGGACACTAGGAGACGGCCACGAGAGACAAAGAAATGTCGCCTGATTTACAAGGGGAAAGTGAAACTCACGAATTCTGGAGTGCTTGAATGAGATTCCTAGTAAATAGAGAAAACGGCTGTAGGAACAATCAGGGACGAATGGTAGTTCGACAAGAGAATCACGTGTAAAGCAGAGATACTCGAAAACCAATGACGAATATACAATTTGTCACACTGGCTAAAGAACCAATAAGAGTATCCAAGCAGATGGAAGATTCAGCAGAGGTAGGCGGGATGAGAGTTTACTTGGTAGATCTCAGAACAGAAAAACGGCAGTCTAGTACTCATCTACAAAGTGATCACCACGAGTCATCTTAACCGGTTACTTCAGTGCGAACATTCAATTTCTCAAAGTGAACAATGAAGTGAATACGACAAATCGTACGAAACTCGTTGTTATAATTATCACTAAATTCTAAACTCATAGCAAGAGATTTGAACAGTTAATCGCGTTCGACAGACTATTAGTATAAATTAATCTCACGCGAAGTCAATATGTAATACAGACTTTACAATTAATTAACTTCACCGTAATTTAAACAAAGTGTCGGAGAATACGGATACACAGTACAATACTAAGTGAAGACAAATTCAATTAACAGACATTCTACAATTACAAATAATTCACAAGAAACTATAAACATTACAGCAGCTTTTATATAATACAGAACACATCAACAGAGAGACTCAGTGCATATTCTACCACAGAGACATTAGACATAAAATCAGCAATCTAAACAACTACTTTAAAAAACATTATACATGAACTTTACCAACATCAATTAAGGACACTCATATTCAACACAATACGAGTGCCGTGAAAAGTGAACAGTTCGAGAATTCTTCAATAATTAAACAGTGATCGTGAGGTGCAGTGACCGCGAAGGGATACGTAATCTACAACGACTACGGAGACCAGCAACTACTAAACACAGAGGACCACATGATGTCACCGAGAGTATGAACTACGAATAATCAACGCTCTCAAACTAATGGTACTTTAGAGTTAAGTCAATAAACTCAATTCATTAAAGTCAAAGAACTCACACTAATAATTAATTAACCTTGAGAACTGCCTCTCAGTGCTCTGCATTCGACTGAAGCGAAATAAAACGTCAATTAGTAAATTCTTAAAAAATCATATCTAAACAGTAATCTAAATTTGCCAAATACAATTGTAGATTATAATTTACAATTATAAGTGTTAGAAAATTATTAAATGTTAATTAATCGCGATTTCAGAGATACTGTTACTCATTGTTAAGATAAGAGAAGTGATTCTACTTAAGGAAATATCCATACAGAGTGTTATATTTGTAATTTGCTACAACTTGATTAATTAAATAAGCATTAGACATAATATTGTTGTTGTGTGTTTGGCAAATGAATCCTTTATATCCACATCCTTGTAGATATGAGGTGGCGCCCGGGAAATTGAAACATTTTGGCAGTAAGTGATTTTTTAATTATTAATTTATTACTTGTTTAACCACCCCAAGTAAGAATTCTTTATATTTGGCGCCCAACGTGGGGCAAAATCTAAATTTAGATTTGTCAAAAAGGCAGATGAATGAATTGAGTTAAATAAGTTAACTAAACTGAGAATTAGAAATAAAATAAAAGTATTAATAAATAGAGTAGACATTAAGAACATAGGGCTAGTAATTGTAACTACAGTTGCTTAGTCACGGTTCGAATATATACGGTATATTTTGACGCGAAGTAAGGCACGCAAAATGGAAAAAGAAACACCTTATACGACAATGGCCAGTGAAGAAGAAACACAAGCACCAAGGAGAGCTGAAGAGAGCGAAGAGATGGAGATATATAACCAAATGGGAGATCCTCAAGTCATACAATGATGGAGGAAGAAATCAGAACGGATATTGAAAATATAAGGGCAGAAGGACCACGCGCAGAAGTTGAACAAGTAAGTGCGACAGTACCACAGACGAAGAAGGAACAAATAAGGGCAGAAGGACCACAGCCAAAAAGTGAGCTGCAAATGCTATACGAATTGATGAAAGAAGATAACAAAAAATTACAGAATAATTTAGAAATAAGTCTGAATAAATTACAAGAAGACAATAAGAAGATACGAGAAAACATTCAAGATGTTAAAGTAAATCAGAAGAAATTAGAAGAAAAAGTTGAAGCAAATCAGAATAAATTAGAAGTAGCTATTAAGGATATTACAGGAAAGCACACTAAGTTAAGAGAGGAGATAAAAAACGATATGAACACGTTGCATGACAAATTAGTTGGTGATATTCAAATAGTGAATAAAACATGGCGTGAAGAATTGAATAAGACTGAGCATAATTTTGGCGAGGTGGTACAGCAACAAAGTAAAAAATTTAAGTGTGAAATACAAAAAACTACTCAAAACTTAAGTGAAAATTTAAATCGAATCAATCAGGAAGTGAGAAGAGAAATAAAAACAACGAAAGAGGTCGTCCGAGAAGAAGTGAGAAATATTTCTACCGTAAACAAAGAAGAAATGGAAGAACAATTAAGAAAATTAGCTGAAGAAAAGGGTCAACGCATCGACGAGATGAAAGAAGATCAAGAGCAATTAAAACGAAAATTAACAGAGTTGGAGTCAAGACCAATGGTAAACAACCAAAATACTATTGTGGCTAACCAAGAACAGTTAAAGGAGGTACGGTACAACGGACGAGACGCATACCCCATGGAATTTCTAAAAGAATTAAAAGAGGTTAAAGAAATATATTACCCCAGCGGAGGTATTAAGTGGATTAGCAGGCATCTAGAGGGTGAAGCAACAGTATGGTGGAGACTCGTACAATCCCAAATACATACGTTTGAACAATTCGAGGAGGCGTTTACCAAGAAATTCTGGAGTCAACAAATTCAAGAAAACATCCGGGACAGCTTGGAGTACGGATGTTATTATCCGAATGGTAAACTCACTATGGTGCAATACCTCGAGAATAAAATTCTACAGTGCGGACAACTGATCCCACCAATCTCGGACCAGCATCTGATTCGCAAACTTGCACGCCACTATAGTAAGGAAATAGAAGTTGCCATCATAACTAGAGGCGTCCAACAAGTAGATCAATTTGAAAGCTTATTAAATGAGTTTGCTACCATTCAACAACGAGAAATGAGAGGATCGTATCGGCAGCCACAACAGACAACGGTTGACAACGGTGGAAGACATATTAACAATGGCTATCATAAAACGAAGGGTATGAAAGTGGAGACTGAACACGAGGGTCACAGACCTGGGTGGCGCAATAAACGTTTGGTACAGAGGATAGGGGAACAAAACAGCCCATTGTCAACACAGTAACAATTGAGCGTCAACAACCTGGCCCTTCACAAGAATCACGTACAAAAAACGACCAGCCAACCCACTGTCGCGGCAACAATACTTAGCTAGTAGAAAAATAAATAACCAGTTAGACGTAGCATTAGATTATATTGATATTCGTGAAGAATTGGATAAAATGGATGAAGAAGAAGAAACCACTAATTTCCCGTACAATAAATGTCCGGAAATAAAAATAAAATTAAATAATGTAGAAGTAACTGCACTTATTGATTCGGGGAGTCAATTAAACGGAATTGCCGAAACGTGGTTCAACCATAATAAAGATAAATTAGGTAGAATCGAGTTATTAAACTTATCGAATACCAATATAAAAGGTGCATTCGGACATAAATCAAAATTAATACGAAAACAAGTACTTTTAGAAGCTGAGGTTGATAATTATAAATTTGACTTAGTATTTTTTATCATCCCTGGACTGAATAAAGACTGTATACTAGGAATAAATATGTTGAAGGAAGGTGAGTGTACTATAGATTTCCAGCAAATTGTAATGCATATTAAAAATAGAAATTATAAGAAAAATGTAGAGGATCCTAATGAAATTGTACATATACATCAGATCGCTTTGGATAAAGAAACGGCCGATGAGGAATCTATTAACTTTCAAGAAGCTGTCGAAGAGTTAACTAATATAAATACAGAAACGAAGAAAAAATTAACTAAAATATTAATGAAAAATAGAAATCTATTCCGAGAAGAACCGGGCCGAATTCATGGATATGAACATGAACTACGTATCACGGACAACACCCCCTTCTTCCAAAGGGGATGGCCTATACCAATTGCCTATCAAGACAAAGTCGAAGAGGAGATCCAGAAAATGTTAAGATACGGAGTGATCGAGCGAGCGAGCAGCCAATATATCAATCCCATGGTGACAGTTATAAAAAAGGACCAGAGCGTAAGATTGTGTTTGGACGCCAGGAAGTTAAACAAGGTGATGATACCTGACTTCGAAGGGGCACAACCAATCAACGAGCTCATTGCTAATTGCGGAGGAGTAAAATATATGTCATCGATCGATCTACGCTCCAGCTTCTGGCAGGTACCACTTAAGCGAGAATGCAGGGACTTCACCGGGTTTCTATATAAAGGAAAGACCTACCGCTTCACAGTCACACCGTTTGGATTAAAGACAAGTCTGGCCAGCCTGACGAGAGGATTGGATACTGTGTTGTCAGATGCAGTCAAGAAATTTACGATAATATATGTAGACGACTGCCTATGTCTATCTAACAGTCTGGAGGAACACCTCACACATTTAGACCTATTATTGACCAATTTATACGAAGCAAACATCACAGTGAACTTCAAAAAATCACAGTTTTTCCGTAGAGAAATTAACCAGTCGATATGCTGAAACAACATCTTTATTAATACAATTGTTAAAGAAGGAGCGCTACTTCAAGTGGACGGAGCAGCATGACCGACAATTTAAATTAGTCAAAGAATTATTTATAGATACTGTAATTTTAAAACACCCAGATCTCAAGAAGCAATATTATTTACAAACGGATGCCAGCAACTACGCACTAGGAGGGCAATTGTTTCAATATGATGACGAAGGACACATCGCCGTCGTAGCTTTTACTAGCAGAACTTTCAAAGGTGCTGAATTAAACTATCACACCACCGAGAAGGAACTGCTGAGTATCATACATTGTTTGAAGAAATTTCGGATATACTTATTAGGACATAAATTCACAATCATAACAGATAATAAAGCTCTCACATTCCTACACAAATGCCACCTATCAAATGCTAGAATTACCCGCTGGATACTGTGCATCCAAGAATACGATTTCGACATTGTGCATTGTAAAGGCAAAGAAAATATTGTAGCCGACATAGTAAGCCGAAACCCAGAGGACTCTATGGACAGCAGTGATGTCAGTTTTAGTGAAGAGATGGAAATTAATCGTATTACCTTGAAATTGGATAAGAAAATAATGAAGGATATAAAAAATATTGAGAAATTGCAGCGCCAAGATCCTAAATTGAACAAAATTATTTGTGAATTAGAAAGTAAGGACACCTCTAAATTAAGTAATAAATATCAATATGTTAAAAAAAAAATCCTATACCGACAAGACAAGAAGTCATGGAAAATATATGTACCGATGCAATGAATAAGATAATAGCGAACTTTTGCGACCTGTACGAAGGACCATATAGGGTTGCGAAGCAAATAAGTAAAGCTACTTATACGTTGAATATTTGGACGAGAAGAAAGGAACAAGAGGAAATTTCAATGTCCGACAGCTAAAGCAATATATTACCTGACAAGAAGAGCAGTAAAAGGAGATAATGCGTTAGTAACGATCGGTTACGTGAGTAAGCAAATTGTAGCACTCATATAATAAATATGATATAATAAAGTTATGTATAATAATTGTAAAATTTTAAAGTAATAATCGAAGTAAGGTTATCAACTGACGATGTATATCAGAGTAAAGATTTATATTTTGTTTATTATGTATAAGAATAAAAGTATATCTAAGAAAAACAAAACAAAGACATTGAACAAAGACTAACAATGAAAGTAATGATAAGAACTAAGTGATAATTAATATGATATTATGAATTTTTGTTGTTGTATGCATTTGCAAGTAGAAAATTATTGACAAATGAAAAATATATATAAGTGGATATTTAACTAATAGAAAGTAAGAAAGAACAGTAATAGTATCTAGGTGAATAATTATATGTAAACAGATGTACATAATGAATTAGATAGTTGTTAATTCTATATTATGATATGTTAGGAAGATAAGTGGTCTGAATGGATGGTAGTGCGTAGGATTGTAAACAATTCTATAGGTTAGAATAGCAAACAGAAAAATTGAAACCGTTAGTAGGACCCTTTGCCAAGTAACAAGGTGTGAATGAGAGAGTGACAGGGGGATGAATGGGAGAGGTCATAAATCTCAGCCCAGACACAAGGGTACACTGTAGACAGTTTCGAACGTAAACAAACCAAGTTGAACGTACTCGAACCCGTTAAAGGGATTACATCACTAGCAATAAATGTAACTCATTAGATATTTATACTTAATTAATTAAAATTTACATAATTAATTAAAATTTACATAATTAATTAAAAAAAGGGCACAAATTTTATTATTTGATTTTGTTACACGCCATCAATTAATAAAAATTTAAGGACAATGTAACGTTTATTTTTGAAAATATTTATAAAATTGTACAAGTAGTAAATAATAGCTAAAAATAATGTGTACTAGCAGTTATATTTGACAAAGAAGTATGTGAGGGTGTGTGAAGGGAAAGTTTGTAAGACTGTCCTTTTGGCATTGTAACCTACAGACAGCTTGATGTGTTACGGCTGTAAAGTTAATTGTTTGACAAAAAGAGTGACACTTACTAGATGTATGTGAGACGTTGTATTTCGCATCAGGCAGCTGGTCTGAGGGAAGAAAGGCATGAACCCCAATAAACCAATCCACCCTTTTTAAAACTTTGACACAGACTGAAAGCAAAGAGTTTGTCAATTCGATACGGTACAACATTAGAGGCCAGAACAATTGCAACGTAGAAATTTGACGAAAGTCGTGATTACAAAGGAAGATTCGTTCCAGACTCAAAACAAAGCCAGAGTGCAACTTGAAGATAAACAATGGTGCAGCAGATCGAACAATACCAGTATTGTATCTACGTCAAAGCGTAACAGAAATTGGACACTAGGAGACGGCCACGAGAGACAAAGAAATGTCGCCTGATTTACAAGGGGAAAGTGAAACTCACGAATTCTGGAGTGCTTGAATGAGATTCTTAGTAAATAGAGAAAACGGCTGTAGGAACAATCAGGGACGAATGGTAGTTCGACAAGAGAATCACGTGTAAAGCAGAGATACTCGAAAACCAATGACGAATATACAATTTGTCACACTGGCTAAAGAACCAATAAGAGTATCCAAGCAGATGGAAGATTCAGCAGAGGTAGGCGGGATGAGAGTTTACTTGGTAGATCTCAGAACAGAAAAACGGCAGTCTAGTACTCATCTACAAAGTGATCACCACGAGTCATCTTAACCGGTTACTTCAGTGCGAACATTCAATTTCTCAAAGTGAACAATGAAGTGAATACGACAAATCGTACGAAACTCGTTGTTATAATTATCACTAAATTCTAAACTCATAGCAAGAGATTTGAACAGTTAATCGCGTTCGACAGACTATTAGTATAAATTAATCTCACGCGAAGTCAATATGTAATACAGACTTTACAATTAATTAACTTCACCGTAATTTAAACAAAGTGTCGGAGAATACGGATACACAGTACAATACTAAGTGAAGACAAATTCAATTAACAGACATTCTACAATTACAAATAATTCACAAGAAACTATAAACATTACAGCAGCTTTTATATAATACAGAACACATCAACAGAGAGACTCAGTGCATATTCTACCACAGAGACATTAGACATAAAATCAGCAATCTAAACAACTACTTTAAAAAACATTATACATGAACTTTACCAACATCAATTAAGGACACTCATATTCAACACAATACGAGTGCCGTGAAAAGTGAACAGTTCGAGAATTCTTCAATAATTAAACAGTGATCGTGAGGTGCAGTGACCGCGAAGGGATACGTAATCTACAACGACTACGGAGACCAGCAACTACTAAACACAGAGGACCACATGATGTCACCGAGAGTATGAACTACGAATAATCAACGCTCTCAAACTAATGGTACTTTAGAGTTAAGTCAATAAACTCAATTCATTAAAGTCAAAGAACTCACACTAATAATTAATTAACCTTGAGAACTGCCTCTCAGTGCTCTGCATTCGACTGAAGCGAAATAAAACGTCAATTAGTAAATTCTTAAAAAATCATATCTAAACAGTAATCTAAATTTGCCAAATACAATTGTAGATTATAATTTACAATTATAAGTGTTAGAAAATTATTAAATGTTAATTAATCGCGATTTCAGAGATACTGTTACTCATTGTTAAGATAAGAGAAGTGATTCTACTTAAGGAAATATCCATACAGAGTGTTATATTTGTAATTTGCTACAACTTAATTAATTAAATAAGCATTAGACATAATATTGTTGTTGTGTGTTTGGCAAATGAATCCTTTATATCCACATCCTTGTAAGAATTCTTTATACGACTTGTGTCGAAACAAATATTGATCGGGTCGACTCTAGCGCTCAATTCGACTTTTATACTAACAAGTTTCAATAAACAAATTATTTATAATAATATATCAAATCTCAGGGTTTAAGGGTTCTTTTAGACTGTCATTGAATTCAGAAAATACATACAAAAATACAATACATTACAAAGGTAAGTAAAATTTTTAAATCTTAATACTATATTTCGTTATTATTAGTTGCTATGGCAACCAGACTCTATCGGCAAGATGGCCGCTGAAAACGTTTGGCCACGTGCTGTTACAAGTTATTTTAAAATAAATGTTTCAGTGTTCACTGTTTTAGTTTTTAAGATTTTTCTTCAATAAATGATCCCTGGTGTTTTTCTGTAAGTGTAGATAGTGTCTACGGTAGTGTTGTGCAATCGTACCTGTAGTGTGGTTAATAGTTAAAGTTGGCGTCACTCACAGGCGTTATGAAAGTGTGTTCATGGTAGGCAATCAGGATTTTCAAAGGTTCTGCATTTATTTGTTGTTTTAATTTAAATATTTTCGTCTTTTAATCTTCCACAGTATTTATAGCTTCTATTAGTTATAATTTTTCATCGCCAACGGTCCAAAAAACATTACTATTATTTAATTAAAAACTTCTTCATTAGAGCTCATCTGCTCTCTGCAATAGTTAACAATACAATACTCCAATTCTATATTCCTGCCTTTCCATCAACGGTTTCGTGCCCTTACAATACTGGCCTGTGATTGGTCAAAACGGAGAGTTCATAAGGTCACGTGGTCAGTTTACAAGATTTAAATGTTCATCTGCCTATAAGAAAAATACTCCTTTTTCAGCTTTAAGTTTTCTTAAATTTAAATTACATCATGCTTTTCTTTATGTCATTATGAACATTTTGCTACCTCATTTACTTACATTGGTTAATTATAAAGGGTGGTTTTCCACCTTACAAAAATTCTAATGTTGGGCCTATACTTTACTTATACATTTGTTATATCACTTTACAATTCCTTAAATTAATCTAATATGTAATATTACTGTTAAAACAATTAGCTTCATCATATAAATTTTGTCCCTTTCCTGTTTTATCACATTGGTTTACTAATCTACTCATTTCTGACATTATTTCCTTTATATGGAACTTGTGGCCTAGGCCATCAATAGCATTTCATTAATATATTCTAAATTACATTTATTATTACCTAGGTTTTTGGTTTTGAACCCTTTTTCCTGAGTTACATCTTATTACATGAGTCTTGACCCTTAAGATGTTTTCACAATAGTTAAAAATGAAATCTTTTGACTTATTACTTAAAGTATAGTGTTTACATGGACAAGTTTACAATCATAAATTAACAAATAATATAATTAGAACAAAATCTTTTAACATGTTACCTTCGAGGTATTGCCTTCATGGCCAAATTCTACATTTATAAATTGACAAATAAACATAAACTACTTGGTGTACCATTCTTCCATCCTATCAATCTTATCAAGCATTACTGTCTAATGGATAGATTATTGTTCATAGGTCCTGGTTTCTAGTACACAATTTTCTTACATTGCCAGTAGGCTCAAACTAACTTACAATGTAGTTTATAAATGTTTAATAACTATAGGTTTTGGTGTAGAAGACAAATACAACTACCTACACCAAAGCCTTCACTAACATCTCAAACTGAGATGAAACCCTTCACCACAATTCACTATTGGTGTTATTTATGGGTTTTCATTTTTTTTTTAAGTAATTAACTAGCACTTATGCTGTCACACTTCACTGACACTTTTTGTATTTATAACATATTTGAATAATACTAGGGATCATTAACTTTATTCCCCACTCCTTCACATTCACTTATTTACACAAAGGTTTGTATGTATATTTTATACTTATTTTAATACATTTTAATTAGTTATTTTATATTATTTGCATTGTATTTTTTCTCTTATTATTTATATTGTACAGTCTTTTTTCTGTAACTAAGGGTTGTTCATCTTTATTTGGTTTATTTGGGTAGTATTGGTGATTCTACCTACTGAATTGAGCGGTTTTAAGTTTTGGGATAGGGCTACTATTGTGTCGCATTACATATGCTCCCTCACCAAAACATGTTTATTTTTCTTAGCTGCAGTTCTATGGAAAATTAACTGTTAATCTCCTTTTTCTTACATCTTTCAAAATACTTTTTCATGTCGGACACATTGTATGTACCCTTCACTTTTTTATTGCTTGGATTGGCTAAAACATAGGTGTTGTTATTGTTGTCTTTGATCACCACAGATGGTCCATGGTATAGCAGCAGAAGTTTTTTCATTACGCCTTCCGTACCACTGGGCTGCTGTCTATTTCATATAAGTACTCTTTCTCTGACTACAAATTTGAGTTCTGGTATCCCACTATTTCTTCGTTTATTCCTCCTCAGCGCTATCTTGTTTCCAATTCGATGGTATACTCTTGCAATATCCAATTTTTCTTCAGGCATCTCGGGGAACGTAATTAATTGAGTGAGTTCACGCGGTGGTGGTCTTGAAAACATCATCTGATATGGGCTTAGTCCCAGCGTCTCATGGTATGCTATATTTAAAAATAGTTCGGTATTGGTCACGTGCTCGCTCCAACTTTTGTGATTGCTGTGGCAATAGGTCCTGAGAATGCGGCCCACTTCTCGCAATACTCTTTCTGCAGGGTTGCTTGAAGGGTGATATATGGAGGTTTTGTAAGTTTTTATCTTCCTAGATAATAACGCTTCTTTCCATCGTTTGCCCTTAAACTGGGTTCCATGGTCCGTTATCACTGATTCTGGTGTACCGACATCACTGGTATACTTTTCCAGTACTATTTTGACAATGACTTTATTTGAAGCCTTGCCGATTGGGTACAGCTTGGTATACTTGGAGAAATGATCCCATATTATTACAATATATTTGTATCGGTGTCTTCCACCGCTTTTTGGAAAAGGTCCGCAAATGTCGGGGAACACCTTCTATAATCTTCTGTTCGACGTAATGGTCATGAACTCTCCTTCCTTCTTGGCATTGTTTACCTTCACCTTTTGGCATATCGCACATTTCTTCACTATCATCCACTTTTTTGTTCATCCCCTTCATGTACAAGTGTTCTTCTAACGCCTTGACTACTTTGGTTGGCCCCATGTGCCCATACATCTGGTGATAATTATTCACTATTGATTGCTCTAATGATTTTGGTACACTTGACTTTCATCGATTAACTTTAATACTGGGTTTCGTGAAAACTACCCCATCATGGAGTTGATTGTATGCTGTTACTATAGGGTCGTTTTTTTCAATGCGTTCTATAATTCTGGCCAGTTTTTGGTCTAATGCTTGTTCTTCTCTGATATTGCTTACAATGTTTGCTAATTCTTCTCTGCCTGCTAATGAATAATATACTTTGCCAATATCCACTCTGTCAGGTTCGAAAGTCCCTCTTTCTAAATTTATTCTTGACAAAGCGTCCGCAACCACATTCTTCTTCCCCGGTACATACTCCCAGGTGATGCTATACTCCTGTAGAGCCAGGACCCAACGAGCTAGCCTCCCATGGCTCAATTTACATCTTTGTAGAAACGAAATTGATTTGTGATCAGATCTCACTGTGGTCGGGTATCCCAAGATGTAAGTGCGAAATTTGTTGCAAGCGAATGCTACGCTTAGAAGTTCTTTCTCTGTAACATTATAGTTACGTTCGCAGTGGTTTAGTGTTCGACTGGCAAAACTTACAACTCGGTGATCCCCTTCACTATCTTGTTGATAGAGTTCTGCACCTAAACTTGTATCACTTGCATCGCAATTAATGTAGAACCTTTTTTCAAAATTGGGATGATGTAGCATGACCTCTTCTAAGAATTTTGTCTTGATTAGATTGAAAGCTATGTCATCTTCACTACTCCATTTCCATTTGTACTTGGATGATAGCAGATGTTTGAAACGGGATGTTAACTCAGAGTAATTCTTTCGGAATTTTCTGTAATAGTTACAGACACCTAAGAAGGACTGTAACTGCCTGATGTTCTTAGGTTTGGGGAATTCCTGAATGGCCTCCATCTTCTCTGGAGCTGTGGTTATGCCTGTTTCTGAGAGTACAAATCCTAAAAATTGTAACTGGTTAGTCAATAATTTTGATTTTTCAATTTTTAGTGTAATATTGTTGGTGGCTAGTCTTTGTAGAACCATCTCTACACGTTCAAAATGCTCCTCCCATGTGGTGGATGTAATCAATAAACCATCTACATACACCGTGGCGAACTCTAGTACCTCTCTTCCTAATATCTGGTCCATGACCTTGACAAAAACAGCAACAGAATTTACCAGACCAAATGGTAATCTTTTAAACTGATAGTTGCGACCATCAAAAATAAACGCAACATACCTCCGGCTGTTGGGGTGCAGCTCAACTTGCCAATATCCGCATACGGTGTCGAGGATGCTCATGAACTTGCAGCCTTCAAATCTCTTCATAATTTCATCTATTTCGCCCGGTGATGTTCTTTCGTTCACAATGTTTCTGTTTATCTCCCTGGCATCTAGACACAACTTGACAGCCCCATCCTTCTTCTGCACAGCGACAATTGGACTGGTGTAGGATGACGAACTGGTTTCAATAATGTCTTGTTCCAACATTCTGTGTATCTCTTTTCTGACTGCTTGTTTATGTGATTGAGCAATGGGGTAGGATTTTTAATTAAATTTTATTTGGTTGTGGAATTCTAACTCACAAACAAAGTTCTTCGCCTTCACAGGTAGATCTGAGAAAGTGTTTCTGTATTTCTGGTACACATTTACCAAACTTTCCTTTTGTTCTATTGTAATTTGTTCTCCTCTGGTGACTTGAAATGAATATATTTCGTTTAATTTTTTATTCCATTTTTTATTTTCAGGGTAAGCTGATCTTTGGGGTGGTGTCCTAAACTCCTCTCTCTCATCTTGGATCAAGGTGAATGAATGTCTATTGTGTGTGGCACTATTCTGGTCTAAAATTTCACTCGACCATTCACCCTGTTCGTTGGTCAGTGTTATTTTCTCACTGCCAATGTCAATAATTGCTGAGTGGCGCCTTAAAGCATCGCACCCAATCATAACTTTAAACGGTAACCCTTGGGCCACCAGGAACACCACTTGGATCACCTTTCCGTTGCTCGATACATCTATTTGTACCTGTTGTCTTACTGACTTGTTCATTTTGCCAGTAGCACCTACTATCACCATATTATTAATTGGTAGGGTTGGTATTGGGTTCTTTACTTATTGTTAATTCTATTAAACTCCACTTTGTCAATGAGTGATACATTCGCTCTTGTATCAATTATAATTTCAGTTGCTACCCCTTGCAATTTAGCATTGATAAAAATTATTTGATTGTTATCTTTCTTTTCTGAGTATTGTCCTTCTTCCATAAGGTCATTTCTTATATCCCTTAAATAATAGTTTTCATTGATCATCTGGACTTCATTTCTTGTAATATCTTTGTTTATTCGCCCGTCCAATTCCCGCAGTGATGGGCCGGTCATAGTTCTCACTGCTGTGTCTAGATTTCCGCCCGGTCTACTTGCTGATTACTTGTTGTGGTTTCTCCAAGGTTTCTTGGAGAACGATCTCGAGAGCTTCCCCTCCTGGGTTGGTTTCCTTCCTCTTCATCTCTCCTATTGTTATTATTCGGATACATCCGGTCATAGTTTATATTGCGTCTCCATTCTCGGTTTCCGCCACTATTGTTATTGTTATTTTGGCTGAGGCCGTTATTTTGGTTGCGGCTGTTATAATTGCCTTGGTTATTTCTATAATTGTTATTATTGTAGTTATTGCCACCATTTCAATTATTATGGTTATTGTCATTATTCCCATTTCGGGGTTGGTTTGACCTTGGTTGTTGGTCTCTACCGTTATCTCCCCTGTCCATCTGTGATTGGTCATACTGCCTCCTTGAATTCCTATAATAATCTTGGTGTTCATAGCTCCCAAGCAATCTTTCCATGTCAGGTATTGTCTTGATCTGGCTGCATAGGGTGGCTTGTACAACTTGTACAATCCCTTCATCAAAGTGGTGTGCCATTTTGCTAATTAAGCATTCTTCGGGGATTTTCGGTTCCAAGTTGCGTGCTACACACACCTTCCCGAGAAAGTAGGCTGTTGGTGACTGGTAATGGGTGGCGTTGTACTTTCCATGGCAGAGATTATCTCTGATCATATTTTGTACTGACTCTGACCAGTATTTTATCCTGAAGGTTTGTTTAAACCCCTCATACGTCGTTATCTCATTTCTGACAGCCGACCACCAGTTGTCGGTTATCTCCTTGAAACTGTCATCCAGTAGATTCTTGATCATTGTCCAGCGGTTCTCTTTAGTTCTCTGTAAACATTCATCCACACGCTCTAGGAATTCCACTGGGTTCCTGCGATAATTCTTAAAGTTTATATTTTCTCTGTTGTCCAGCATATTATGTTGAACACTGCAGGCTGGTCTATAGCTCACTCTGTCGAGATCCTCTCTCAGGTTCTTTAGCTGTACTTCCTGGATGTTATCGATTCTTCCCGTATTATCATTGGTTTGGTTCTTTACCCGGTTCATCTCCTCATTTACCCGTTCGATTTTTCCTGAGGTGTTAGTCTGTAGTTCTTCCAATCTTTCTTGTGTTCCTTGCTGTACCTCTGCTATCCTAACTTGATTGATGTTGTCTGCTTGGTCTATTCTGGCGTCCAACTCTGCTCTGACCTGTACAATTGTTTCTTTGTTTTGTTCCACCTTTTCGAATATTTCGGCTGTTTGTTGCTTTCTTTCTTCATTATATGCCTCTACCCTTTTGCCAAGAGTCTCGTTGATATATTCAATTTTCTCATCAATTTGTTTTAAATCTCCCTTTTGTCTATCGATAATTTCTCTCAACTCTTTGTTGGAGCTCTCAATTTTCTCGTTTATTTTCCTAAAGTCTTCCTTAGTACTCTCATTTGTACTATCTATTTTCTCGTTTATTTGTCTTAAACCTTCTTCATTTCGGTCAAACTTTTCGTTTTGTTTTCTGAAATTTACATTAGTTTCTTCTTTATTCCTGTCGAATTTTTCCTCCATTCGTTTCAATAAATTTTCACTCAAAGCCTCATTTTGTTTCTTTGAGTTTTCACTTATTTTTTCCTCCATACTCCTAAAGTTTTCATTAGTTCGTTTATTTTGTTCCTCCATTCGTTTAAAATTCTCATTGGTTTGTTTATTATTTTCTTTAATACTATCAAATTTTTCATTTGTTTGTTTTATATCCTCCTTCATACTACTCACTAATTCCATAAATTTGTTCCAATCTGGTCCTCCTCTAGCTTCTTCTCCGTCACCCGCCTGTTGTTCCATCTCAATGTCTGTGACTGCTTCTGTCTCTTCTTCCCGTCTATCTTCTTCCGTTTCTTGGTCCTTTGCCAACCTTTTCGTCACTCCTCTTGTATGCATTTCTGTTTTTTCTGACAGTCGCCAGCTGAAATCGGGTTTCCTCTATCGTTAATAATTACGTTAGGATCGGTAATTTCCCCAATTCGAGCCTCACTAGTTGGATGCCATCTGTTATGTATCTTTTGTATTTACGGGTGAATTTTTTTGTTATGGGGCTTATGATGTCGTGAGTTACTCTCTCTTAAGCCCCGCGATGGGAGCCATCTGTTATGTACAGTGTAATACGGTTGCGGTTTATTATTATTCAGCCCCACTTTGTTGACGTCATCTGTAATGTAACAGTTTATTACAGAGGGTTTTTTGGTTTATTTATTTATTTTGAAGTGAGTTTAGTTTAGTGTAAATTGACTCCACTTATGTCAAATACGGATCGGCTGCCGCAATCGATTGTGTCCTCGAGCGCCCCGTTCTTCTCTCAAATACTTTGGCCGATCGCTGCTCGCTCTCCTTGTGATCTACCTGCAATTGTCCTGCTTTTTCTAAACGACAAACACGATTAACATCGAGAAAAGTTTAACAGCTGATATTTGTAAATATGAATTTGAAATAAATTTTAATACTTGAAATTTCAGTATTTTTAAAAATTGTTCAATAGTTTAATTTTATGTATTTTGTTTTATAACGCATTTATTTTTATGCGTTATAAAATCTTTCGGTTAACCAAAGTGTAATGTGGATAGGCGCGGCATAGATTAGTGAATGCACTTGTCTATTCTGTGTATATTTTTCTGTCTGAAAGGGACATATAATATCCAGATATTTATCCAGACATGTAATACATTTACATATTTGTATTGTTTATTATTTGTAAATGTTTCATTATTTGTAATGTTTCATTATTATTACAAGTTGTTTCATTATAGTTTTATTTGTTTACATTTTTTTATTAGAGTTGTAAGAATTTTTTTTTATTCTCTGTTGTGGTTTACTGTTAAGTTTTTATTACATGTTTCTGATGATTTTTTAACATTCTTTGTTGTACTTTTACATGCAGTCTAATTCACATTGCTTGCATTTGACAACAACAATTTAAAAATTGTAGTACAATATTAAATTATTAATAATTACGTTTAATTATATTTAATAAATATGCTGTAATTAATAATTTCGTATGTAAATCAATTTGTGTATTCCTAGTAGAGACTCAAATTTGTATTCTCTAAAGCAGACATTATTTTCTCTTGTTATTTTACTATTTTATTTTAAACATTAACACCTTAATAAAGTCACAGTACAAATTAACACTGTAACATTTTCGATTTAATTTATTTTTGTATAGAGAATATAATGTTTAGAAACTGAAAATTGTTTGCGTTAATGTAGTTTTATTTATTGCCAATGAAAGTGAAAGGTAAGAAAAAATTTAAGATAAAATAAATTGTAATTAATATGTCAGTTTAGTTTTGGTATCTACTATTTATTTATTAATAAAATTATTAATTATTGTTTCTTACAAAATCGTTAATTAGAATACTGAAGGGAAGCATTCCAGTATTTTTTTAGCATTCCTATATAATAAAAAAATATTTTCAACGTTTTAGAATTATTTTATTTTAAAACGTGCGTTGAAAGGTGCTGGATGCTTGTAAAAGGTTTGTATCAATTAATATAACTAGCAAATGTAAAGATAATGTCAAGATAAAATTAATTCGTAAGAGATAAAAATTTTAAGTCATTATTACTTTTTTCTAATTGTCATATATTAACACTGTTCTGTGCTGAACTAAACAAGAACCAGAATGAAAAGAATTAATTAGCAAACATTACGAATCTGTATGACTCAGCATATTATATTTTAGTAATTTATATTTATATATGATTTAATAAATACGTTCAAGAATTATTGTTATTACTATTATATTTATTAAAAACAAAATATTATTATTTACAATAATTTACGTTAAGATATATAATTTTTAAGATATATTTTGTAATAAATTATAGGTCTAATGTTAAAAGAATTGATAGTTTAAAGTCACTTAATCTGAATCCACAATAATCACTCACCTTTCAAGTCTGATTGCATAGTCCACGTAAGGACTAAAAATTTTTGGGTACACTGAATAGCTTTGACTAACCCCTTCCGTTGTCAAAATCATCCTTTCACTTTTCCTATTATCCAGTTAAATTCTATTAATAGAGCTAATATGTGATATGACTTATAATAATAATTATGGTCTAGAATAGAAATGTCTAGATTTTAAATATGTATCCTTTAAATATATCCTATGTATAGGACAATTTTACGAACACCCAAACGAAAGGTAAGAAGGGATACTTTATTAGAGTTTCATAGAGTAATGGCTGTTCCTACTTTGTTATATGATGGTGAGGTCTGGTCATTAACAAAACGTAATTGTAATGATATCCAGGCTGTAGAGATTAAATTTTTGCGTTTAATGGCAGGATATACACTAAGAGATGGCAAGAGGAATGATGACAAGTATCTGGCGGGAATGAGTATATTTTCAATAAACGAACAAATAATAGAGTATCGCGACAAATGGAAAGACCATTTAAATAGGCATTAAGATGATAACATTGCCAAAAGGCTTGGCAATATACATTATGATGTAGGTGAGATCCAGGAAGCCCAAAATCAAGATGGCCACAACCAACCAGACATAATCATTGCCTAATTCCAGAAGTAGATGATGATGATGATGATGAATTACTGTACCAAACATATATTATAACTATATTGATTTACATATAGACCTACAATAATTTATATTATCATAATTATTAAATTAGCTAGTAATAAATATATTTATGCTGTTAATAATGTAGCAAGGGAATATTCGATATTCAGCAAACAGCCAAACTGTTAGATTTACAGTCAAACTGTAAAAAAAAACGTAGGACTAATTCGTAAACTGTAGAAAAGCGCCCCACCAAAACTCCAGCTTTGCTGGTAAGCATCTCTGAAAACGGTGAAGACGAAAAAAAAATAGTTCATTAAAAGTGAGCGTTTCAATTAACCGATATTGATAATATAACAGTTACGCGATAACAGATGGCAGGAACGTACACTTTGTGACCGGTTCAAGCTGTGGCTGTTATCGGTAACGCTTATCGTGGTGACACGTATTTTTTGGAAAGGTTACACCTGTAACTGCTACGTGCTTTGAAAAACTCGTTTAGCCAACCTGTGACTACTACTAAAACAATAATGAAAATATAATAATAATAATAATAATAATAACAATAATAAAATTGATGACGATGATGAGTATTTCAACTAATATATTTGAACTAGAAGGCGTAGTATATAGGTTCCACTCGTGGTGTTAAAACTTATTAGCTCTAGTTGTTCTCGGGCTTTGGAGACTTACATTCTCCCCGCAGAATGTGTGAAAGTAGTCTTCTCTTTAGTAATGAGTTCGTCCATTAGCTGATTACATTTGGCAATTTGTACGAATCACAGCACAACAAACGTTTTACATGCTCCACTGTGCACATACATTTTACACAACAAACACGACTCTAAGCTCCTGTGAATGAACACTAAGGGAGCCAGGTTGCCACACCCGAGACATAGAGTTAGACTAGTGCACTAACGGATACATGCTTCTTGTGCTGCGAATGCATGACCACAGAGTACCCCGTTCCTCAGGCTGTAACCCGGACTACACGTACTCCAGCACGCTAAGATACGACGCACACATCTGCATGTTTTTGAGAAATTATAAATTACGTATCAATATAAGAGACGCAAAATAATCAATTACCGTGGTTGAAATCAACAAGAGATCATAAAAGTGCCGTGTTTTTTATAAAACGAAATAAAATTAGGCTACAAAGTGTAAGTAAACTTATTTGAAATGAAAGGGAGATTAAAATTAATCGAACCCGTATTTATTGCGTGTAAAGTACCTAACAAAGTTTAAGAGTCCCAGATTGTAGGGTAAATGTAAATTCAATAACAGCAGTTGCTGTTTTAGTTACAAACGCGTATAATGTTAATTATGACAGAAAGTTTTTGTACCCGCAAACTAAGTTTTGGGTGTGAAATACACACGCATTCTGATATTAAATTGTTCTCTCAGTACAATGAATTTTTCATTCACCTTATTTCAGCTTTACATAATAATGAAATCTGGCTCATAGCAGGTTTTTTTAACTTTAGCCTGGAATAATTACGTTCGTATAGAAGTGTCAGTATAAGGATTCCCCTTGTTTTGAGTGATTTCCTTTTAAAAACTAAATTACAGTTTAATGTTTATTATTTATATAATTTTTAAGTGAATTAATTTATGACAAGTTTTTCTGATTCCGGTGTACTCATAATAAAGACGTGAATACAAGGGGGTTTCCTCCCCGCTCGAGGTGTTCTGTTCGTTCCAGGAACTAGTCGTTTGTGATTTAGTTATTCAATGTTGATTATCCTTCGTGAAATGTAATATGAACCAAATACAAGACATCCAAGTACAAACAAGCTTTAGGCCGAATGCTTGAAGATGTAAATTATTTTGATAATGGCTATGACGGTGGTTAAAAATATTGTTACAGGGATAGCGTGGATCGTGACATTAGAAGAATAGAATAAAGCCAGGGAAATCAACACTGAAGTTTATATTCACTTTTATAACAGTCATATTCGTATTACAATTCGTATTCCCTTGCGTTATACAGCTATTCAATGTATATTGTACTCTTCAAATAATAGCAATTGCTAATTAGGTTAATTAGCTCACTCACCAGTTCACAGATCGCACTGGCTTACTGAGTGCATATAAGCCCAGACAAGATAACCTGTAGAGAAGTTAAACAAGATGCTGCTAGATGTTTTTATATTAATTTAGAAGTTTCTGGAATGTGCGAGCAGTGTCCTTCCGTGCGATAGAGTACTTGGATATTGGATCTATCTGTTTCCAAATCGTTATCCGATGTATCAGCAGTAAGTTTCGGACTCCAAATACACACGTAATTTACAGTGCGTCGCCGTAAAAATTAATAGAAAACAAAATGTAAGAGTTACAATTGGTCCAAGAAAATAAACAGACCAGCGTTAAAAATAGCAAAGAAACGTTTATCATTGAAAATAATATTGCTAAAGGACAGTAATATACTCGATGTATGCTACACTAGGAAAGTGTGTTAATTTTAGTATTAAAATGTGCCAGTCACGAAATCCCTAGTCAGGCAGAAGCCTTAGAGGGACCTACTTTTTACAATAAATAATTTTTTAGAATTAGAAACCTTTTAAGATTTTCTTATAACCTACTGAGTTCAGATTTCTATAAAGTATAATTATTTTTGTTACATTGAATGTATTGGGGAATATATGGGATGATGATTAGTTTCTCATTACCGGTCATCAGTCAATCGTCTAGAAAATAACTAACTGAATAATTGTAATAGACCATGACGCATATTGTAGACCATCATTAGAACACAGTAACATAAATTCTATTTTGCAGGAATTTACGAAAAATGTTACATGTGACAGCTGTGAGTGTGAAAACTGAAGAAAAAGTATATGTTAATGATGTGGTTAAAATGCTGTTCAAATACATGATTATTTTTTGTTTATTCTTTACCGTAACGATGGAATGTGTGTAGACATGAAACGAGTCACGCGATAAGCTTAGACTCAACAATGTTACATTAATGTATATGAAATGTTAAGACTGTTGCCCAATTATAGGTATTTTAACATGTAACTATGCTCAACTGTGGGGCATTTGGCAGCTATTGTTCAATAATAAGAAAGTCATCATTTTGTAAATTCGAAAGTACTCAAGTAAATCCCAACTAATATGTCCCTTTTCTCGTAGGTGGGCTATGGGAGAGTGGGGCATTCCCCAAGAATGGTAAGGTAAAGCTGACATGGTCACTACCGGTGGCTCTCTGTATTCTGGAATTGCAACAAGACACAATGCATCCTTGTTGGAGTATGGGTGTATCGGCACTTCGGCTGAATCGGAGCTAATGTTTGGAGGCCAAGCGTGTGTCTGGTGAGAAGGGGAACCGGGGGTTGGTGACGTCCCTGAAAAATACCTGTGAAGGCGTGGGATTAGCTACCTTCACCGTGCACAAAGGTGCGTGTTACGGGTTTATACAAGGTGCGCGCGGAGCCAACTCTTGGGGTGTATACAAGATGCGCGCTTCGGTCAAGCGATTTTGAAGGGATACTTTACAACCTGAAAAAGGTCTATACAAGGTGCGCGCGAGGCAACATTTTATTTACTTAATATAGTTTCTTATTTCAGTTCCGTCTTATGACTTCTTCTAGTAGCTTTGTCACGCGTTTCGAAGCGATCGTTCCATATTCATACATAGCCTATATACACCTCATACGAGATCGTCAAACATTAAACTGAAATACACGAACCCACAAAAACTGTTTCACCTACACGCTACTTGAACAGTATAAACGAATGCCTTTTGGCATCTAAATATTTTTGTCTTATTTGTTTAATTACTGTAGAGTTATATTTACTAAAAAAGTAGGTTTTTCACCAATATACATAAACATTCACGTTTGAGATTACAGTACGTAGGCCTAAACAACCGTTTATCACTGAGGGTAACAGTGCAAGTCTCAAAAAATGTAAAGCGTTTCATTCAACGCTAGCAAACATGTTCAGTGCCCCACATCCTAATGGTTTTGCTTTTCTAGAGGTACTGAAAGACATACAAATAACTACGTATGTCGGTATAAACACAAAGATATTAACAAAATCTGTAAATCCGTAGTTTGTTAAGAGACAACAATTTTTAAGTAATTTTAAGTCTGAGCTACAAACGAAAAAGTCACTAGGTTAGAATTTATGAAAAAGCATCATACATATATTATAAGGAGTAAAGCTTCCTGTAATAGCTTACGTCTGTTTTAGTATTTAAGTTTTGGGTTGTAACGATAATTAAAGTATTGTATTGTGCGAGGTTTTGTATTGCATATTTTTATAGTTTTTCTACTGTACGATTAAAACTAACAATATACGTATTGTTATAACCGACTATTATAACCGAGTATTGCCAACTCCTACAAGAGATACTCTTTAATCTTATAACACCAAACACGTAAAGACCAAAGTTTTGAGTGTGGAAAACGTCAATATTCAAACTGTTACAGATATCTTTTGAGTCCCTTTTCATTACAATGTTATTTAGCAGAAAAAATATCTCGGTCACGATTGGAATTTCAAAAAGTAAACATTCTGCCTCGTGTAGACTTTTAAGTAAGTCATGATCCTTGGTAAAAGAAGGTTCCGTAATGTCATACAAGATTGCCACGAAGTATGCGGCATTTAGCAGCTAATGTTCAGTAATAAGAAAGTCATCATTTTATAAATTCAAACGTATTCAGGAGTGTTTCGAACTTAATCAGGAGTAATTTCGAACCCCCTAAGTGGAGGGTTTGCTCAGCGGTGACTGCAGAAATGTATGTAAGCGCACGAAAAAACATGAAAATTGTGCTGACTTCTTCATTTATGTATTTTACTATATTTATGAATTATAGAAATGCTGATAAGGCAACACGTTGGACAAATTGACTGTGTATAAGATTGTATTAGATCGACAAACGGAGATGAAATTACCTTACTGAAGAGAAGTCTCGAAGCATGTAGTATCAACAGTTAAATCATTAAGCTTTATGAGGACTACCATTTAGAGCTACCGATGAAAAATTTAGGTCACCTAGGTTATCACACGCTCACAGTGAAAAACAATAACAAGGCTCTCGAAATTGTCGCACGGTTTCATCTCTCCCTACCCCAGCATATCAGAAAATTTTGGAGAAAAGGACACGTCGCTACTTTGTATTAGTCTAAATATTACAAGTATGTAAATTGTATTACAAAGTTTTTAAATTGTATTTAAATGGTATCTATACTTCATTTAAAAGTCACATGACTCACTAGGGAAATACATTGCACAGCTTATATGGGGTTTTGCTCATATATAGGCCTACTGCGCGACATGATCATATGAACGAATGCGTTGTGTTCAGTTAGTATAATACGAGCACTTTGTTGCATAACGCACTTACTTCAGTTGTTTAACAAGTTACTTCCCTGTGCTCGTTCGTTTAAGTTACTTTTAATAGTTAGTGTAGGACAAAGGGAAGGGCGACTAAGGCACCTTTAACTTGAGGGCCCCCTGTAAGTTATGTAAAGGTTGCACTAGAATCCTTCATCTTCATTTTATACTGTATAACCGAAATGTTTTGTTGCTTCATACCCAAAGTATGGGTTACTTGTAATGAGGGAACTTTTCCGAATTTTTCTTGAACTACGTAAAATCGGAAACGACTTTGATAAAAGTAAAAGGATGCAAGAACTAAAAAGATTTCAACGACATAAGCTACACGAATTACTAATGCCACCGCAGAAGCAGCACAGTTACGTGGACGGGACTGCAGTTAAACCAATTCAAACCTATGTGTCATCCTTCAGAAACAGAATTTTAACAATTTTTTAATAATTTTAAGAAAAAAATACATTTATTTACCTTGATGAGGCATGGATAAAGGCTGGAGTCTTACTCATTGGACAAGAAAGTAAGAAAGACATCACTACCAAAAACTCGGAAGTTAAATTCAAGGCTAATCTTGCGGTAGAATTGAAGAAAGCGAGTTTGAGAGAATATTAATTTGTTTTATTTCATGCAGATGATGGACGAGCTTTTAAACCTAACGAAAAATTCTGCAAACTACAATGCAATGGACGATTAAAATAAAAACATTGGTGTAGAGATACCAAATGAAAAAGAATCCCGTTATTGTTATGGACAACGTGTCATATAAATGTAAAAAACAAGGAGCAATACCAACAACGTCTTTGAGGAATGAAAAATACAAGTAAAAGGTAGACAAAAGGTTCAGAGACAGCCTAAAGTGTGAATTATTCCATTCGTAATAGAAGTAAAAGAGCAATATTCAACGATGTATACTGATAACGTAGCTGAAGAAAAGGCTTCACTATTCGCTAGTTTCGTCTACACCACTGTGAATTTGATCCGATACAATTAGTTCAAAACTATAAAAGTTTAAAAATTATAAACCCTTAAGTTTAATTTTTGGACGATTAAATGATCCAGTCGTGCAGAACGTGTCACGACGTAAATTTCGCGATACGACATAGATTTCTCTGCCTTCCCCACTGTGTCATGTCGTCTGATTTATGCATATGCAGTATCAATGACAAAATTATTTGTGAAGGATCTATCCAAGTAATGGCTCAAAAAGCCATAGAGTAAGCAATTAATGGAGCAAAAGTGACCAAATTACATTTACCTGTCTCAGTGATGACTTTGACGTTGCCAAGCTATTTTTTGATTTCAAAGAGCTTTTAACCTTGTTAACCACGAACTATTACAGGAAAAATGGCGGAAGAAGTAGGTATCCGAGGTGTGCTTCTACGGTGGTTCAAAAGTTTTCTAATTGGGTATGAAGGACAGGTCGTATTGGTGATAAACGAGGTTCACTATTAATGCTTAAGGTCTATGAGACCTCAGGGGTTCAGCATATCAGCAACTATATTTCTAATTTTTATTAATATTCCTTAAAAAACACTAAATAACAAGTAAGCGTCTTTGCAGACGACATCGATTTTTTTTCTATTGTAGCAAAGATAAGAGCAATTGTCGTATCACATGAAAAATGATTTATTGCTGACAAGGCTAATTCTCCTGGCTTGTTTTAATTGCATAATCATTGATAATATGAACGAAATCAAAATAATATACTTTACATATAGAAATACTAAATTACAGACTCCTGTCTATATCACGACTAATTTTCTAATCTCATTGGTTGTGGGGTATACGTCGATGAGACATATCGTGGAAGTAACACAAAGCATCAATACAGGTAGAGCTTCCAAACATCACGCAAACATTCCATTCCATTACATTTAAGTTATATATTTCTTTCAGTCTCTATGGCTCTGGCCCACAATGTAAAAGGATGAAATTGATTTACGAAGCCAGACATTAGTTACCTCGAAGTGATGAAGGTTTACATCGGATAGACCACATCAGTTGTACCAATGCAGTCACCATTTCAACTGTTTTGTGAGTGGATTGAGAAAAAGATCAAGAGGGAGGTGAGAGAGAGAGAGAGAGAGAGAGAGAGAGAGAGAGAGAGAGAGAGAGAGAGAGAGAGACAATCAGGTAGGAATATAGAAAGTATAAATTTTTAAATGTTAATGCTATTGAAATATTTCAAACTAAACTAAAAAATTTAATTAATAAAGTTGTGTTAGTGGTTATAATCACAAACAGACTTAACAGTGTTATATAACACTATGATGACCTGTGATGCTTGAAAGTGCTAGTCGGAATAATGTTTCTATAGTGGTCTTTTACGTATGTTGTGTGTGTGTGGGTGTGTTGGAGTCCTATCATACATGCTCGTGGCGCTATCTATCCGCAAGTGTTAAACCTAACGCATAGCGCGAACATTTTTTCGTGCCCTAAGCCCAACGAAGATTTATTCGCTCACCTAACGAATATTTTACTCGCATTGACAATAAACAACGGCACAACTAGTTTTAATAACAAAACAAATACAAATTCCGATTTATTGCCACAATTGGACACCAAACAAAATATTCTCCCAAAAAATGCACTTACACTAAATTTCACAAATCATGGACCGAGGTAACGTAAAATCTGAAATCTTTAATATGTACAACTTTAATCACTTTAAGATATCACACGAATTAAATTAACCGCATTTACATAAAACGATTACATACGAGACACAGAGATACGCTTAAACCACATAAACTTCACAAACAGTAATTTTTACATAAACTTAAAACTGAGTCGTAATATTAGTTTTAACATTAACTGGTTTTGTAACAACAAATAGTAAAAATACGTATGATTTATTCTTTTAACTTAATTGCATCAACTCAGTAAAATTTGCCTTGAATATAATTTAAAAATTTCCACGACAAAGACTAAAATACTGGCATTTAAAGGAAAATTCCCAGTACACTAAAAAATAGGAATAGACAATGAAATTATTTAACAAATATGCCAATATAGCTATCTAAGGAACGCCATAAGCTATGAATATGAAGACGATATTGATAATAAAATAAACAGATGCCAGAGAATGTGTAGCAAAATTTATAAGACTCTGAGAAAGAAAGTACGAGAAGATAGAGAATTGAAATTTTATAAAGTAATGGCGGCACCACTGTTGATGTACGGGAGTGAATCGTGGACACTCACCCAAAATCAGAGAAAACGAATTAAAGCTGCTGAAATGAAATTCTTAAGGAGAGTTAAAGGGTGCCCCCTAAGAGATCACATAAGAAATGCAGACATAAGACAAGAGTTGAATATATACTCGATAAACGATAAAATTAAAAAAATAAAGAAAACTATATACAACACTTAAATAAAATGGGTGACTCGAGAATACAAAAAAAGATAATTCAGTTTAAGCCTCTTGGAGAACGAGATGGAGGCAGACCAAGAAAACGGTGGCTGTGAAGACGGAACAGGCTGCAAACCTAATCCTTGAAGTGAAGAATAAGAAGAAGAAGAAGAAGAAGAAGAAGGAGAACTTCATTGACTTAAAGTAATATATAGGCTAAAATGAATGTAGAATTAAACTAACATTGACAGTTCCATTTAAATTGTAGTTATTTCTTATTATATAAAAGACAAAATAGTAACCAAACTAGACATATCAAGACCAAATATTAGATTATTCTTTGTTTAACTGATCTGAGTATTTGCAATCCTTGTTAAGCATTGTTGTTAAGGTCTTTTGCATACTACCACTTTATTGTACTTTTCCACTGTTAGAAGTTAAATAATTAAAACTCTTCATGAATTGGGAGTTGAAATATTTTCTGTTAAAAATCCAAACAAGGAATATAATGGGTATGTCTATGCTTTTCCTGTTCCACGTACTGCATTTGTTCTTCTCATTTCTATAGTACTTCCCTGTATTCATACATATAATTCGTATAATTTTCATATATTTTCACATACTGTATAATAATATATTTAGTATTTCCGAGCTATTATCTTATGACCTCCAATTTCTTTCATAATTAAATATGTTTTCGTTTTAGTGTCTTAATGACAAACTAAAAAAAGTAATTGTCGAAAATGTAAAGTAACTAAATAATTTATAATAGTAAATGTAAAAATTTGCAGTTGCATAAGTTACAGTAGCTACCGGTACGGGGTGCTATCCATCCGCTCTCTGTTGGGGGATATACGTTGGAATGTTTCAATATTGATCGCGCCCCAACCAATGAATGGCTGTATTATTAGTTTTATACACAAAATTCATAAACATCTAATTGACTAGCACATTATGAAATGTACAAACTGCTCACAACCCAAAATACAATCACTGTTTTTCACTTCAATACGAATAAATTTAATTGGTTTAACATATCTCACGATTCAAATTTACACGGAGATATAGTTCCGATATTAAGCCTTACAGAATTATTCTTAGGATTGAACGAATAATTTAGGTGATCGACTGATCGAATCGATTTTTGAAAAGATAAGTCGGCCAGTAATACAATCACTGGCGGACTATATGAGGCAGTTCACACAATTTCCGCTAGGTGCCTCTGGACTTCATTCTAATCCATCTCGGTCACTTACTGATTCAATCAGGGAATGAATTACCGCAAGAAGATTCCATTAGATGTCTCTGGTTTTCATTTCGGTCAGTATAAGCCTGACGAAACATTTTCAACAGTCGCGTAGAGTTGCGCAGTGGACAAACTCCTCGTTGCGAAGCTAAAATTTTTTCAGTTATTTCGCACTTGCGCATAACAGTCTTGTACAGTATTTCAGTTTGAACAGCAGATGTAACTAGGCTGACGAGAACATTAGAAGCATGCGTGTGACAGAGACAGAGGTAATGCATTAGTGAGAAAGTAAATTGTTATCTGCATTGTCTCCCTTCTCTCATCTTCTAGACACTTTACGCCATATTTGTGAGTGAAGCAATTCTTGACGCAGACTACTGTTCCCAACAGGCTGTCAGGCTTCTAAAAGATTCGATCAGCCGCCATTTATGCATTTAGTTTCAAACTCATTCAAACTTACTGATTGATTTGGATAATACGAGCCAGCAGAACAACTTTCAGGTATGAGGAAAGAACCTAACATGTAATGTATTACGAATGTATTACCCCAATCTTGAATGTATTTCTGCATATAATACAGAAGAAATTGCCTATTCTGCTAGCTTGATTTCTCGGAAACAGAAGATCTGCCTGAAAAAATTGTTTTACCATAATATATTACTGATTAATTACCACTGAATTAAGATAATCGAGAATTTAGTCCAATAGGCAGGACTGGAGAACATCATATATAAATGAGGCATTACGAGCCAGGAGAACAACTTTGAGATATCGGAAAAAAACATTACCAAAAGGTAAAACTAATTTATTAACCTAGTCCCAAATGTTTTACCACACCCATTTTTTACAGGTTAAGTTAAATCGAAATTCCAAATCGTAAAAAAGAAGTTTGTTAAAAAATCACGTGAAAATTATTTTGTTTATTATAAATTATAATTTACAATTAATTATTTGCTAAAAATAAGGATAGCATAATGTAAAATTTAACACTGAATACAATAAAGGAGTGCAACTCGATCGAAAGACCTGTCTATTTTTACATACAAGGTGTTGCAGTTGCTAACAGAAACTGTTATAGAGCACTGCCAATGTATTTCAAATGTTAGTAACGCACTACTAGCCACCCTGAAAAAATCGTTATGTAGAACAAAGTGGTCTGTTACTTTTCACTTACATCTTTGCTATTATGAAACGTTGGTATCGCCAGTGTGTTTACTAGCTTTACAAACAATCGAGTAATCACTATGACGCAAAATTATTGTAGATTATGTACGAAAAATGAATTCTTTCAACGTGAAATACACATTTTCAGGTAAAGGTTCTGTAGCTTTAATTTAACTAAATTAGATTTAATTTAAATTTAATTTAATTAAATCTAGGTTTTAACTATCATCTGACTAACTTCCGTCCTATAGGGCATAGATCTACATTGTAAATGAAGCGAGTTTATAACAAACCGATACTTTTTTAAAAAGTCTTTTAAGTAACTCTGAATAGAAGACATGACATGAGTATTTACTTCATGAGTATTTACTTTATGGAAGTAATATAAAGTCAGCAGAGAGATGGATTTAGATGAAAAATGAATGGAAAATTTATCAATCTACAAAGGAGGATTTGTATTGTATTTTACAAGGGCAGAAAATAGTGATGCTACTGTACCTACAGATAAAAAGCAGATAGAAGCAATACAATTCCAAATGAAGGAAAGATAACAATTGTTAAGTTTATAATCCGTGTGCCCATTATTGAATTCAAGTTAACAAATAAAGGACAACTTGTTAATGAATTATAAAAACTAATACTGCTGGAAAAAATGAATTTTAGATTTAGAAATTATCAATTAATTGAAAAACGTGTTGTTATGAGAACAATATTTAGCTTCGATATTACAAATACTTACAGAAATATTTTAAATCCAAAGTTTATAATCATTGGCTTTTAATCGGATAGACAAAACAATCAATTAAAAGTTTCAACCAATGAAGAACATTAGAATACACCAACATTTATGAACTGTACCAAAATTATAAAAAAGTATTTTATAAAAACAACGAAATATATAATACTTTAAAAGAATTTATAACTTATAGACAATTTTATGTTATTGATACTACAAAACATCCGGAGAATATATTAAATTCTAAACGTAATATACAGTATCACACAATAGCTTATACACTTCTGAAGAATTATTAGATTTACTTTTTCTTAATTACATTTATTTTAATTTTTTCAACCTTGTTAGCATGTCCTTTGTAACCTTGTTGCTTATTGTGTTGTGAATAGTCGTAAGCCTACATAATGATTTTTTGGTTTGGATGAGAAAATTTTAGATTAGATTAGTTATAACGAGTGGATTTTAATTTTTTTCTTAAATTAATGAAATACATAGGAAAGAGGTAAAAACCCTGTTTTTCTCGATTTTTAAGTATCCAATAAAAAAAAGTTTACTAATTTACTAATTTCATGTTTTTTACCTCTAATTTCATGTTTTTTATAGCATAATTTACAGAAAATGATACAAAATGAATCTCTAAAACTAAGAAAGTGGGATAGTTTTAGAACTCTCAAAAGATATATTAGGCCTACTTATGAGCTGCAAAAATATAAATGCTGATGAGCTGCAATCAACATTTACATTTTCATAGCATGAACAAAATAGATTCTCAATCTACGGGCAATCAGCACATCAAATCAAAATAAAAGAAAATTTTGTTAACAAAATAATGTAACACACTTCTTTTCTTATGATTAAAATATAATGTTTTAACAATTTTTAAAAATGAATAGTTTAAATGAATTATTTTAGTTCTTACTTATATGCGTGTATAACACAAAGTGTGTGTGTGTGTGTGTGTGTGGGGGGGGGGGAGAGCACAAGAAGCCGTCCCGAGTCTTTCCAGGTACGAGTAAGCACACTTAGTATTATACTTTTGAGTTCATACTATACTTTTGAGTTCAGCCATCTCTTCACCTCTTTATCATTTATATAGTGTTTTAATCTTAAACCGTCAACAGACAGTTCACTTTTGGTTATACTCTTTTACTTACCTTTTTCAGTATAACAATGGTTCCCTGTCACCACCGCATTCTGTCGATCCAGATTACACGACCTCGGTACCTGACTCGAGCATTTCGAACGTAGTCGACCTGTGAGTTTACACCATGCTTTTTGGTTATATATATATTTGTATTACTTACCACTGTATTAATTTTTCCGTTTTCTGCAGTGTACATTTGCCATCTCCCGTATCGTATCCACGCGCGGGCGCGAATCTGGAGGACACCGTGAGGAGAGTGCCGATCTTGGTGGCGTCGCTGCGAGACGAAGATGATCTTTGTACTGTACACTTTTTCACCAAAAGTCCCTGATGCAGTGGTTTCGCACCAGCGCCCCCTGCTGTCCTCACTCTCCCTGGTACGTTTTCAAACAGAATCGGGGGGAGTTTTTCACAGGATTTGCCATCTGACGGGGAGCAATTTGTCCTGATTGCATCCAGACTAATCGTGTAGTTATGTATTGAATACAGTTAGCTATATACTATTTACATAGCTATGTACAGTTAGCTAAAGACGAAGAAAGAAAGGGAAGTTATTAACACAGTGAAGATAAACAAGCTTCAGTATCTGTGACATCTCATGAGAAATGAACAGAGATTTTACTTATTACAGTCCATACCACAGGGAAAAGTACTTGGAAAGAGAGGAGTTGGGCTACTGAGAATCTCATGGCTGAGAAATTCAAGGACTTGATTTGGCATGAATACAGTTGACTTATTCCGTGCAGTAGTACAGAAAGTTAAAATAGTCTGTATGATATCCAACATCCGAAACGGATAGGAATTATCAGAAGAAGATGATGTACTATTTATATAATATCCACACCAGTAGCTAATCGTATGACTGTATTGTATCCAATGACTATATAACTCTCTGCACTATTTGTTAACGTACTTATTCTTTTTTAATTGTAAATAGTTATCTACTATATGTAAAAGTTCCTTATTCTGGTCAACTTTTAATTATTTATATAATTATGTGTATACTGTATGTAAATATTCAATTGCGACAATAAACTCGCATAAAAATATGTTTACGGTTTATGTTGTTCTTTTATTTGCTTCAAGACAAGTGACAAAGACAGAATACACTAACCCGACAAGTAGAAACGTGACAGCCTTTCATGGTCGCTGAGCTGCGCGGACCCAGCAAATGAACTCCCCCCACTTAAAACTATATTGTTAACTCGTTTAGAGAGGAGACAAGGGAGACAAAACGATAACAGTACATCGTCTCACTCAATACTACCTCTGTCTCAGTCACACGTATGCTTGTAATGTTCTCGCCAGCCTTGTTGCAGCCGATGTTCACCCTATGAAACACTGTACAAGATTGTTGTGCACATGTGCGAAATGAATGGAAATTTTGTTAGCCGCGCAACGAGGTGTCTGTCCACTGCGCATCTCGAATTCACTGTTCAGTTTCTATCGTCAGGTTTCTAAGTATGTTTTACAAATAATTAACTTAAACACCGATGCCCGATCGGTGAGGCATGCGTCCTCTGCAGCCGCATACGGCGCCCTGGAAATTTACTACACTCAGTACGCGTATGCCCTACATGGAAGTTTACCATGACCTCGACGTTACTGATGCTGCTGACGTACACACTACACCCATGCGGACTACGCCCAGGGTATTACCACGTCACGGGACGGGTACTGTGACATCACGGGGTGGAGGGACAAGGTCAAGGTGACTTCCGCGTGAGACCTGTCATCCCCCGCCCTACTCAAACCAATGCATGTTCAAAATTTAATGATGCATGGTGTACTATTAGAATATAATACTGCATTAAAATAATTCCATAAATACAGAACATTTTCACTTACACGTAAAAGTGCACAAAAGAAAGCTCATCATTTTATGAAGTTAAATGTTAACATACCAGTAGCGAGGTGACTTAAAGTAACTGATAATCGTTCAGTAGCTGGTATAGATTCTCTAAGTGTAATGACTTGTTTCTGAATTTTATGACAAATGAGACATAACAGCTATTCCAACTCTACTGCTGACCTTCGGATAAACTTTTTTGAACTGTTGTACATTTTATATTTAACAAATTACTGTAAGCTCCGAGTTTCTCTCGTCTGACGACCCGTATTTGTCTCTTCCTTTCCGTTTCCTTTCTTCTCTTCCAGTAATCTAGGACGACTAGCTAGGCAGCAATTTCACACTTTTCAATCATGGCGTGGTTGACAACCCACTAAAGAGTAGGCCTCGGCTCGACAGCATTACGTGCCCTAAATTATACTTATTTTCTTACTACTATTGGAACAAGTTGCGACATTAGCAGCTCACACAAGGACTTGCTGGACACCTGCGCTTCCTCTTGCGGTAAAAATTGCTTCTCAAAGTATGTAAACACATACCCGACAGTGCTAGCGCAGTTACTGTCGGAATGTTTCAGCATTGTAAACGTGCTTCAGATAAGTGCTATTTTATCAATCTGCTGCATACAGTTAATAAGTGTTATGTGTTTAGATTATTTAGAACCAAATAAAGTTACTGTCGGGTAATAAACGTTATAGACACTACACAATTTGTGACTTCCATACATGAGCAAGGAGTTGCAAAAAACTCTGGCAGGCAAAACTTTTAATCTAATTTTACTTATGGATAAAAGTTGAAATAGCCAACGATTTCAAACACACACACACACACATACACTTACAATACATTCAATTCTAAATTTGTAAATAACATATTACTGTAAAATTGTAAAAATCATCATTTGTATAAAACAAACGATACTCACGAATTTCATTACAGGAAATAAATGTGTTTACAGCTTTATAAAGATCATGGAATATATAGGTAATGTCCTTATCTGTGTGCATTATGCAGTCTGCTTCAGTCTTGCACACATAAGTTGTTTTGCGTTTGAGTACACGAGTTTCCGCTTGATGTTCCGTAGTGAATTTCCCTATATCTGTAAATTTCTGTTACATATTTTTTGAAGTAATGTAACATGCTAAAGATAATCAGTTCTTTATATAAACAGAAAATAGTATACTGCAGTGTACTGATGAAGTACTCCTAACTCAGTTATTTGAGGGATCTCCCAAATTTTACGCCCATGCCCCTCCAATATAAACGGACAGCATACATTGCATAATAGTCTTCGAGTTTGTTAATAATAAAGCAATATCGCTCTCAAATAGTCACTATGTTTTACTGAGAGTCGTAATTCTGAATCAATTTTCGGAAGAACAGAGAGAGAAAAACCAATAATTATTTGAAATCGGGTTAAAATTCCTCATTCTGGTCTGACACACCTGAAATATGGTTTTGTCAGGCAGAAGACCAATTTACCTTGCCTGGTATGACTAACGAAACCACAAAATTTAAATACTTAATGGTTTCAAATTTCACAGAAAATATCTGGGATCTCGGTTATTCTCCCAACACCAATAAATTTACTAAATAGAAGAAGAATTCTTACTACTTATAAGGAAAGTGAAATAAATCAGACTAAAAAGTTTGTGGAGCTGTATCAGACTCGGGGATTTAAAACCTAGTCAATTGTTACGAAAATTGTGACGGTTGGCTGACAGAAGATTCAAATAATATGCTGCAGACGTATGGGTCAATAAACTACTCAGTCAAATTCAAGGCATTTCAGCTGTTTAGGATAGTGATTTAAATAAATTAGTCGATATCGGAGTACATCTTTGAGATTTAAAACCTGGTGCTCAACTGGCTGACATTCGTGAACTGACACTTAAGATATCAGTGCTTGAAGAATTAACGACCGAATTAATTGGACCTAAAGATTCGTAGGCGAAACCAGTCTAGAATCAAAAGCCAAGGCCGAATATAACTGGCGGCAACTAATGTTATGACCGTTTCAAGTTTAGAAATAAGTGTACGCCCGAAAAATGCACATTGAATTGCAAATGGATGCCAGTTTTGTTAGTTTTATTAGCAGCCATCTTAACACCAACTTTGTCACTACTTATTGCCACACTACTAAATACTTCGTTCTTGACGAGGCCTTTTGGTGCCGAAAGGCCTTGTCAAGAATGAAGTATTTAGCAGCGTGGCAATAAGTAGTGACAAAGTTGTTGCAAATGGATGGTCACGAAATCTCAGAGCGGCAATCACAGTAAAGCACATGTTTACATCCCAGGCTACAAAACCCGTCACTTCGTACAGGAACTTGTAATGGTTTTTAAACTTCGCGTTTGTGAGCCTGTGTCTATAAAATTGTAAGAATTTAGATTAAATAAACTTAATCCAATTAAGTTTGTCATAGAAAGGGATTAACGATTTTCATAAAATGAGTACTAGAGTTCCTGAAAATAAGTTATTTTAAAATCAACACAGGATGCGGAAAATATGCGTTTGGCCACACATTTTATTGAAGTTGTCCTACAAATCGATTCACAAGGAGAAGCTATTTAGCGTTTGTAAAATTCGTTCCGAACCGCGCGTGCGGTTTTAGGTCTACGTAATAAACAATAATAGACAATTTTTAATTTGAACTTTTTGTAATAGGTAGTTGGTAGCATTAAATTGAAAATATGAAAAAATGATGAAATCCAAACCAAAAACCGTGTACAAAAATAAGCACATCTGAGAAGATTCGAATAACAAGCAAAATACTGTGTAATACAGAAAGTTTTCAAGTTCCGGGGGAATAAATTACTATAAATACTATAAACCGATTTGAATACACTGGGATCCGATTAAACATTACTACCCGCTAAAAGAACACAGGCGTAACCTCAATTGAAAGTAGAAATAACACTGTTGCACACCACTATAGTAAAAATTCCCGATTAGCGCTTTCAAGCTTCACAGCTCAACATCAGAAATCCGATCTGAAATTTCAAGTGAAGCTTGACAGCGCTAATCGGGAATTTTTATTATAGTGCTGTGCAAGAGTGTTATTTATATTTGTGATTATAACCACTAACACAATTTTATTAATTAAATATCCTCAACTGAAAATTTTTGTGCTTCCACAATTAATTGGGCTCATTAGTTAAATCGACTACATACAAATTGGTACGCTATATTTTTTATCATTCTACTGGAGGGGTCAAGCCTACCAAAACAACCCCCACTGCGCCACTGAATACATTATTTCTGAATTGCGACAGTGACATTAGAGTAGTGTTACTGCATATTTAGTGTACTATCACTGTATTATGTTTTTTGTGTGACATATTTTATGTATAAATTTTGTACGTGACTCTTCGAGCCGAACAATGGACAGCAGTGGAAGGGCGGGATGGCAACACTGCACCTGAGATAGTCAAAGTATGTTTCAGTATGCAAGTTGTGTTCTTGATCAGTTAATCTTTTCGTGATAGTTACAATTACAGTAGAACTCCATTTATCCGAACTAATGTGTCCCAGACGTAATTCGGATATGCATAAATTCGGATAATTGAGACAAACATAAGAAAAAGGTTATTTTATGAAAGAAAACGTGAAAATTGCTCAAAATTACTTTTGTTTATTTTTATTACATGACACAATATCTTAGTAAAAAGCCAGGTAACACGTGTTTTGAAAAAAAGTTCACTTTTAATAGGCCTACAAAAAAATTAAAAATCATACTCACACATAATTATAATTTGTTGAACATGTCAAACAAAGTTAATTGTTTTGACGTAGAAACTCGTTAGTGTGCAGCCAGGTCCCGCAAACGCTTGACGCCAAGTCGTCCACGTCACACTCGGAACAGGCAGGAATTTGTACAATGATCTTGATCCATCGGTTGCAACAAACTCGTTACATTTGCAGGCAGGAAGAGCACTTTAAAACGACCATTTCTTCTTTCCAAAAGATCCACTGAAGAATGGGTTGGTGCGTTATCAATAAGAAGCAACATGATTCCCCTCTTTCCATTCTTTTTGAAATTATATGACTTATATTTGAGTCTTATTATTCTCAGACCAGACCTTTAGTCATCATGGACTGTGAAGATTTGTTTATTTTTTATCACATAATAACTTTAGTTGGTGCACTTCTTATCATACTACACAACACTTTTGTTTATAAATAATTACAATTTTATAAGGTTTTGGGATGTTATACTTTCTTTAATTGTATCAATTAGTTTGGTGTTTATGGTAGTTAATAATAGTTTTTTATGGTGGTTCTTCCAT
This sequence comes from Magicicada septendecula, assembly GCA_034769895.1. Classification (NCBI taxonomy): domain Eukaryota; kingdom Metazoa; phylum Arthropoda; class Insecta; order Hemiptera; family Cicadidae; genus Magicicada; species Magicicada septendecula. The sequence continues at coordinate 160,602,362 of CM068376.1, read as the reverse complement.
CCTATTTCTTCCTTTCTTCTCATCTTCCTTCTTGTGTTTCTTCTTGGGTAAACCAAGGTACTCAGTGTTATCTTGTCTGATGGTTGGTTCGGAGTATCTTCTTTATTATCTGATACTGACTTTACTCTTCTTTCTTGGTTTCAGGGTATCTTGTTTATTACCTGATATTAAACTTTACTCTTCTTTCTTCTTGTGTTTGGGGTATTATATTTATCAGTACTCCTAATCTTATTCTTTTTTCTTGATTTTGAGGTAGGCCTATCTTGTTTATTTCTTACTCCTAAACGTCTGGGTAATCTCCTGATCTTTTAATATGAGTTTTCTTTAATTCTTTCTTTGACTTTTATGGTTGTATTTTTTATTATTTAATTATGGTTTTTCTTTTATTGTGGTGTTTTCCTTTGAAGTTTAATTGAATTTCATTTGACATTCTTTGAGTATATGTAATTTAATTAACCATAACAATTCAAAAACAATGTAAGAAAAACTTACCAACCAATTATTAGAAAAAACTATGGTAAAATAAAAAGAAGAGAATTAATACCATATTTATGGTACTAATACAATATATTTACCATGTTTATAAAAAATCATTATAAGATAAATAAAAGAAACAGAATTTAGAATTAAACCAAGTAATTCTGAAAGAAATGATAATGTCTAATATCAATAAATAAAATGTAAAAAAACTTCAATAAAATGATACGAAAGGGAATAAAAATCAGTGATACGATTTGATTGATTAAATATGATAAAATACAGAAACTTATGTGGAAATATAAAATAATAAAACTTTGAAGTGGTAGAAGGAGAAACAATAACCTCATTATCAAATTAATTAAAACATTCATTCGAAAGAATAGAAACCAAGAGAGGGGTAATTTGAGTATACAATCAAAGATATAGATGTAATTAAACAAATCAATAATGAAATGATTATGAATTAAATGTCAATTGTAATAACGACAATTATAAGAAAGTTCTAGAACATGGAACAAGTGGAACTAATAAAAACAGAGCAACAAACCAAAAATGTCATAAATATATGCTACTATAAACCAAAGCAGATTGTAATAAAAAACCAGAAAGGAATAAAGCATTAATAACCAAAAAACTTTATATGATAAGAAAAATTGAGAATTGTACTAATAGAAGAGCTTCCTACCATGATATCAAATGAAATAACCATCAAGTTAAAGAGTCAGAAGAACAACTGAGATAGGAATATTAAAATCTCTGAGCAATATAATAAGTAAAGTATCCAAAGATATTTTTTAAATAGTAACAAAAGTGTGCTATTCTGATGTTATTTTTTTTAATCTGTCTGTAGATAATTCCAGCAGTATTAATATGTTTTTTGAGCAGAGATGATTTGCCTCTGTACTCAAATAAGAAGTGAAGTATTGGACAGCAGAGGAAGTAGCGTACAGTGCCTCTCTGAACTGAACCAGCTCACAAATTAGGGAACGATAGGGAGGAAATATCCCAAGGAGAAAATACTAAGAAGAAATATGAAAATAAAATAATAAATATGAAACTCAGATGACTATTACTATCAAGGAAGATCAAGTGCGAATGAGAAAGATATAAGCTCAAATATATATAAGAACATTTTTAGAAATGGAAGGAAGTCAAGAATAATAAAAAACTATAATAATTATCATAAGCAATTGTGTCAGACAAAGCAAGTATAGTCTGAAAAAATCACTTCTGGAGAAGGGCAATCTGTAGCATGACAGATATTCCACCAATAATTAATTCATTTAAGATCATAAAAAATAATTAAATTACATATACTCAAAGAATGTCAAATGAAATTCAATTAAACTTCAAAGGAAAAAACCACAATAAAATAAAAACCATAATTAAATAATAAAAAGTACAACCATAAAAGTCAAAGAAAGAATTAAAGAAAACTCATATTAAAAGATCAGGAGATTACCCAGAAGTTTAGGAGTAAGAAATAAACAAGATACCTCAAAATCAAGAAAAAAGAATAAGATTAGGAGTAGTGATAAATATAATACCCCAAACACAAGAAGAAAGAAGAGTAAAGTTTAATATCAGGTAATAAACAAGATACCCTGAAACCAAGAAAGAAGAGTAAAGTCAGTATCAGATAATAAAGAAGATACTCCGAACGACGGATATTTTAACATACTGTGGGTGCTTTGTCTGCATATGTCGAGAGAGTTTTGCTGGTTTTGTGCTTTCGTTTGATAAAACGTGGTAACAAATAACACGCTGCGGTCACAACACATTTCCCTTTTGAATGGAAATAAACCCAAGGTTTATGTACGTATCAGAATATTTACGAACCTTTTTTACGTCACCTCCGTCTCAACTTGCAACACTTTCTGTATTTAAAGACCTTACGTTTGTGACACTACTAACACTTGTAACACTTTCAGTCTCCGAATAATCTGAGTTTCTTATATCACTAGCACCTGCAACAATTTCAGTCTCTAAAGGACGTTTCACAGGACCAAACTTAAACTAACGAACCATTTTACAATACGCTAAAGTAGCTACGCAAGCATTAATGGCTGCGACGGACCGTAACTGACCTGCCAGGGGCTACGAGACCGATATAGTGCGAGAAGTTCCGGTTCTGGAACCAGCGTTGCCACCCTCTGCTCTATCTTTTTAGCCGCAAGTGTCAAAATCCAGCTACTTAGGCGTAAAACCGGGGCTCTAGTCAGTTTGGCTGCCAAACAGATCTGCTACACGATATCATTTGAAGACATTATTAAAGCCATTAGTTTGAAATTACTTTTACAATTACAATTAATTTCAACAACAAACAAATACTGGAATCTTCTACTAATTGTTTTCAGATTATAAAATTTAAATTTAATAAATTAAAAAATCGGAGAAAATTACGGTGTGTTTTATTTTTTCTTAAAGTGTCCGCGGACCTCGTGAAACATTGTCGCGGACCCCCAGGGTCCCTTTGGGAACCACTGGGGTATAGCATTTCCTGAAAGCATTTCGGGATTCATTTTATAGGTAACAAAGGAATCCAAGATAGTTTACTGTGTCTAAACATACCTGGTAGCGTACAAAACAACTTGTATTTACTTTCCAAATATTTTTACATCAACATATATCTACATATTACTACTACAAACACATTACTACATGTATATAATTTACTCAATATGGCTGCAACAGCAATCGAATCTGTTATCATGTAGGAAATTATTTGAATAAACAAAGAAGAAATACATCATTTATGACCCCCCCTCAATCCACAAGGTGAACATTAATCTACGTTAACATCACGATAACGAATCCTGTTATTGCAATTATTAAATTATAGACAAAATATATCTACCTTGCACCTATAAGCGCAAATGAATAAAAATAGAATGAAATCATCAAAACATATTTTTAAATGTTCATTGTATTAATTTAAATATTCTACGTTGAGGAAATAAATAGTAACGCATCGCTGAGTACCTACGTAAGACTTGGCATGCCGAGGCACGCGAGACTGTTCCAGTTATTTGGAGATCATTCTGCGCGGCAGAGTTACGCAACGTTCGGGATTAGTCAAAATTGTCCGTGCCCATTCCAGAAATTATTCGACTACTACACCGGCATTGAGGCCTGCTATCTCACTACAATGCATGGCGGCAGAGTTGTAAACACTGGGTTTCAAAACAGCCAAGTTATTTACACCTGGCGGTTTAGCGGGAAGTGACCATTGTGTTAATTAGTTAGAAACTGTAATAAGGGGACATTTATTGAGTTGTTGTTCAAATTTTACTTGAATTATTGTGTAATTACCTTTGATTTAATTACAGTTGATTTCTAACTGTTGACTGTGTCTAATTTAAGGTTGTAATTAGTGACTTCATTGGTGTCTGTTATGTTTTCAATTAACAACACGATGGCTGTGAGACAGTCGTAACAGTGGTGTCAGAAGTCGGATAGGTTGTAACAGTGGAAACAGAGAACACTTTGTAGAAGAGTAGTGTAGGCCTACGTGGTAATCGATTTACAATAATGGATAGAAATCAGTAATTGGATATGGTAGACTCCTTGCGCATTGATGGAAGGGCTAGACGAGAATCGCCGACGAGAAGCAGAAGAAGCAGTAAAACGACAGGACAAAAATCTTAAACATGAAAACGAAACAACACATAAACGGTAAAAAGAATAATTTATCCGACAAGCAGAAGACGTTACGGCATTCGAACAAAAGGATACGAAAAAAAATTCAGTCTGTTACGAGGTGAGCTAAGCAAACAAGTTGACAGAATATCTAAAAGAGAAAAATTTGTCTCCATTGTGAAAACAGATGTTAAATATAGAAGACTCAATTACAAAGGTGACAAAACAAGTTAAAGTTGAATTGGAGTGTTTAATGAAAGTAATAGTTGACAAAGCAAGGCCTTAATACACGCTGAAGAAGATTCAAAAAATAAGAGAAATTAAAAAATTTCCATTAACTGCAGTACGGCCAATTTACGCAAAGGCCCCAACGTTCGATGGAAGCACTCACTGAGTGACTTATCTTTGCCAATTTGAAGCTACCACTACTTAAATAAATGAACAGAAGAAGAGAAAGGTCTTTCACTCACTCTTGCTTTAAAAGGACCTGCCGCAGAACTATTGCAGAAAGTACCATCTGACAGCCAGAATACCTATGCCGAATTAACACAAGGTCTTGAATACGGTACGGTGATCAGCTGATCAGCATTTGTGCGATGTGTACCGTGTTCAACTTAAAGCGAGGCAACAGCGTTCCGGGGAGAGCCTCGAGGATTTTGAAGTAAATATAGACCGATTGACGAGACCGGCTTATCCTGAAACATCGGAGGACTTCCGAGCATGGGTTTCTCTCATTATGCTTATTGACGGTATCAGAGATAATAAACTGCAATAAGTGTTAAGAATGGGACGGCATCAGAATAGCTCAGACGTTCTTGTCCATGCTCTCCGCTTTGAAACTGCCAATTCGGGGACCTACATTAATAAAAGTATGTCATCACGTTGTAGTCAAAAGAATCCAATGTCCCAGTACCGTTATAACAGACAGAATAAAGAGATGATTCAGGGAAAACGATTAAAGAAGTCAGTAGCGCAACAACGGTTTTTTGAACAAAAGCAAAAAGACCCAAGTGTTATAATTGTAACAAAATGGCAGACTGTTGTAAGACGAGGACTGTAAGACATTCGTAAGAATATTTACAATTTTATTAATTTATTGCTAAATGTTTTGCAAAATAAAAAGCGAGTGTTGTCTTTATGTGTATTTAAACTAGAAAACTTCAAGCTTTCTACAATGACTGTGTACATTTAAGAGATTCTGTACACCACATGAAAGGTACTAGCCAATAGGTGAAATTGGCCACATTCATAAGAAGTCCAAAGAATACGCACATATATCCTGACGACCGTATGTCACATCTTTGTAAATATGATATACTACACTTACACTTAATCCTGCTTGGCCAGAAAATGAATACAAATCGCCACTGATCGTCATGATCTAATCGCGACAGAGTTAAACAAAAAATTATTAATATGTTCCGACGTATTAACTAAATATCGGATCTGTGGTCGAACTCTTGGTTGGACGTATTCAGTTGAATATCAGGAAAGAGTAATTCTACATTCCTATATTTTAATCTGGTTAAAAGAAAATTGTTTCTTCTAAAATGGATAATGTTTTATCAGGGAAACTGTTAATCGACAAGAACGTGAAATCCATGGCATCGTTTATAAGAATATCATTCAACAACGATTCATGGCTATCCATAAATATCCATAACTAATAGGCCTATCATCTTATCGAATATAGGCCTACTGTTGGTGGAGGATAATTCCAATAGTTAACCACTGTTGACGGACTTATAATACATGTGTTGTATCTTATACACAGATACTTGTTGAAAGATTTATTGACATATGACGTAACATATAACAGTGACGTTTTAAGACCCAATGTTATATGAGTGACGTAATGTAGGTTTTACGTTGTTCATCAAATTCAAGCTGAATGTTTTATCTAACGATTCCTTTTATACACTAAGAGAGCACACTTCATTTTGAAGCGTAAAAGCTGTCACCAGTGAATTATGTGAAATGTATAGAGAGGCCGATTACAATAATTGCTTATTTGAAAGGTATCAACATTAACATGTTATACACAATAATATGTGTGTTCTCCCTCACGAATGAAAAGTTGTTTTGACGTTATAATATTTGCAAATCTCTAATCTAAACATTTGATGAAATAAATACAGTAAGTATGAAAAACCTTCCGTAAGCTATTCTTAGAGATCCCCATAGAATAAATCCAAAGGTAGGTATTAAATTTTGACAGTACTGATTAAATAATCAGATTCTTAACATAACAGAAAATAAATGTGTGTTCTTCCATTGAACGGTAAAATATCTTTCAGCTTAGACATATCATGATAGAGACATTTTTTCAGAAAAACTTATGGAGGTCCGGAATAAAAAGAAGAATAGGTCTCGGAAGGTAGGAACAGTAGAAACATCCGAAGTCTCAGATACGCGTGGGGATGATTCTACCCCACGAGCCCGGAAAAAGAGGAAACTTTTGAAGCCACGTCTAGAGGCTCTGTTGATTGAGCCCTCACAAGGCGAAACTAATGCTGACGTACTTGGCGTTATCCGCAGTGGGACAAATCCTGAAGCGTTTCAGGTCGAAGTCAGAGCGATAAGACAGACTGGGTCTGGGAGACTCCTACTAGAGTTGGGCGAGAAGTCGCAGGTTAAAGCAGCATTCTGTGATACCCCAAAGACCATCTTAGTGCCAAATGCCACTGTTCGGAAGCTGAAGCCAAAGGAGACTCTCGAAATAAGAAATCTTAGTAGCCTTACTAGCCCAGAAGAAGTGACTGAGGCGATTAAGAGATTGGTCGGTGATCTTGTAGAGGACTTGAAGGTAAGAGTTACAGGTGCCAACAGAACGGAACAAAAGATGGCCATCATAGAGATAAACGTAAAAGGCGCAGAAAAGCTGCTGAAGTTCCAGCGCATCAAAATTGGCAGGGTGAACTGCAGAGTTCGGCCTAGGGTAAAGGTTAAACGCTGTTACATGTGCTTTGGCTACTGCCATCGGCAGACTAACTGCAAGCGACCAGACAGAAAAGCTGTAGATGGGGCTGTGTATATAGTGCGGAGAACCAGGGCACAAGAAGAGCGACTTAGAAACCGACCAAATTGCTTCCTGTGTACTGAAAGGAATGTAGTTCCAGAGCGGACGGGTCATATCCCAAGGACACGCAATTTTCTAGTGTTCAAGAAAGCACTGGATGAGGAAAAAACCAAGGGCTATGAAGTTTCTGCAGGACAATCTCCATAGAAGCAGAATTGTGGGTGACCTTCTTGTTAAGACTCAGCAAGATACTAAAGCTGATTTGATGTTCATCAGTGAACAGTACAAAGATAGAGATATACCAGGATGTTATTCCGATATACTAGGTACTGCTGCTATCTGGATACCAGACATGTGGAGAGTTTCGGTAGGGAACCACGTTTCTTGTAGAGGATTTGTTTGGGTTAGAAGTTGGGGGGGTTGCTTTTGTGAGCTGCTACTTCACCCTAAACGAGGGTATACATGAATTTCAAGAAAATGTCCGAGAGGACATTCTGCCGGAATGGGAAGGAAACATCATTGTTGCTGGAGACTTCAAGCCAAAGTGGAGTGGGGTATGCCAAACACGGACTTACGGGGAAAACGGGTGCTCGAGATGGCTGCACGGTTATCACTTAGCGAGATCAATGTCGGGAAAGTGTCGACATTTAGAAGACCCGGCTATCCAGAGACTATTCCGGATATTACGCTTGCGTCATAGTCTCTAGCTTCAAAAATTGTTTGATGGAAAGTTAGGGAAGAATACACTGGTAATTATCACCAGTACATAGTCTTTAGCCTGCAAGACGAAAGACAACAGGAGGGTGAAACGTCTTGGGGAGGACGAAAATGGAATGTTAGCAAACTCGACGTGGAGACCCTTGTATCGGAAATAGAGAGGGGAGAGGACTGGCTGCTGGAGAGGCCTAGTCCCGCAGAGCGTGTAGTCGAGACCACAGTGAAGCTGATACGCCAGACCTGCGGAGTTTCAATGCCGCGGCAATGAAAGTCATCTGGGAGAAAAAAGAGGTATACTGATGGACTGAGGAGATCTCTACTCTGAAGAGGAGATGTCTTACTCTCAGGCGAATTGTTACCAGGAGGATAAAAATGAATGACGACAGTGCAGAACAAGAAACAGCGAAGACAGAGCAGCAAGACAAGACCTTAAAAAGTCTATTATCAGTAGCAAACGACGAAAGTGGGAGGAACTAAAGGCTGAGGTGAACAGTGATCCCTTGGGGCTGGATTACAGGGTCGTCATGCGCAAGCTTGGCGTACAGTCGACTAGCCCAATCATAGATGCACCACATACGGCATCGTGGATGAAATCTTTCCGACCCACCCAGTAAATGTCCGTGAGCCGCGTCCCGTTGCAGAAGACGACGTCTTGCTGTTTAGCGATGAACTTAAGGAGGCCGCAGACTTGATGAAGCGTGGTAAAACCCCACTGCTGGACGGTGTTCCGTCAGACGTTCTGAGGGTGATTGCTAGTTCATGCCCACGGATACTCCTTAATATGTACAACAGCTGCCTCAGGGAGGGATACTTCCCCCAAGAGGTTGGAGAGTGCAGAGGCTGGTGCTTGACAGCAAATGTAAGGGTGACCCGGGCACGCCATCAGCATACAGACCTTTGTGCATGCTGGATACTGCTGGAAAGTGTCTGGAAAGGTTACTAAAGCCACGTCTGTTAGCAGCTATTCAAAGCGCGGGAGACCTGTCAAATAGACAGTACGCCTTTCGGAAAGGCCGATCAACCCTTGGAGCAGTGGAGGAGGTAGTAAGAACTTTCCACGCGGCCCAACAGGGGAATCATTACTCAAGAAGTATAGTCTTGGCGACACTGGATATTAAGAATGCTTTCAATTCCGCCTTCTGGAGCGACATGCTTAGGGCTCAGGAACACTTCTTCCGGATCCCACAGTATCTCCTGCGTATAATAAAATGCTATCTGAGTGACAGGGAACTTATTTATGATATGACAGACAGACCTCGTAGGAAGCAGATCAACACTGGGGCTGCCCAGGGCTAAATTTTGAGCCATGACCTTTGGAACGTATCTTACGACGGGATTCTACGGATTGCAGACACTTTCCTGGTAGGTTACGCAGACGATATCGCGGTAGTGATTGTACCACAAAACGCCAAGGATGCACATAGAAGCCTGAATCAGGTAATGAGGCGAGTGGCTCGTGGCTTGAAGAACACGGCCTGGATCTAGCCACCGATGAGACCGAAATAGTACTGCTCACCCGACGACGGGTTCCCATTATCATACCGCTGCAAGTAGGAGCTGAGACAGTATTTACAAAGAACGCTGTGAAATACCTAGGGGTGAGACTAGACTCAAAGCTCTTCTTTGGGAGCAAGTAAAGTGTGCAGCTGATAGGGTGGATAACGTTACAACCAAGCTCAGCAGACTTATGGCCAACGTAGGAGTTCCCACTGCAAGCAAGAGGCGATTGTTGAAGGCGGTTGCAAATTCTGGGCCGATGCACTAAAGACTGAGAAGTACAGAAAACGTATGTCATCGGTGCAGAGGAGAGGAGCCCTCAGAGTAGCATCCTCTTACCGGACAGTACCAGTCCCAGAAGTCCTGGTGATAGCGAGAATGATCCTCATAGGCCTGTTGGCTCTACAGCGGAAGCATTTATTCGAAAGAAGAGAGGAAATTGGAAGGGATGCCGCAAAGCATGAAGCCAGGGAACTCACTCTCCGGCACTAGCAAGATCGTTGGGATAGAAAGGATAGAGGAAGGTGGACCGCAAGGCTCATACCAAACTTGAAGCAATGGATCGACCGCCAACACGGTGAGGTCCACTAACATCTGACCCAGTTGCTCATGGCCACAGCAATTTTAATGCCTACCTCCATAGAATGGGAAAGGTGCAAAGCCCAGCATGCCAATACGAAGACTCTCCCCATGAAGATGCCTCGCAAACGTTTTTCAAGTGCTGCAGATTCGCAAGACAGAGGATGGTACTGGAAACGGAACTCGGGGAGTTCACGCCCGAGATCGTCGTTGCGCTTATGCTTCGTGGTAAGGCGGAATGTGACCCCATCAGTCCATTTATTCTAGTGGGCCTACTAGAAAAAACAAGACAGGCCCAGCTTGCACCCAACGGGCAGTAGAAGATGAGGAACAACTAAAAGGAGCCCGATAAGGGCGCGATAGGCTCCATCCTAAATTAATACGCTAAGTGGTTCCAGAATAAATATAAATGCCTGAATTAGATGTGGGTTTTTTAGTGGGTGAGAGTCCCACATACCAGAGGAAGCACGGTCTCCTCTGACGGTGCATAAACCATTTTTCCCTTCTTTAAAAAAATAAATAATAAAAAATAAAAGTAAACGCTAAAAAAAATTATTAATATTATTATTATCATTATTATTATTATTTCTTTGGTAATATTATCGCACACAAATGTATCTATCCTGTTAAGTTTTGACGAACATGAATTTCTCACTATTAAAGAAAGTAAGATTTCTTTTCCCACAAACCTTTGCAAATACTTACGTATTCTCAGATGAAGATATCATAAGGAAAGTTTTCAAAGACGAGCAAAGCGACTACAATATTCCTTCCGGCTTTAAAAGCAAACAATTTTTCAGTCTAAAAATGATTGGGTTAAAAAGTTAACAATGATTTGTACAATAAACTTCCCAGAAATGGAAGCCTTTAATTAATTCTTACATTCGTTGGAGTCTATTGGAATGCCACATCACAATTTAGTAATGACGATGATATCAAAGATTATATTATTGCAAAATTTTGTTTAAATATAATATAAACGAGTATCCTGACACCGAGAGAGAAGATATCTATATTCAGCGAATTCCTCTGGTATAGCACTAGGATATGCAAAATTACAATTTTTTGTAAGATTTGCATTTGCAGTGACTTGAGTGCAGTAAAGTACAATAGATATCGATAAAGTTTCAGAAACTTATTTATTAAATTGATTATTCCTTTATAAGTAGTGAGCTGAATAGCAGGCAATTACCAAAAAATTGATATGTCTTTGTCTCCGAACTCCGGAAAACCGCAAAAACACAAAATAAGTCTAAAACGAAAATTTTCCAAAAAATTCATAACTTATTTTAGACATGTACATTTTTATAAATAAACCTGTTAATAATTGCTGCTTGTTAATTAGAGACATTAGCTTGTTAAAATGTAATGAAGACTTAAGTAAACTGAATAATTATACTTTAATTTTTAAATGGGCTTTTTAAACACAGATAGTAGCATTACAATTTATACAAAATCAACCGTACACAACATAAATTTCAGTAACTATTTTCTAATAAATTTTTCTTGCTAGTTCAACACAACTGTAAATAGTTTATTTATATTTTTAAAGTAATCAGTTAGCTTCGCTTATTTTGGATATCCAAACAGTGATTTTATTCGAGAAAGAACTTTGTGTAAAAATATTTTATCGGAGTGTTGTGAATCATTTTGACATTCTAGGTAGTTAGGAGATTTTGACATGTAGACGTGATATAAGAGACCATTAACGTAAGCAAGAGCCTCAGAATGTGTTGTTGTCATTGTTTCTTCCTGATCATCATCACATTCGCTTTCATTCTCGTTTATTACCGTTAAACATCGTTCTCGTTTATTCGTTAGGCTACACAAACATATATCAACTTCACTGGACACCATCGACGACAATCCGCCAATAATCAAATCGCCGATAATCGGAAGTCTGATGGATATTGCAACTCAAGCAAATCAAAAAAAAAAAATTCTTTCAGCGCATATTCGAGCGAAGCTGCAAAATCCGCCACCAGTACGTAAGTATGGAAATTTGATGATGCAACGTACACATTTAGTACATTTATTTTTTACATAAAATATTATATTTATATTATATTTTATTTATATTTATATTACACATATTATACATATGCTTGCAAACACTTACTACTCGTATTTATCTCACAGTAAACTGACCATACTTTAGTAGTGAACTAAAAATAATTGCACATTGAAACAACAGATCGAAAAAATTATAGAACTTCCTACTTAGATACAGGAACAAATCATAGCTCAATAATAGTACAGTTTACTTGATAATATTGAGAAATATGTAAAAAAGACATGCTCAGAATGACAGTTTTTCCTCTCTAACTAGAGAATTTTGAGGATTTTTACATGTGGGTTATGCTATTTCTTACACTCTTCCAGCATAATTTTTGGAAAGTATGATTTTTAGCAGTGGACAAAACATTTTTAAATTACCACAGTAATTGGAGACGTTTCTTTGCTATACAGATTCATTCCTTACGCCTATCAGAAAATAAAATTTAGCCTAACTGGAAATAGTAGGGTAAACAAATACATTACGGTTATTTGTGAAATCACTCAACTAAGTAATTTTTAAGCATTTTTATATATAATGAAAAACTCTAATTGTGTTTACTGTCCACTCCAGTTATAAAACCTTAATGAAGCCAATAATTTGGTATACAAAGGTCCTTCCTGATACCATCTTTGTACAAATTCATACCCTAAATAATGCCAGCAGTTATATTTACATAACCTAAATTGGACAGTTGAGTAGACGGCTTGTCGTTTGTTATTATTCAGTGAGTCATAAATATTCATATTTTGTGTCTTGTATCTTGTATGTTGTCATCAACATAATCATTATACAGTAGACTCACACTTCGAACACCTTTTGTGTTTTCATTTGACTTAAAAATCCTAGGTTTAAGAATGCAGTATTATTTTCTAGCTAGCGACCCGCAAAGCTTCACAGGGGAGCAATTTTGAATTACTGGTGATAAGTTTTTTAAAATTAAAGTCTCATAATTATGTGGTTTACAGTTTTCCTCTCCTAGGTTAGCAACCCATAGGCTGGTTAGCAGCAGCTCCCCATTCTTCACGCTTCTCAACTTATCTTTTCAACTCACAAATATGATGTGCAGTTCATATCGACCATAAGCTATTTCATGTAGTCTGAACGGGGTCGTCCTCTGTGATTCTTCTCTTCAATTGTTCCTTCTATCATTCTCTTAACCAACCCACTGTGTCGTAGTATATGCTCTATAAACTTAGCTCTTCTGCCATTTAAATTTCGTAGAAAGCTCTTCTCCTCCTGAGCTCTTCTAAGGACTTCCTCATTCGTTATCTTCTCCATCTAGCTTATCTTGAATATTCTTCTGTAGCACCAGGTCTCAAATGCTTGGAGTCTTTTCTTGTCACATTCTCCAATTGTCCAAGATTCACTCCCGTATAGGGCAACACTCTACACGTATCTCTTAACTAGATTCTTCCTTATTTTTAGGCTGATAGTGTTTTAAGTAAAGAGGTTTTTCTGTTTTATCGGTGATAAGATTTTTTTTAAATTAAGGTCTCATGATTATGTGGTTTACAGTTTTCAGTACTCTATTTTATGTCCTACAGATATCGTTCTGATTTGTTATATTTCAAAATACACTTTTTGCCAGGAATGCAGTCAGGATTTCCTTCTAGGGGAGATTCTTGCGGGTTCTAGGATGGGGTGTTTAGTATTTCTGACTAAAACTACAAAATCAAACATAAAAGAACTGCTACATATTTTATCGTAATCAGGAAAATCCGTGTGGAAACATGTGTTTATTATATAAGCGTTATGTTAGGACGCTTATAAAGTTATGAAACAATAAAAATGATTCTTACATTATAATATAAATAATATAAACGATTCCAGGAACATGTCTTAATAAATTATCCCCCCTGTTCTCCAGACGTTGAGAGTGTTAAATGTCGTACAAATTTTCAAACACTACGCCTTAGTGAGAGAGTGTATTGCAGCAAATGGAATTAAATTTGTCTACCAATTTTTTTTTCACAGAAAGGAATAAAAGACTTTCATAACATAGGCACTACAAGCCCTTAAAATAAACTTTTCAAATTCGCGTTACGGGGTGCCTGCAAATTTTATTGAAGTTAACCTATAAGTCACTTCACCGGTAGAGTGTGGAGCGCTTGTAAACGACGTTCGGTTTTAGGATCACTTATGTACGGCTTAACGGTCACTTTAGTTGTTGATTTGTTTTCGAAATAGTTACAAAACACTAAATTAAGAAATATGAAAATTATTAAACGAGGACCGAAAACCCGTGTAAACAATAGCACGTCTATATACATTCGAATAGCAAGCACAAAATTTGTTGAATATAAAAATTTGTAAGTTGCTGTGGACTTAATTAATTACGTTGTAGGTACACAACTTTGAAAACGATCTGCGTAGAACAATAATTTTTGGCACACTGGAGATACTTAGAGGAGATAGTTACGTGACTCAAGGGAACTGCTTTGGAGAGGATCATTCACTCGCCGAACTCTGCAAGTGAACTAAAGCGGTCGGCGATTACAAAAATCGTCGTGTCGTACTTCGTGTTGTAAAAAGTGTGTGTAGTTGTACGTCGTGTGGATATAAAGTTTTTGTTTGTGTCATGGTGTCTACATCACAATCTTGCTGCTTCTCTGCCAGACCGTTGCCGTGCTTGAGAGATTGTTTTTAATGTATTGTCACCGGACAAAAGGCTTGCCGCATGACAAATGGCGCCAATCGTACACTCTAGTTATTTTGGTGGCCCTAAAAAGGACCGAGTGGCGAGAACGGTGATGTTGGTAGTGCCGCGCTGAGATGTTCGGCGGCTGCGCCCGCTGTTCGTGGCGTACTGCAGTCCTCCTCTTCTTCCGGCACCGGTTGTAGAGTCGGCTGCCGGCCCAGCGAAATCCATCGCTGGCGCGGAACGGGAGTGCGAAGACGCAAGAACTGCGGCGGTTCTATTCTTCGGCTGTTCCTTCCGGCTGGCCCCGCTTCGATGTCGTCCGAGAGAGGAGAGGAGATGAAGTGCGTCCGATGGCGTGGCGATGAAGAGTGCAAAACTTTCTGCCGGCCCGGATTTTATGCACTAACTGGGATCGCTGATTGACTCGCTCCGAATGCTGATGCCGGATTGGCTCCCTGTGTACACCGCTGGTACCGGAGAGCAGATGTTCGCATACCGCTGCCGTCACAACTCCACCGGGTCTTGAATGCTCTCCGGTAGCCAGCCTACTGCTCTTCTCCAGATGTTGTGGAGGTGTCTATTGGGCGCCATGTTGATTGGTGTGCCGGCTGGTAGCTCGCTGGCGTGGCTGGATTTTGCATCCGCAAGATGATCGTCGCCCCACGTTGGGCGCCAGTATATACGTAGTCTTTTGAAGAAACAAAAAGGAGTTGTATAAATTAAAATACACTCTTATCGAAGCTACTAGTGACTCGACGGGTGTTTCAGAAACATTGGTGTAAAGTATTGCTGCCGAGGGTAAACAGTCTTTGGCTAGAGGCTCGTTGACTTTTTCTACGATTACGCGAAATAAAAGTCCTCGTAAAATGAAAATTATCGTTGACGATTTTACACTTGATGTTATTCGGAGAAAAATTCATAATATCTACTTGAAGAAAAAAGAACGCACCACAATTTAAAATAATTGAATGCCGTATTAAAAAAGAGAAAGCATCGTATTTCAAATTGCAATACAGTTTGTCCGAAGAACTCTGAAAGCCATTGGTTTTAGCTAGTTAAAATTCCATACAAGAACAAGAATGCCAAACAATAAAGCAATACAATGAATACAATGACGATATGGATTTTCAAAACTTCTGCGAATAGGTGAAAGAAAAATTACTGCCGAATATTCCATCAAATAGCGTCGTTGTATTTGATAATGCCGGCTACCATATTGTTTTATAATATTCACATACGTACACACTACAATAACTACAGTATACAATGTAACTACGTATATTAAACGTGTATTTTTATGGTGAATTCGGTAGTCAAGGTAATTTGTTGCACTTAGCCTAGCAAAAGTACAGCGTGCCGTAGATTATCAATGGAAGGGGGCAGTAAGACAGAGAAAGTGTGTGATGGAGGAGCCTTAGGTGTGAGAAAGGAGAAAAGTCTGTAAAAGTGTTCCTCAGGACCTTTTTAAGGGTCATTATTTTTACCAGGCATATTGTTCACCCAAGGAACATTCTCAGATTTCAGAATTAAAATTAGGTGTATCCATACCTTGAATCTACTTTTAAAATAACACTACTTTATTCACTTGACTACAGTAGACATTTTAAGCAGACATGTTCGTGGAACAGTTACTGCCTGGTCCTGACATATTCTGTGCACCTGTTGCTGATGGTAGGTGTAACAATAATGTGTTATTTGTCATGTAGCTTTTGAATAGTGTTTTGGATCTCAAATGCGCATTATCATATAAAATTAGTTGGGGTTCATTCTATAAGGTCTACATATTCGGAGCTCATATTTTGCATTAACTGAGCTGGTCACAATAAATACAGACAGGTGAGTTCTGGAGCTAGAACTTCTAAACAAGTGTAGAGTGGTAAAAATCTATTATTTCAATAGATAATAATTAATTATTGAAAAATAAGATATTAATATTAGTTTAGAACATATCGTTAGATTGAATCGCTTGTGTACATCCATGCTACGAACCATGGGGGTAACTTGGGGCCTAACCTTGGGGGGGGGGTAAACCATCATAAATTCAATTATATAGTGAAACCATCTATATAATAAAATATATTATATACAAAATTCAAAAGTTTAGTAATAATTCTTAGTTAGTAAACCAGGGAGAATTTCATTTTTTAATGGTCAACAAACCTTTCTTCATAAGTTGTACTTCCAGTTATGTTTACCTAGAACAAATATACTGTTGGCCTATAAACATAAACAATTTCAGTTCTTTCAATTCTTACACCCAGTTTTTGTAAACGCATCCTCTCCCTCAGACACACTGTCACAAAATGCTCGGCAGAAGTAGCAGTATGCCGAATCAGTCACAACACAAATAAATTTTCAAATTGTCAGTCAGGCAATTTTCAAAAAAATTAACCCGTGTTACTCCTTTGCGTTTCTTATTTCCCATTTCTCAGAACTTAGGAACACAAAAAACCAAAACAATCACAACAATAACGAATTAAGAAAGAGACAAGCGATGTGTACTTTAACGGACTACGTACACAACCGAGTTACCGACCGCACTTGTACCAGTAATCATAGGCTAACTTGGGAGTGGCAAGGGGGGCGCCCCCCCCCAATGTTCCGAGCATTATAAAATTTTGTTTTCAGTTGTTATAAATAAAAACTAACAAATAGTCAAACAGGAGACAGGTTATATCCTTGCGAGCACAGTAAGCACTATTTATCAACGTCTGTACTGTTATCAGACGACTAGTTGCCATAAATTTATTATTCATATTTCTTTCGAAGAAACTTGTAAGGGGAATGTTTCACAGAGTTGAATCATATACGTCAAAATAATATTTGTTTGAAAAAAACAAATGCTAGAGACCTAATTAACTGGAATACAATGCGTGCCTTAGAATTGTCACAAGCAGGGCCGGATTAAGGTATCTTGGCGCCCTAGGCTAATTATATTTTAGAGTCCCCCCGTCACATCCCATACCCCTGGGATCCCATACCCATACCCATTCCATCCCATCCCATCCCATCCCATACCACTCACATCCCATCCCGTTTTCCCGATTCTTCTAGAACATAAGTTTTCACTTATATATGAATCAATTAAATTGACCTTTTAATATTTCGTAATTGCAATAAATTATTGTAACTCATACGCACGTCGATATGCACAACTTGTTGCGTGTTTACTCTTACGTTTATTTCCACGGGGCTAAATGAAGCTTTAAACACCCTACAATATATTTCTTAGTTAGAAATATTTCAAGTATCTTACTGCTTTTGGAAATAGTCTCAAGAATTGAAAACTGAGGCTATTTTTCAGAGATTATTATACCTTCAACCATTTGTAGTTTGCATGGCTTTTATAAGGAAAAAATTAACTAAGTAATTACAGAATTATAACAGTTTTATTAAGGGTAAATTTAACATCATTTACACAAAAAAGACAATCAGTTAAATATCTTGTGGATTTGTTAAGACTCATGTAAGGTTGAAGCTAGATTTTTTTCTCGCTTTAGATTGAGCAAACGTCACTGAAATCAAGTCCTTGGAGAAAGTCACTTTCAATGAACAAGAGGGCTACACTGGTCAGTTTATCCTGGCGCAAATTTGAGCGTAAATAATCCTTCACCCTCTTCAAAGCTGAAAAAGATCTTTCACCACTGCAGTTAGTGACGGGCATAGTAAGGAAAATGCGCAAAGCTATCTCAACATTAGGATTGATTCCAAGTTAAGCGTTTTAAAAAAATTCAACAGTGGTTTTGCTTCAGATCGCTTTTTCTTCTTTTCTTCTCTTTCTTGTTCTGAGTTGACAGGTCCATAGTCTTTTAAAAACTGAGCTAAATGCACACGCTCATCATCCAAGTCAACAGCATAATTTTCTAGAAGGTTATCACCGGACAAAAGGCTTGCCGCATGCCAAAAGTGATTAGATTTTGTAACCCCTCTTTCAAACTTTTAGACTTTATAAAAAAAACCCTTTTCATTTTTTTTTTTTTTTTTTTTGAAAGAGGGGCCACTAGTTATTTAAAACTAGGCAAGAGCCTAGAGAAGCCAAAAATGCGCTGGGTCCAGTATGACGGGACTTGCAATTAAACTCGGTTGTTAAACAACAATAACAATTTTTATTTAGCCATTTCAAGTAACTTTGTAAGTATAACTCTCAGTACACAATATACTTTCATAGAATTGAAAAATTCATTACAAACTTTTACTCCCCTCCCTGGCATTACAACCTTCTGAAAATATACACATATAACATCATATAATTATAATATATTGCGACAACACAAATTACTAAACTATTGGCGCATAGGATATGATAGTATGTGTATTTCAAATTACAAGTCTATATTGGAGGGTTTAAGATTATTTATTGTACAAACACAAGTTATAGTTTATATGGTATATTTGAAATGTACAGAATGTAATGTTTGATATAGAGTCTTTCTTTTAAAGTGTTAAATAATGTTCATACGCAAGACGTGATACGTTACATAAGAAGACTCCCACGATGATGTTGTTGAAGAGAAGGGCCGGTCTTTGCGGTATAGATGGATCGTCAGGTGTGGCTTACAAATGACAGACGTTTCACCAGAAACGTTTACAGCTGGGCTGGCGTCCTGTAACAGCTTGGCTGATGTCCTGTAATAGCTGGGCTGGTCCTATAACAGCTGGGCTGATGTCCTGTAACAGCTGGGCTGATGTCCTGTAACAGCTGGGCTGATGTCCTGTAACAGCTGGGCTGATGTCCTGCAATTCCCACGATGAATCCGACACTTCGCACACACAACGGTACTACGGATTTTATCACTCGCAAAACTTATATAGAGTTTAAGACCAAGTAATATCTCAGGTGACAGTGAGTTTAATCAATAACGGTATATTGAGCTTATACCTCTCCGGCTTCTTCAAGTGTTCTCGCGAATACCAAGGTCTACCGCGATCAGCAGACCACCCTATGAGGAAATCTTGCACTAGCACGGAAACGTCTTGATGGAACTATTGCGTAACAATTAATGATACTGTCACTGCGGAAAATCTCGCACAGTGATACAGTTGCACTCACTTCTTACACACGTAATACTACAATAATAATATCGTGTGTAAAGATATAAAATCAATTGTTATGCGTCACACGCGTTACTATCCCCGACAAGTCTTAACAGATCCTTGCAAGCGGTATAATCTTGTACAAGGAATTGTATGTACCGTTCACGGTAGCAGCAGTGAAGAACTGCTTGTAAATTTTCGCACAATGCGTTAAAACACTGGTGTGTGCAAATGTACCACACACACAGTTCTGAGTCTTCCCGTTTCACTAACGACGAATAGTTTTTACAACACCTTGCAAGCGGTAGAATTCTTGTACAAGGAGTGCACGTTCCGTTCGCGGTAGATGGCGTAGAAGAACTCCGTAATTATACGCGTAATGCGTTTAAACACACCTGTGTGCAGATGTACTACATACACAGTTCTGAGCCTTCTCGTTTCACTATCGACGAATAGGCTTTACAGCACCTTGCAAGCGGTAGAATTCTTGTACAAGGAGTGCACGACCCGTTCGCGGTAGATGGCGTAGAAGAACTGCCTGTGTAACGACAGGCATAAGAAAATTTCCAACCACCAGTCAGCATTCTATTGGTGGATGGAAGTCACATGGTTAGTAAAGTGACCAAGCACTTTTCATGCAGTAGAGTGCATTTACTTTGAAACAGCATGCATAGCGGTAATCAGACTACTCGTATCTCATGCATGCTGACTACATACTAATAATATACAAGAACGTAAACAATAGTCCGACAGGTATAGGGATTGTAGCGATACACATGTCTCAGTTCAGCTAATGTCAAAACAACGATAATACTTCACGCACCGCCCGGGAAACGTTTTCCACACGCACACGCGCGCACATTTCCACTACACAGTACATGAATCACCATAACTAATAATGCACAGTTTTTCTAAACTAAACCCTTAACCTTACTAAATACAATTGATAACAACCAAACTTAACCATCTACCAATATAATATGAATGTCCATTGTCTGTGTAATATATGACTTGCCCCGCCTATCATGATCCTGTGATTCGTTGCAATATGTAAACATCATCATAATAATTTCTCCTAAATGTACATAAATAGAACATCAATCAATATAGTTACATAAATACACATAGCACACATATATCTATATACACACATATACTACATACATGTTCACCTGGCAGGCAGCCTATATATATATTTCACCATGCCTCAGAAGAATATAACCCCCAGTATCCGTGACCAAGACCCCCATCCCAAACTACTGTAAACGGGTAAGGTGCCCAGCCTGCTTTAAAAACATTTCGTTAAAAAAAAACAAATCCATTAACACGTCCAGGTATGACTGAGTTACGACCAACGAAATTATTACAAGTATGCAAGATTTAGAAAGGTTCCCCCAGATAGGAATGTGCCATTGCCAAGTCAACATGGCTGCACGGCCTTATAAAATCTATAAGAAAATTTATAATTGAAAGTTAGACTTGGTAGTGTGCTCATATTAACAACTCAACAATTAGTACACTGGGTATGGCCGTAAAAGAAATTGATGAAATTTCGCTTATTACTGAATTATTACATGGTTAACATAAATTTTATAAAATATATAATAAGTTTTATAATTGAAAAGTAAGAACCAATAGTGTGCTCATATTAACAACTCAACAATTAATACACTGGCTATGGCAGTAAAAGAAAATGATGAAAATTCACTTATTACTGAATTATTACATGGTTAACATAAATTTTATAAAATATATAATAAGTTTTATAATTGAAAAGTAAGAACCAATAGTGTGCTCATATTAACAACTCAACAATTAATACACTGGCTATGGCAGTAAAAGAAAATGATGAAAATTCACTTATTACTGAATTATTCCATGGTTAACATAAATTTTATCAAATATCCAATAACCATTTTAATTAAAAAATTTTATAACATCAGACCCTAATACAACACATTTGAGGTGTTCATACAGAATTGGCTTGACCTCAGGCAAGGCCATGCGCCACACCAGATCCAGCAAACTATGACATGTTATGGACCTGTGGATAACGGCACCAACAGGTGACATCCACAGGTTAAAGCACCTCCCCAAACCTTTAAATGATCTTAAAAAAACAAAACCCACATAGATCTATGGATGCCATCAAGTAATGCAAGCATAATTAACATCCCTCCAAATTAGTAACATTAAGTAACGCACACTTTTGCAATAAAAGAAAATTTAGCAGCAAAATTCGGTGACGCATGACCCCGTCCGGGTTCACACTTCCTCTGGGGGCTTAAGCGTTTGTAAACTAAAACTGACAAAATTTATAAGCACTAACTGTCTCGCTGGACTTGTGCACCAACAACTTTAACTGGAGATGTTCCAGGAATAGAATCAGATGTTCTACATTGTAGAGGCCAAAAATATTTACAAAAGGGTTAAATGTCACCTGGTATAATCCGGCACAAAACCTGAGGTAATCGTGGTGTGTTGTCCAGTTCTTCCTCCCGACGGCACAGACGGAGAATCATTCGTTTAATGCCATTGGTGATCTGCCAATCAGGAACCCTGGACAATTATATATATGGACAATTACTCAAATGTTACATAATTCACAATCCTCCTAGACTCCAGCATAATTCACACACTACTCTAAGAATTCTATGATAAGTTACGAATGAGTGTAGCAAAGCAATATTGGAAAAGTTGAGAGTGTATTGCAGACCTATAAATAATCAGATGGGCCACAATTTAAATACACATTAGAAGGTTTTGTACCTATATCTAGCCTATTACATAACCCACTGTATCCCATATACACATACTGCACTGTACCGAACTATGTATTATTGTATTATAATAATAACATTCTTTACATGCGTTATGAAACATAAATAATGGCAATATGAATTACTACATTAATTAGTGCTAATTTGTATTGATATGCTGATGAAAGAAATAGTACCACATCGCTGAATGCCTACGTGACTCTTGACGTGCCGAGGCATTCGTGGCTGTTGTAGTCGTGTGTAAATCATTCTATTCTCTAATATTCAAATTAAGGTGGTTTGGACCATATGTACAATTTTTTTTAATGTTTATATCGGACACTTCGGGAGACGGACGCCAAGTCTTGTCGCCCACGGTCGGATGAGACAACGGGCGAGACAGGGAAATACATTGCGCTTATGGGTTTTACGTTTGCTACTATTACGCGACTTGAAAACATCGACAGATAAAAACGATGTACTAATAAGACTACAAAATGTACGCAGTAGTAACAGTATTTTAATTGTTCACATTTTGGTATATTTTTAAATAATTTAGCCCAAAAAATGAGTCAGTAAAAACAAAAAACTTAATAACACCATCGCACACTCGATTTAGTACGTACTAAAATATAAACTGTCCTTACGCAAAACGTTCTTCCTCTTGAACGATAATATTTTGTACATGTATTCCAGATCACGTACATGATGTACATAATATTTAGTGTTTTTAGTGTGTTTTAGTGTATATATTTAGTGTACACTGCAAGGTAACAGGTAGTTAGCTGACCAAACGTGCAGAAATGATGCTCAATTAGTGATTTAATTTTATTGACCTTTTTCCAACATGATGATTGCATTAAAATGTTTTTTTTTTAGTATAATGATACTTGTATTGAAAAGTTCAAAATTTTTTCTTGAAAGTTTTTTTATTACCGGTATTTTAAAACAAATTTAGTTCTTAGAATTGCTTTCCTGAATTGACGTCTTCCTGGTTGTCCCGGTCGAATATCTCCTTTTCGGTCTCCAGCGATCCGTCGTCTGTGTCCTACGCTCCAGCCGCCGCATCCAGGAATCGCTCCGTGTTTCGGGTGTCCGTCTCAGCCGCCTCGGTCGGCAATCGAAGTTCAGCAACGGTAGCAGAAAATCTCGTACTCCGGGCTTAACCTCCAACTGCCGAAACTCGCTGCTCCCTCGACGTCTACGGGCCCCAAGGACTGCCTGGAATGAGTGTTGGACTATGCGAGGAACTCTCCGCAAACGCTCTCGACGAGTGCTATATGAAGACTCCCCTCTCTTCCTAAACTGAAACCGTATCGTTATAAGATGACGTCACGATCGTCCTGTGCATAGATGTATTTCCTATACAACACATGTTAAATGTAGGTATATTCTGGAAATGCCACGTGCTTAAGACTGGACCTCCGTTTTCCCGATTCTTCTAGAACATAATTTTTCACTTATATATGAATCTATTAAATTGACCTTTTAATATTTTGTAATTGCAATAAATTATTGTAACTCATACGCACGTCGACATGCACAACTTGTTGCGTGTTTACCAATTGGCTAATTACAACACTGTTCACACATCCTTCTGATACGCGCACAACAACACTTCGCTCAAGCACCATACTACAGTTTCATAGTCTTTATATTGTCTTATAACTAATTTATAGTATTATTCTTAATTTATAAACAATACTTTTTATGTCAATCACACCCCAATTATCCCGGACACCTAATACGGCTGGTCATAATTATGCTTCATGCATTCACATATGGTGTGAATGTCTGTCACATTGCAATACATTATTTGGGGTATATAGTATTCTGTGTATGTATATAATTCGTGATACATTTTACGATGTAAATATAACACCAAGTGCGTGTTGGTGTTAGTATTTACGATGGAATCACAAGAAGCTGACAAAACGCAAGGCGTTTTCAAAAGAGGGAATGAGGAATCGTTTTGCGTGTTTACAACTCTTTAAAAATACCCAAATAAATCAGACAATAACATTATTAAAGAGACCTGTGAAATCACGGGAATAAGCTGGGCAACGTTTTACCGACTCAAGATAGGCCTACAATCTAAAGAGGTCCGATGAAGGTCCAGTTGTTACATCCCAAGAATCTAGGAAAGGACTTTTACTTAAATGCAGCCGTAATCAAATACAGCTAATATTGTTTGGAGCAGAATTCGTCGAAAAGTCCATGACTTTTTTGGAACAAATGAGCCGTCAACTATGAATTCAGTGCTGAACAGTGTCAAAAGTGATATCACCATACCAAATTTTAAAAGAACTCGTTTTACCGTTTATTAAAGAAATAGGGTTTTTTATTACTATTTTCTATTATTTAGTTTATTTAATTTTCAAAACTATTACTTTCCTTCTACACGCTATATACATTCCTTCAAGAAATATTTATTTGTATTTATTAAATAATTTATTTCAATTTAGGATTTCCTAAATGCTGCGAACGAGATTTACTCGTTTAAGTCTTAAATTATAGCAGATGTATTTCTAACAATTTCAGTAACATGCGTTACATCTAGCAGATGTAATGCGTTAACTGAAACACATCTTGATTAACTTTGAAAACTACTGGAATTGGATGAGTGGCAGTATGCAGCGTGACTTCTGAAGTATATTTGTGCGATTCGCTCAATAATTTGGAAACCAATAAAGATAAAACATTGGGGGTCTGATCAAAATTAAATTTGAACCTTTCTGTACAATTGACTTGCTTAACATAGTCATCTTGAACAGCGAAAATGTTTCTCGCAAGCTACTTTTTACGCCTCACGACTGAACAAAATTAAAATTTGATATGATATTTTATTTTCTATTTCGTTATTACAAGGATATTATTAAATTTAAATATCATATATATCATGTACGTGATCTGGGATACATGTACAAAAAATTATCGTTAAAGACGAAGAACGCCTTGAGTAAGGACAGTTTATATTTTAATACGTACTAAATCGAGTGTGCGATGGTTTTATTACGTTTTTTGTTTTTACAGATTAATTTTTTGTGCTTAATTTATTTAACATATACAAAAATAATGTGAACAATTAAAATTCTGTTACTATTGCGTACATTTTGTAGTCTTATCTAGTACTTCATTTTTATCTGTCGAGGTTTTCAAGTCGCGTAATAGTAGCAAACGTAAAACCCACAAGCGCAATGTATTTCCCTATCTCGCCCTTTGTCTCATCCGAGTGTGGAACTAAGAATATACAGAAAGACAGTGTTAAACTTTTAAAAGGTCTGGACGAATTCAAAAAAGTACAATGTTTATTAGAAATTCTATGGAGAAACTAGAGCAAAAATTATATGGCAATGAGAATAAACAAAGGAAAATAAATCCTGTGATCGCCATGGAAGTATGTGACATGATATGCTGTTAGTTCACACAAAAAGACGTTCATACAGAGGTAACTTTGAAGCTGCAGCTTTAGTTATACTGACAATTTCGTATTATTACCAGACCTTTTCATCATCGACTTTTAAATCAGTTCTATGATTTTATCCGATATTATAAGAAGACAAGTCATAGACTCAAGTAGAAGTAATTTTTAAGTGAAAAATAACAAAATATCGTAGTTGGTCAAAACATTCTTTTATAGCTGTCTAGAAGTGGTTTGAATCGCTATGAATCGACGGGGCGAAAGCATCTCATTAAGTGCATTATGGCATGGCGCGATGCGAGCCTCTCACACACCTTCTTGTTTCTGATTGGCCGGTGATGTTTACTTACCTGTGCGGGGGTTGCAATTAGTAAACAATTAGCACAGGTGGCATCGCGGGAAATCAGCAGCCTTCCCCACAGTATTTCTTGGAAAACAAGTGAGTCACATAATGGCGTATCTTGGTGCGAGCCAATCATATACCATCTCTGTTGTGATTGGTTGATGGTGTCATTTTTACCTGTACGTGGGACTTTGCTGAATTTATATGTACAAGTAGCATGGCAGGACAGCTTTAGTCTATACCACAGTACTGTGGGCCTGCACGTAAACACCCCGAGTGCAGAAATCTTATTCCACTGATGATGGCAGCCAGTGGTGCTGCCGAAACGTTTGGTTTTGTTTTTAACCATGGACCACGGCCAAACAGCCCGGATATTTTTCATAATTCAAGTTTAGTTACTTAGTTTGTTATACAAATGACTTAGTAACGAATTGTCACTTCCACTGTACAAGTCAATTTTGTCTTCCTAAGTTGGTGGTAACAATAAAAGAAATTTCCCTCCTAACATTTAATTCTGACTTCAGTTAGGTACAATTGTTATTTCTTATAATCAAGCCCACTTGAATGTATGATGCTTTAATTTCAGTTTTTTTAAATTATGAAATATTTAATACAATGAAAGGATTTAATGTGAATCCTTTAAAATTTAATTAGTTTTTCTATAGTGGTGTGCAACAGTGATAATTCTTAAAAAATCAGTAAGCACTCAGGTTTAACACAAATCAGCCACTGGGTTTAACACATAATTTTTTGTTTTTCTAAGCTTTGAACAAGTTGCCTATAAGACAGTAAGGCATCCTCAGTGGTTCTCAGTTAAGCCAGTGAGGATGATAACATAGTACTGGCAATATGTTCGTTATGCTGAGAAGTACTGAAAAGATGTTTGTAAAATAAAAACAGCATTGTTACAAAACGTCACCCACTAGACTGAGAGATCAAATAAGAACTTATGTAGATAAATTTTATCTCATTTGTAAGTTTACGTCATTGACTTTTTTTTAGTAGAGTGGTATTATTTTTAAAAGGCATTTAGATCAGGTCTGTTGATTGCTAATTTCTACAACAGTTTTCAAGTAACTCTTACAAAAAATGTACCTTTTAAGATAAATGAAACCATTAATAATTCCCTCAATTAGGTGCAATACTTATTTCTTAAAATTAATCTCACTTGAGTATGTGTGCTTTACTTTCATATTTTTATTATGAAAAATTTTATATTAATAAAAAACATCATACAATTTTATTCTTCCTTTGTTCTATCCACAGAATAAATGTTGATAGTTCTTTTTTAGCAGTCTAATTCATTGATTACTTTGAGGATTATCCTTGTTTAAATAACTGTATGTCACTTTGGTATGAATATTTTACCTACGATGCATTATATGCATCTTATTCAAATTCAGATATAGTCCCAAAGAAATATTATGAAATTGAAAAATTAAAACTCAAGAAATTTAATACTTTAAATAACATGTTCTTAAAGTAATTTTTTTAATGATGTGATACCTTTACTAAAAAATGTGACATAGTTTGAGATTTCTCTGTTAAAGCTATGACCCATTGGTGGGCTATTAGGCCGTGGTGTAATGCTGTTAATTTGAACAGACATTTCGGCCCCACCACTTCAGTATAACAATTTAATGTTCAAAATTAACAGAGTCTGTTTAAACAGCAGCATTCAAAGAGCCAAAATGTCTGTTCAAATTAACAGCATTAGACCACAGCCTAATAGCCCTGCCAATGAGTCATAGCATGAACAGAGTCGACTGCTGGACATGAAAGCCTAAGACATAGTTACTTCTATTTTGTAATGTACCACTGAAATTTATATATCGTGGACTTACAAGCAGAATGCATAAGTCAAAATATTAAGTTTTGAGATATCAAGGTTTTAAATTTCATATGGTAATGATAATTCACACATTAGTATTAGACTTCCCCAATCTGTGTTGAAATTGTCCTTATTTACTTAGGAATTAATTTAACTTATGAAAACAAAAAATGAAATTGTAATTTAACATATAAATTGAAATTAATTCATAGATACTATAACGTGTCGGCTGCGTTATAATCCAGGGAACCCGTAATAATTGACTCTGGCCAATTATACAGGCTGCCTACGTTGTAACAAACTGAAAAATTAAACACATCGCTAACAATAATTATAAGTACTCTAATAAGAGGAAACAGGGGAGGGAATTTTGCTGATTTATGCACTCAATTTAGTATGTAACAAAGATGACATCCTTTTATTTACGTATGATAGATAATACATTACAAATAAAATTTTTACTTACACAGAAATTGTAAAGGGGTTTTCTGTATTAAAAATGATCATACAGATAATGTATTTACCTCGGATCCGAGTTTCTTTAAACTAGTTATGAATTTTCAAATTTACTCTACTTCTTTAGTCAATTACATTATTGCTTAAAAAACCATTTGAAGAATGGTTTCATCTAGTTTAGCGATGTTTCAAAGTTACATCACAAGAGTTATGTTACAACGTATGATTTCTTAAATTGCTTGTTACACCATAGTAATGCTTAACGCTTAGAGATTGTCATTTAAAAGTCTTTCTCATTTAAAATTACTTATATTTTAAAAGATACATTATTCACGGAAGACGAGCTTCCGCGTCACCTCTAGTTAAATGTTATCTGTCCATGTCCTGCCGCGTGATTCTTCTGTATTCTCTTAGTCGTGGGTTGTCATCGTGGTAGTCTTTCCAGTGGACGTCCTCGGAGTCAACAAATGATGAAGTGGATGTTATGGTGTCATCCAGCGTGAAGTCGTCCTGTTTCTCAGCGGTAGTGTAAATGCAGTTGAGGTCTTAGTCTTCACTATTCACAGTTATTCACATCACATTTGTAATAGCACAGTAGTATTGGAGTTTACATATTCGTTTCACATTTTGTTGGAATTACACTTAACTTGAACCATATTTGAATTTTTTAGTAGGAGATGTCACCTTACATACTTATTTTCTTCTTTCACATCTTTGTTTTAAAAACACACTACATCTTAGTTACATAGATCTAGATCTCCACACTGTTAGTGGAAGCTAACAATCAAATAAGATGAAAAATAAACAATTTGTGCAGAGTCCCGCATGGAGCAGTTTACAGTTTGAAAGTCGCATCATAAGTCCTACATTGTTACAACAGGAAAATTGTAACGACGCGGAGTGAATACTCCGCCATAATATAGTTCCAACTTTTAATTAGTAATACATTCTTACAGTTCGACAAAATAAACAATCAAGACTTTGCTTGTCTACAGAATTTATTACAACTACTACTAGTTACTTTGAATTATTAATTATTTACATTATAGTTTACAGGTATTTTTTATTTAATGCCGGGTTGGTATGCAAGTTGGATCCGGTATACACAGGTCATAGCATGATAAATTTAATAAAGGGTTAACAGTTTTATTTTTGACTTTTGCCTTCACAGTTTTAATTAATTATTTTAGTTAAATTCCCTTTTTAATTCTCATTACTATTA
Source organism: Magicicada septendecula (assembly GCA_034769895.1). Lineage (NCBI taxonomy): Eukaryota > Metazoa > Arthropoda > Insecta > Hemiptera > Cicadidae > Magicicada > Magicicada septendecula. The sequence goes on along the minus strand of CM068376.1, from coordinate 160,572,665 downwards.
TGAGTTAGTTCAGGGGTATTTGGTTTAATAGTGCTATTTAATGGTTTTCGCTAACTTCCCATTTTATATTTTTATTATTATTATTTTTTTTTTTACATTTAAATCGTCACATACTCCGCCGCTTAAAAGAGACATGGGGGGAACTTTTAATAAGGTGAATTCGCAAGAAAGGTACTGGGAGTATGCTTGGGGATTACCGTGTGAAATTTACTTAGTACTTGTTTTCTTTTCTTTCGTGAAGTTCCCTTTATCTCGTTTCTTAAAGGCTACCTTAATTTTATTTCTTACTACTAATTTCCCGCAACTTCACAATATCGTGGCCCGACTGATTACATTTGTATAATCTAACTCTATTAGTTAGTTTTCTGCACTTTCTTTAACCCTTTTCAGTGCGGCGCCGTTGTGACTGTGTTACGTACTTATCTCTATCTTTTAATAATACTAAGGTAATCTAAAGTCGATCCCATACTCGACCTTAGATCCTTTCTTAACTCTAATTGCTTATTCTACTGAGACAAGCGGAATTTCACGGAGAAGTACATTTATTCTTATTAAACGATCAGCTGTTACAATGCAAGAGGGGACAAACACTTTACACAAGACACATTGTATTATACACGGGGTGGTGGCTATTGTTTACTAATGCAGGTTATCACAATAGGGGTCGCTTACTACAATTCTCAACACGATTATCTCCTGCACGAACGAGTTTGTCTCATACTGGCAATCTGGGGAATTATTTTTCAAACAGGCCACAACCGGATGTTTACACTATTCACATATACTTTTATTATTAATTTCTCTTTTTTTTATTTTACTTTACTACTACCTTTTATTACACGTTAGTTTAATTTAAGATATTATTAAACTTTTTATTTTTTTTTAAAGGACTTATTATTTATTAAAAAAAATTTTGTTTTTTGTTTAGGACTCGTTTATTTACTTAGGGAAGTATCATACCATACAATAAAATTAGTACATCTTTTTTTATTTAATTCGATTTAATTTTACTTTGTTTAAAGGTTTTGTTTCGGGGTAAGGGGTTTAACACTTTATCTAACAATAGAGAGGGTTAACTAAAGCATTTTTGAAATGTGAATCACTACAAATACTTATTCTACTACACTATACAATTATTTCATATACACTTTAGTTCATGGTAAAACATTTGCATTGGTTGTAAGAGAATTACTTAGCATCTCAGAGAAAGAGAAAAAATTCACACAGACGTCAACTTTACTTTCAACGATCAGCTGTTACGCTGGAATGTGGGTCAAACTAGTTTTCTTTTAAACAATGGCATAGTAGTATGCGTAAGAAGGGGAGATTCACACTCGAGGGTGAGAGAATATTATTGTTCTATTCAACAACAGCTGACGGCTTCCTTTACAGACTTGTACCGGCTTGCTTCAACGAGGGTGGTATGTGTGATGCGCAACGATATGCGTTTTAAACAAGTTACAGCCCGTTATTAAGCTGAGTTTTAGTTATTATTTGGTTTTACGTACTAATTTTAATTTATCTAATTCTGCTACTAGAGAGGAGTAGAATTACACTTACAATTTATTTACACGTAATTGAACTTGTTTAATTTAGTCAATTGTTTATATAACTCACCGTGGCAACAGAAATACAGATTATATATTTATGCAGGCATATACAGGAAAACTACAGGTCTTGAATTGTCGCAAAATAGACGTGTTAGAGACTGAACATTTTGACAAGTACCTACATGATCCGGTATACACAGGTCATAGCATGATAAATTTAATAAAGGGTTAACAGTTTTATTTTTGACTTTTGCTTTCTCAGTTTTAATTAATTATTTTAGTTAAATTCCCTTTTTAATTCTCATTACTATTATGAGTTAGTTCAGGGGTATTTGGTTTAATAGTGCGATTTAATGGTTTTCACTAACTTCCCATATTATTGTTTGTATTTGTATGCCATACGCAGTAAATTTAAGTTCTTCAAAAAAGAAAGCATACATACTGAGAAACGACATATGGTTACCTCCTCATGACATTTATATGCTAACGCTGAGATTCGTACAGACAAAAACTTTATTCACAGTTGAAAAATATAATCTTGGTTTTCCCAACCTTCACCTTTAATTCTCCTATTCCTTGTATACTTTACTTCCTGATTCCAGTAACAAGTAAGTTGTCATTTCTTCACCTCTTACCCACAAGAAAAGCAATCCATCAAGCAATACATCAATTATTGTAAGTTCTCATGGCATGCCAGTAAAACGTCAGCATCTTCCTTCACTATATACTCTTGTAACTTAGTCTTCTCCTAATCTCTAACACGTACCAATAACACCGGTTTTTGAATTAATAGAACTAATGTAATTAGCGATTATATATGTACGTCGATTTACCTTCGAGTAGACGAAAATTGAGTACGTAGTTTTAAAATATGGTTTATAACCTGTCATTGAATTTCCTTATGTTTTCTGCAATTACTGCTAAGCTCAACCTGCAATTAACTTTAAATGTAATCAGGCTCACCGTATAATTTGTATATAACATATGATTTTTGAATTATTAAAATTAGTTAAAACTGCTTACATACATAAATGCATATAATTCAATTATTATTTTTAAAAAATTTAGTCACCCAGTTCTTTGAATTGTGATGATTATAGTAAATTACAAAATTTGAGTGATTTGTGCTTTAAGTGACGTTAATAGTCGTCCCTTCATTATGTAGCATCATACACAATAGAAAACATGTTTAGACTCGCGTAATTTTCTCCTAGCTTCTAAGATTATGTATGTTTTATAAACGAGTATGTAATTCATTTCACAAGGTAACTGAGAACATTATGTAGCTTAGAAACCTTCTGAATGCGATCCTGAATTTGCAAGCAATGTTGAAAGATATTTTCTTTATGTAATTTTGTTTTGAATAATTTAAAAGGACTTGGTGGCTCTCATTTTATTATAAAAATATCGGTATGGAGAACTATACATGACTTCCATGTTCTAAGATTTATATTTAAAATCATATTCGAAGTGAAATATTTCCATAGAAACTACTTCTTTCTACTTATTGCTTCACCCTTAACCACAGTACTGTGGTCACTAACGTATATACCACCTCACGTTTTCGCACTCGATTTTCACTAATGATGGCAGTCTGGAACTGCCGAAACGTCTGGTTTTGGAGAAAACATTGGACTACGGATAAACAGCCCGGGAAGGAATTTTAACAAAAAAACTACTTCTTTGTTGCCGATAACGTAGTACACATATAACAAATTCTCCCCTCTCTCTTCAACTATAATTTTCATTAATAGAAAATTACCCCCACCCCGTTCACCTAACCTCTTAATGTATAGATATTTCATCTACGTTTCTACAGTGTATTATTATGAGCTTCTTATCAGGATTAATTTATCAAAATTAAGTACTTCACTCTTGTTAAAACATAAAACGTTACAGGTAAACTACTCCTTTCTCTTAACCGATCTTCACCAAAATCAGTAGGCCTTCAGTCCCCTACAGTTTAGGGATGCATGCAAAAAAATATTTGATTCTGTTTGAATGTGCGGCAGTTATCGTTCGTCATAGAAACAATTACTCTTGTTAAAACATGAACAGTGGGCGGTAAACTACCCCTTTCCCTTAACCGATCTTCACCAAAATCAACAGACCTTCACGTTTTTACAATTCAGGATCGTATGCAAAAAATTATTTGATTCTCTTTGCATTTTCGGCAGTTATCGTTCGTCAAAAAAAAAATTACCCTTGTTAAAACATAAAACGTTGCTGGTAAACTACCCGTTTCCCTTTACCGATCTTCAACAAAATCAACAGACCTCTAGAGTTCTTTATAATTCAAAAAGGTATGCAAAAAAGTAGTTGAATCTGTTTGAATTAACGGGAATTATCGTTCGTCATAGAAAAAATTACATTGGTTAAAACATAAAACCTTACAGGTAAACTACCCCTTTCCCTTAACCGATCTTCACCAAACACAATAGGTCTTGAGTACTCTACAATTCAGCTCTGTATGCAAAACATTATTTGATTCTGTTTGAATTTGCGGCAGTTATCGTTCGTCATAAAAATATTACCCTTGTTAAAAATAAAACGTTGCAGGTAAACTACCCCTTTCCCTTAACCGATCTTCAAAAATATCAATAACCTTGAGATCTGTATAATTCAAAAAAGTATACAAAAAGTAGTTGATTATGTTTGAATTTACGGCAGTTATCGTTCGTCATAGAAAAAATTACCCTTGCTAAAACATAAAATGTTGCAGGTAAATTACCCCTTTCTCTTAACCGATCTTCAACAAAACCAACAGATCTTGAGAACTCTACAATTTAGGGCTGTATCCAAAACATTATTTGATTCTGTTTGAATTTGCGGCTGTTATCGTTTGCCATAGAAAACATGGACGTAAAAATTACCCTTGATAAGAAAAACGTTGCAAGTAAACTACCCCTTTCCCGTTAACTGATCTTCACCAAAAGCAATAGGTCTTGAGTACTCTACAAATCAGGGCTGTATGCAAAAATTATTTGATTATCTTTGAATTTGCGGCTCTTATCGTTTGCCATAGAAAAAACAATTTAAAACATAAAACGCTCAGGTAAACTACCTCTTTCCCTTAACCGATCTTCAACAAAATCAATAAACCTTGAGATCTGTATAATTCAAAAAAGTATGCAAAAAGTAGTTGATTTTTTTGAATTTACGGCAGTTATCGTTCGTCATAAAAAAAAATTACCCTTGTTAAAAATAAAACGTTGCAGGTAAACTACCCCTTTCCCTTAACCGATCTTCAACAAAATCAATAAACCTTGAGATCTGTATAATTCAAAAAAGTATGCAAAAAGTAGTTGATTCTGTTTGAATTTACTGGAGTTATCGTTCGTCATAGAAAAAATTACATTGGTTAAAACATAAAACCTTGCAAGTAAACTACCCCTTTCCCTTAACCGATCTTCACCAAACACAACAGGTCTTGAGTACTCTACAAATCAGCTCTGTATGCAAAAAATTATTTGATTCTGTTTGAATTTGCGGCAGTTATCGTTCGTCATAAAAAATATTACCCTTGTTAAAACATAAAATGTTGTAGGTAAATTACCCCTTTCTCTTAACCGATCTTCACCAAAACCAACATATCTTGAGAACTCTACAATTTAGAGCTGTAGGGCTGTATCCAAAACATTATTTGATTCTCTTTGAATTTGCGGCTGTTATCGTTTGCCATAGAAAACATGGACGTAAAAATTACCCTTGATAAGAAAAACGTTGCAAGTAAACTACCCCTTTCCCGTTAACTGATCTTCACCAAAAGCAATAGGTCTTGAGTACTCTACAAATCAGGGCTGTATTCAAAAAATTATTTGATTTTGTTTGAATTTGCGGCTCTTATCGTTTGCCATAGAAAATACCCTTTTTAGAACATAAAATGTTGCAGTTAAACTACCCCTTTCCCTTAACTGATCTTCACCAAAAACAATAGATCTTGAGAACTCTATAATTCAGGGCTGTATGCGAAACATTATTTGATTCTGTTTGAATTTGCGGCTGTTAACGTTTGCCATAAAAAAAAATTACCCTTGATAAAAAAAAACCGTTGCCGGTAAACTACCCCTTTCCCTCAACCGATATTCACCAAAAACAATAGGTCGTGATTACTCTACAAATCAGGGCTGTATGCAAAAATTATTTGATTCTGTTTGAATTTGCGGCTGTTATCGTTTGCCATAGAAAAAAATCTACAGACACACACAGACAGACAGACACACACACACACATACACTTTTCGAAAAACGACTTTTTTTCATGTGTTGAGTGTAGTACAATCAGAATCTGCAATAATCTCGAACACGATTTTTTTTACCATCACCATACTTCCATTTCCTTAAGGAACATGAAAGTAAAAATGATTGACAGGCTAATTTAATGAAGTCATTATATAAATGTAATTGTAAAAAGACATACAATATACTACAATTTTAGGCTTTTATTAAAATCTTGACTTTTATTTTTTGACCAATGCTGCACCTTAAGCTAAAATAATTTAGAAGTAAATACTACATTCAAATTTGGGTTAACTTTATGTTTAGTACGTCGCATGGAATTTTACAATTTTTTCATATATTTAATCCCTGTTTCATGCTTTGGTTCCAAAAAATTTTGTAATTTCCAAACGTGAAGTCTGAATTCATATTTTGGTTAATATTATCTTTTAATTTGTTACCCCACATGAATATTTCCTATTTTCTTTCAAAATTTTCCTTCACACAGTTTTCCGTCCTGTACCAGTTTAAGGGAGGAGGAGTTAAACCTCAAGAAGAATAAAAGCTAATGTGGGAAAAGAGTGACAACCTATGCCAAGTTTTACGAAAATCGGTTGGTACATGCAAAAACTATTGTGAGAAAAATGCAAAGCAAAAAGATAGGTAGACAAAAGACAGGCAGGAACAAATGCCAAACGGTTGAGTTAAAACTGATATTGCATATTTTAATATGTAAATATATACGTACCTTATGCTTTGTTATTCTTAGCACTCCTTGGACGTCGACATCTTCTTATGCAACTGCCATAATGTTTCCTTCACACATTATTACCGAACAGCTGCTAAGTCAGTCTTATCAAACACTTTTCTTCTCTCTCTCTCCTGTTTACGCTTCACCTTAACTGTTTCTATAGACCCATCAATCATTCGCAGCAAGTTCATCTCACACGTGTCCCACTATTCATCAATCCATCTATCAGAAGCAGACACACACGCACGCGCGCGCGTACACATGAATATTGGCATCAGAACTTACTCGTAAATTTGTATTTCTGTTTGTAGGTAAGCAGCTTCCTTGTTATTATAAAATGTGGCAAGCTGGATTTCATATACTTTGCCAGTTCTCTTCGTACTATTAAAAAACTAATCTAGTCTCTTTTTTGTATTTCTTTCTGTTGTTACTGTGTGTTACTTCGTAAAAACCTGTCTTATCTACCGAGCTCCTTAACGCCACGCCCTGACGCTAAATACCATCTGTAGCGTCCCTAACATCAGCCATCTTTTCAGTTACACAACCATCTACACTACAGCACCCCCATTACAACTTACTTACAAGTAGAGGTTCTACGTAATACACTAGTTTTACTGGCGATACAACCTAATGTAAGTTTTAGTCTCTTCAAAGATTTTTCTCCATTTATCCTTCTAATTACAGATCTTCTCCATCTTGTTATCCTGATATTCCTCAGATCCATCTCAACATCCTCGATTCATCGTTTTCTTGACCTTCCTCTCGATCTCCTACCTACTGGTCTCCATCCTATAATTTTTCTTGGAATCCTATGTTGTCCCGTCCTTATTGTGCGTCCCAGGTAGTCTATCCTCTACCCTTTATAAACCTTACTATATCAGCACTGTGTATCAGTTACTTATTTCAAGAGTCCTTTGTATTCTCCATAACCCGTCGTCATACATTTCACATTCATTCATTTTGTCGTCTGCCTCTCTCTCTCTCGCCCTCTCTCTCTCACTCTCTCTCTCTAAATCTTTTTGTGTCTCTTGCTTCTTAACGGTCGGCTTGCACAGCCGTACTTCTCCACTCATTGTTTTTACCTTTCTTCGACAGAAGAAATTTTGTCTTCTGCGTCAATTAATATAATCTTCAATTCATTTGTCGTTAAGGATACTTAATTTTTTCCTCTCACCTTATCGTCCTTATTATTCACAAGACGATCGAACACCAATCAGATACAATAAGTTTGATTTAAACGTTTAGTTATATTTCCATTAGGTATAGTACATTCTGTATCATTTGTTAACAGTAAGTATTGTTTGCTGCAGCGTACTATGAAGTATAATGCAATCATTGGTCACGTGAGAGCTGTGATACAAACATTCATGTAGAATAATTCTTAAGGTAACTTGTTTCGCGTCAAACGATGCGTGCACACAGAGGTAGGTATTGCGTACTGGTACCTTAATACACGTCTTATTGAAGGTGGTAGAACGTGTATCTTGTTACATCAGTCAACAAGTTTTTACCTTCTGGCTGTAGCTTACAGTACACTGAAATATTATCACGTAAATAACAAATTGTACAATCGAATCACTGACGCTTAGATTTAAGGAATATTTTAATAGTAGATATTTTAATAGTAAAAGGAAAATCTTCAGTCTCTTTTTTTTTGTCTTCTTCATCAGTACAGACATTTGAATTTTAGACGGTTTCAGCTTGAAAGTTTATCCATCGGACATTGTCTTGCCCTTTTGAAAGTTCTTTGATCTTTAGGTCTGATAGACCCATATTTTCTTCGGGATAGTGTTGTTATTAATCTTATCCGTATATTGCAGTTATATTTATGGGTAATAGATGAGTGTTTCTTTTAATGAGTATACAAATAACTCTATATTATTTCATCTATTTTTTTGAGTCTTAATATATTACGTATCAATGTCTGCAACACATATACTAAGTAATAACGTCTGTTATTTTAGAAACTTATTTGTGCGTACTATTCCATATTTTATTTTTATTTTCTATGTACTGCATTACAAATTGGTTTAAATACATATCGTTCCATTTATACTTTCTTCCTGTAGGCCTATTTATAAGTAAAATCTCATATGCTAGATATTTAAAGTGTATAACCTTCCTTTAGGAATAGCATTCACAAACAACTTTGTTGTAACACAATATTTCCAAAGAAAGCTATCGTCTTTGTTTTCTCGATACAATTTTTTTAATATATTGTTATGGCAATTATGGAATGCTCTCGAACAGTCGAGAGTGTTGTTCCATACGATTCTCGGCTAGCCAAGCTGGAGCAGCGCCTCTGTCAAGTACCTCTTCGGACTGTTCTGGTACCTGTAACTACGCAAATTATGCTGGCACACCCCCAAAAGAATGGAAAATTACTCTGGACTATCTCTAGGCTATAGAAGCTGGCTTAGTTAGTCAGTTACAATGAACGATTTCTTTAGTACGGATCAAGTTGTTAATGAAAGTGATTATTGTGTTATAATTGTACCATCGCAACCAAACGCTAGTAGTTGGTTTATGTCAAAATTATTATTTTCTAAATACTTAAGGATGCACTTAGCTATTTAACTTCCTGTTCCATTTACTGCTGCCACATGGTCGACGACATACTGTCCACTAAGCTCTTGAATCAAAATAAAGTCCACCTCCTTCAGTAACATAAAACACATTTTGGATCCTATTTTTCTTGAACAATACTATAGTCTTTTCTACCATCAAAGTATATTCCCTTTGCTACTATAATCTAGTAAATGTCTTGTATAACCTTTCGAAATTTCTGTTTTTGTCGTCTTATCTTGTTTTTGCCTATCACTAGTGATGAATTTTTTAGTTATTAGTCCAAGATCTTGCAAAACACTAGAAGCAATTGCAGATGTGGCTCTATCAGAAACACCAAATCTATCACTCGTTAAGGCAGTAGTAGGCAATTTTATTCTCATTTAAAATGTAGAACGAACTGAAATAGATTCACTATTTTTATCCTATCTTTCGAGTAAAGATTGCATAGTAGCTTCAGCTTTACATTTCACAAAATTTGACAAAACATTTTATCTTGAAAGCCGTAATTGTTTTCCTTTATCCTTGTTCATTAGCATTTATGTTTCTTTTTTATACAAACTGGAAACGCATCTAATCCTGGTAGTCCTATATAAATTTCCTCTCAGTAAATGGAAACTTTTTGTAATGTTAACGGTTACATTCAATAACACAAGTACTTCGCTTCTTACCATATTTACACGAAAATTTTTTATTACATTTACATGCTTCAATATCAGACAGTTTTAATTTAGCTTCAGCAATGAAATTCCCAATTTTTTCTTTTTTTTTTGAGCTAAGTTTCTTTTGTCTCGATGGTATGGTCTTTTAAAGTTGTATTATGCATCATGGTACGCTTTGTATAGTCTACCGCTAGCTGTTGCCAAAGTAGGCTGTGTTCGTTTTGTTCATAAACTATTGGAATTTTCCATTGTGCATCTGCTTCCAGAGTGTGGCTCCAACCTGTCCGGAATGCAATAATTCAATTAATTCTGCATTGTTTTTCATCAAACTTAGCAAACCAGTGTACAACAGTGTAGTGCATTAAATGCGGGCAGCTCTAAAATTTGTGTTTAGTGTGTTCAGTGTGCGCGCAAAGATTGTGTGATCCTGCTGCTGTCTGGTGCTCGGTAAGGTAGAAAATTTTTTTTTTATAACTCCTGAGTAGCCGTCCTACAGTCTCTGCGCCGGCGGCGTAGAAAAAACATTTGCCAATGGTTACTTGTAAAGCTCCTCCTGGCCTTTCTCAGGGCCACTCCGTTTCTGATGCTGCCTCTACCACCTGATCGCCTCCAGCAGCCTCCTGACGACCATCCTATGTCTGACTTTGCTCATCAGCAGTTGTCTGACGCTGAGAGGAGCACTATGGACACCGGGGCGTGGCGCACTGCGCGTAGCCGGAAACGGCAAAGGGGCGATCTGACCGCACCTCTCAGCCGGACTCTGCCGCGGAACGACCCGCAACGGTTACCAGCACTGAAACCTTAGTCCGGCGTATACCGTCGTTGGTTTTTTACCGGCCTTCGAACTGAGAAAAATACATTACGCTACTGCACCGGGCCGCTCTAGTCAACACCATTTCCGTCACCTGTAGGGGCGATCGCTCCATTCGAGTCAACACCACCAAAGTGAACATCATTCAAAGTTTCAAGATCACCCAAAAACTCCTGACAAACGCTTCCATTTCCTTTCATACCTACGCTTTACCGGAGGAGAGGGAATTAAGAGTAGAAATTATCTGCCCCTACCGATGTCTCCATTCATACCATCAAGCAAGCCCTATAATTTGAGGGTAATACGGTAACAAGTGTCACCTCTCCTTCCCCCAGGCAAGGTAGAGAACTACTAAACGATCTAAAATCTCGACTCCCTCTTTTACTTTAGGGTAAGTGTCCAGTCTTTTGAGACACGCCCCGGAAGCAATGCTATAACTGGCAGCGGCACGGGCACGATCACTTTCCGGCCAAATGCCCACACGGTGTGTGCGTTGTGGTGCGGGTCACCACAAAGACAATTTTACGCGTGATCGTGACGCTATCGCCACGTGCGCAAACTATGGCAAGGGACATCCGGACAGCCCCCCCCCCCGGGGCTGCTCGCTCTACAGTTACGTTCAGCGTCGTATCCAGGTTTACGTTCCTGATCCTACCTCTCCGACCCACGTTCCCAATTGGGGGCTTCCGGACGTCCATAACATTGCTGTTACCAAGGATCTGGCCTATTCCATCTCTATAGAAGTCGGGTCAGATCCCTCCTGAGTAGCTGCCACTGTTCGGCCCATGTTGGACACACCTCTCTAACCCCCCGCCGTGTCAGGAGAGTTAATTGGTGCTCATATCACGACGAACTCTACCGAGCAGTGCCTTCTAACCCGTCGGCTCCGACTCGTCAGTTCCGCCGAAGATGGTAAGGAACACACGACTCTGCCGTAAAACGCAGATACAATGTTCAATCAAGCAGCTTCTGCTTGATGTCTCCGTAGATCATTGGGACTCGTCCCTCGTATCTCTGGAAGTCAGGCCCGAGTCTGTCTGGCAGGCTCAGAGTCGACCGGTTGGTGAAAAAGGACCCGCCATCCCCTTCAATCTCCGGACGGTATTCTCTACTAAGCGGAGGGCAAAGCTGAGACATTTTCCGGCTCCATGGAGGAGTAATTTTCCGTCCACAGAGAAGTCTGCTACCCTGACCACTCGGCCGTGGTCGCAGACCCCCCCTAACCATCACAAGGACTCACTTACCCCGTTCGACCGGGCTGATGTGGAATCAGCCGTTGGCCGACTTCACCCTAAACGGGTACACGACGTGATCGTGTTGGCGCAGCAGCACTCCAACACGCTCCCAACAGTCTCATTTCAGTAGTTCACGAGCTGTTTAATGGATGTTTCCGGGTCCATTTTTTCCCCAGACTGTGGGGAAACGTGCAAAGATAGTTATGATACCCAAAACAACTCAAGGTGCATATGCTCCCTGAATACCATCGCCCCATCTCTCTCTTGCCAGTCATTTCGAAGGTGTTCGGGAGGCTCCTGAATGGTCGGATTGTCCCCCTGTTAGATGATTTCATTTGGCAGGAACAGTTCGGCTTTCGCAGAGAGTACTTGACGACCCTTCAACTCGCCAAGGTTATTACTCAACTGACGGACGCCAAGAACAGCCATCACTTCACTGCAGCAGAACTGCTCGACGTGAGTAAGGCCTTCGATCGAGTCTGGCACGAAGGCATTCTCCACAGACTGGCCCTGACCCCCACTTCCTGCCTCTTTCATACATCTTCTACGGTCGTATCTCTGCTACCATACGTCACATATAACGCACAAATAACTGACGTGCGTATACGTTCGATTTGCATTTTACGCGTATTTCAAGAGCAATTCCGGTTTCTCCGAAAATCTGCTAATTCTTAAATTCTGCGGTCCCAGTTATTTCGGATTAGCGGGACTCTATTGTACAATCTTACCAATTAATCAATCACAATGAAAAACTAAAATTGTTTATTTGAAAACGACGTAGATTTCAGGCATTCTGTGGTCCACCCCCTGGTGCATCGGTGTACACGGAAATCGTATATTTAAGACTGCAATAGCTGCAAGTGTCTCAAAATAAATTAAAATTGAACGACACACCCAAACACCTAAATATTGAAATTGCTGAAAAAAATCGAGATTCCTCCTTCCGACATGATTCCGAAGAGGGTAGTAAAGTTAAAATAGTTAGCAATTTTTAAAGTTTATTGAAACACTTATAAATAATTTTCTGACTATTTCTTACTTTAATAATATTGACAGCAGTCCTAAAGCAATATTCTATGCCAATGTCCTCTGGTTCAAGTTAAAACTTCCACTCCCACGACTTCGATGCAGCTTAGAAATCAATAAGGAGGCCGAAGTATATTTTTCAACACTTAAAAAGGAGAGCCCAGACAGCCGCTTTTGTGATATCGTACGTCTTAATTATGATTTAATGAAAAAGACCTTTTAGCATTGCTGTTGTCAAAGGCAAGGTAATAAATAACATATAAGCAGTACATACTTCAGGAAAGTTTATGGAAAAGATGATTGTTCAAATACATGGCTTCAGCTAAGTCTATGATATTTCCTGCATTTGTAATTACATTTTGCATAATTTATCAAAACCTCACAATCTGTTAAGGGAAAGACTCTATTAAATCCTTGTATTGTTCTGTGAGGCGTTCTGGCAAGAGGTTCATCGTCACCAGCAGTATCCAGTAGGGTGGGACTCAATACGTTAAACTTTCCAGTGACCTCACTGAATGCTTTAAAACATTCTTCTAATCGGGAAACTAAAACGATTCCCAAAACGTTTCGTCAATTTTTTTTAAAGAGTAAGCTTCTTTGCTGAATATTTGGTTCTCCTCTCTACTGTGGTTCTTGCCAGTTCCACTAATTATGACTCTACGAAAGAGGCCACACATTGGATGAGTCATTCGAGTTTGAGATAAGAAAAGGGAATAACTTCTGTGGGGGGGGCAGGCAGGTTCTTCATCACCTGATAAATGAGTTTTTTTTCCTGATCCAGAAAAATTTGGGGTTACAGAGAACGTGCTCGAAGTGAATAAGTAGAAGTTAAATTCCTTTCTGTAATTATGTTGTAAAATTATGACCCAAGGAACTCGTACAAAAACCTGAGAGCGAGGTAAAATATTTGTCATGATATACAGAATAAGCTCTTTCAACTTATTTCGGAACACGTAAGAAAACTCTCCTGAATTATATCAGTTTATTAAGTAATCCATGATATAACACCAGATATGACGGTCATCCTTGACATACACGAGTAGATCATTTAAATGTCATTTTCCGGTATGTGAAAATTATAGTAGGAGAGGTGGTAAACCAACTGACATAAATCTAAACGAATCATTTGTGGGGTTTTTCTCTATGCGTAACTATACGGCTTCTAGGTTAAAGGATTTCATTTTATATGTTCTTAGAAGGAAATAAAGTCTACACGAAAAATGCAGAGGACAAGATTATGATGGTGCCCGCTTGATGTACGGTGATTACAATAGCTTTTTATATCTACCTAGACACCTTAAAACTCACATTGAAAATAAATTAACTAATAATACAATAGCTGAAAATAAGTAAAATTCACTTCAAGAAAAACATCTCCCTAAGAATTATTTTTCTAGTTAAATTTGAATTCCTATAAATACTGAAGTTACAAAAACCGCTTAAAAAATACGATTCATACGAAGATAAGCTACTTAACCTTAAAAGTTAAGCACTCCAAAAAAGAATTATTTTTCTAGTTGAACATCTACGACTCATAAGAAAATAAGCTACTGCATCCTGAAAGTTAAAATCTTCATCAAACGTTAATCTGCGTTTCATCTCTCTAATTAAAATAAAGTTTCATGTTTGCTTTTGCTACCTAAATGCGGATTGTGATGCTAACATCACTAGCAAACATTACGATTGGCATTTTATATCTTAAAAGCACATTATGAATGCTAATAGAAAGATTCAGAAGTTAAATAACTTGCAACATTGGGCAGCTAACAAGAACATTTATGAATATGAACTACGATCTAAGTGATAATTTAAGGAAATAAAGAGTTCATTTAGTAAGAGGAAAGATGGTTACTATTTATACAACGAGACAAATGAGCTATCTGTATGAAACTTAAAGGAGCTGAATAGAGAATACTTATTAATAGACTGTAGGCCTACAAGGTATTTTCAAAGCCAACGAGTCTAGGATGGAGGAATCTGAAGTATATTCAAGATCTTATTACCAAACACCCTATCGACATAACTAACAAATCTAGTAAACAGCTCATAGCTGAGATTTATAAGAAAACTAAGGATGTAGACATTAAAAAACCTACTGAGGATATTGTGAATATTGAGGTGAACAAATCTAAACAAGAATACTTTAGAGAGTATATTCTTCTCGACTTCAGCAATGCGACTTCTGTTGCCTTTGCAGTGGTGATATTCAAACAAGTTAACAACCAGTTCTCTAATGTCTAAACATTGTAATACGTAAATTTTTGTTATAGTTGGTGAGATGAGGAGGATGAGAATGTAAGTGTGCGATCGTATGGGCGCGCGCGCGTGTGTGACTGGAAATTTTTCAATCGAGAACGACAAAATATACTACACTAAGAAAGTACATATTCACTCCTAACACGAGGAGTAGTAACAGAAAACATTTTGTAGACTTCTCCAATAATAAAGTTGAATTACTATTCAGGACAGTTGGCAGTCTTAATGTGAAGTGACTGCAAAATCAGATAAGAATAAAACTATTTTATTACTTATGCTGAATTGAAAGATTTACAAAAATTTGAGAGGAGTTTAAGCAGAAAGAAGACCCAGATGGCAGCTCAGTTGCTTATGACTGGTTCCTCTTTTTCCTTTTACGCTGTGGACATCAGCAGTGTGGTTCCCTTTGCTCAACCATGACTTCACGTATTTTGTAGAATCCCATCCCTTGAGTGGTAGGCCTAGGAGCTGCGACATTCTTATCAAGCCGGATATGTTATTAATGTTAAGCATGTTCCTCTACGAGGTACAAATTGAGTTCATTAGACTGAAGCCCTCTCAGCTTCAGCGGAAATGACAGCAGTTGTTTTCATTATTTTCTTGCCCTTTTTAATTGTTGACGGTATCTTATCACAAACATCAATTAAATTCCTGAAATTATTTACACTAGTATTGAGTTAAATCTTTGATTCAGGTATTTCAGTCTCTGTTCTCCTTCCAACCATGGTGACATTTTGATATTTGGTGAACATGTATTATATTCTAATAAAGAAAACTAAGTGCACTCTTCTAGGTCTTTTCTAAATAGTTATCAATAACTGCTTGTATTAGCTGTTTCCTTGGTAAGGGATTAAATCTGTTATTCCTTTCAAATGGAATTTCCTTGTAAGGATGGCAATTTACAGTTTCTTTAATTTCTGCCTCTTATTTCCCCTTACTGTCTTTCATAATATTCAACGCCCGAATAGATGTTTTGATCAGCTTTCAGTATATTTATATCTTGATTTTGAAGAGCCAAAGAAAGCAACGTCAACTTGCCAAGAGTACTTGCATATTGCATTGCATTATGTGTGGGGGGCATCTTTTGCACCCGTGGCATGATTACAGATGGTCGTGGCCGAAGCCCTACAGAACCCACCACCACCACGAAGATTTATTGCCCAAGGCTTCCACTATTCCCTAACAATGACTTCCACAAAATAAGACGTCCATGGAGTGTCGATCTTTACTGTACCGCCCCACACATTGGGGGGACGACCCTAAACCATTTTATTCTTGAAGGTTCCCTATTCCCCTGCCCTCTTTTGTTCTTCCTACTTTTCGGGTAACTCTCGCTAAGATCTGGAAGTTCACTGCGTTGCAACCGCAGACTTGCCTGCAGTCTTCCCCAGCCAGCTCATCCCATTTCTCTTCAATTTCCCTCCTTTCCTCTTGATAACCAGGACACTCAGCAAATACATGCCACGCAGTTTCTTCAACTCCAACTCCACAGATCACACACCAAGGGTCTTCCACAAGTTTAAATTGGTGCAACCTAGCCCTGAAGTTTCCATGACCCGAGAAAAACTGCGTGGCATAGTGACTGGTGTTTAGATGGACTTCCATCCGATGTTGTATGTTCGGGAAATATTCATAGGTCGTTCTTCCCTTCAAGGAAGTCTCACATCATCTCTGCCAGCCCGCAATAGTTTCCTGTCTTCGGAGTCGGCTTCTAGTAGATTTAGGCCTACCGTTATCCAGGTATTTTCGCAGATTTTAATTCTCTCTTGTATAAGCAAGTCTATCGGAATTGCGCCAGCAATAACTACATTGGCTTCATAAGATATTATACTGCAGGTCTTGTTAACCATTATCAATATCTTTCTTTGTGTTTTAAGCAGTGCACTTCTCAGTCTTATGTTTCTGATTGCCTTCCCCCCCCCCCAGACCTCACATCCGTAAGTCAGCAGTGGGACCGCTACACCTTCATACAAGCGCCTCAGCCCAAGACATTCCTCCACTTTTCCTGGCCAGCGCCATCAGTCCAAGAAATGTAGTAAGAACTTTTTGGGTTTGTGTTAGACCATGCAGAGAACACTGTAAGCCCTCTTCCCATATGACTCCTAAATATTTGACGCTGTTCTGAACCCGAATCGGCCTCTCCTGAAGTTTGATCCTAGATCGTCTTTCTCTATGACATGTTCCTTTCAGCATCAGGGCCTCAGTCTTCCCGATGGAAAACTCCAACTTGCCTTTACTTCCCCATTCCGATACCACACTGAGGGCCTGATCTGCTCTTTCTTCTAAACTCACTCGTGATCTACCCTGTATTATTAATATCGCATCATCTGCATATGCGTAAACTTGCACCTCCTCACCAAAGTTCAATTGTAGAAAGTCCTCAAAAAGTATATTCCACAGGGTCGGACCTAAGATTGAGCCTTTTGGACACCCCTTGGTAAGCTTCTTTGAGAGTCGTGCACCTTCAATCTGCAGGTACGTTTCTCTATCTGAAAGATAGCTATTTAGTAACTTCATCAAATATGCAGGGTAGTCACAGTCTCTGAGTTGTGCCATAATAAAAGGCCACAAGACATTTTCAAAAGCACCGGAAATGTGGAGGAATATTCCAAAGACATGCTATAATTCCTCTACAGTTTTCTTTACCCCCAGAATGGAATCAATAGTTCATCTTCCAATATGGAAAGCAAATTGCGATTCTCCAAAGCAGCCAATTTCATCCAGATCGTGGCATGATTGCAGCATCTGGGACGTGCCCAATGGTAGCCAGAAGATATACTTAGTCTGGTTCAGTCGGCAGGTAACCTGAGACTGGTAAGGACAACCGCCAACACGTTAATGCAGAAGGCGGGAGAGAAAGAAATTGACTTGCTTTTTTTGTGACACTGCCACTGAAACCGATTCATTTGAAACAAACTAACCAAGTAGCTCTTTAAGTTTATGTGTAACAATATTTACCTTGGGAAAAGTTTATTCATAACAACATTCTCCTTTTCCCAGGAATCAGAACTTTAAATTCTTCTATCACATCACCATGAAATCATTGCAAGTCCCTGCTCTATACATGGCTACATAAGAAACTCCAGGCGGTCCTGGGTCATTGTTGTTAGTAATTTATTTTTTACAACTGTTAGCTTCGAAAAACTTCTTTCACAAGAGGTACTAGTAACTGAGATAGTCGAAAATGAAAATAGAGTTTCAAAGCACCATGGAACTTACTAAATAAACTGGATAGGTTTCCTAAATGCAACCACTCTAACCACTTCTTTAAGGCAGTCCTCGTAGCCTACAAACAAAGTAAGTGTAAATACAGTAGAGAGACTCTGTTACAGTATTTATAATTTTTAAACAAAAAACTGCTTTTTTAATTCAATACCACATAATAAAGTTTAAATTTGGTCTCAGAAGTGTGAAAAATAAATAAAAAATGAATTGTGTTGCTTTTAGCAAATTTTGTATTTCTTTATTTCTGTTACTTCAATGTGTTGTTCAAAAACACTTCTTTAATGGCAATGATTTTTAGTTAATTTCTGTTTTAAAAAATTAATTTTATAGAATTTTCTTTTTAATGAACTTTATCAATTTAGAAATGCATTAAGTTATGTAAAATGTTTGATATCTTTGGTATGTAATGTAATGGGAAAACTATTAGGAAAACCATATATGTAATGGTATGCAAAATTGATTTTAAAAACTAATCTTAAAAAACAAATTGAAAAGTCAATTTTAAATATCCTTGTTTAAGTATTAAAAAAAAATAAAACATGTATGTAAATTTTTGTTTGTTCAGTGACAACCAATTATACACTGTATTGTATATTCATTTATTGTAGGTCTTAGAATGAATAAATAAAAATTGGTCTACTACATACCGTTTCGAACAGTAGACCCAATGTCACCTTTGCAATTTTGAAGTAATTTAACTTCTGCCTAAAGATGTCTGCATTAATATAGAGCTTCTTTGACAATATTTTCAAATTACTTTCATCCACTTGCAAGTTTATCAGTTTACCCATTGTTGACACTAGTTGGCATGTTCCTTGATCAAATCGTCCATCAATTCCTGAGACCAGGGAGTTTAAAAATGGGTAATATGTGAAAACCATTTTATAATCCTCTTTACTTTGAAAATGATACTGGGTTTTTGCACAATCATCTATAAGTGATAAGGTCTTTCTTTTCTTTACAGTAGGAATTTCTACTTTATTTTCAGCACCGATCTTTAGCGTGTCCTTAAAGATTGTTGAAAAATATTTTTCATCCCTCAGTAAAGAAAAGATTCATGGAATATCCTCACTCCATTAACAGCAGTCAAAAGATCAATGTCTTTGTATTCCAGTGTTTTGCTCACTTTGAAAATCAGTATCAGAATTGGGTGAAAAATTTTTAAATCCAGAATAAAATAAAAAGATTTGTGTTCATATATTAGTCCTCTAGCTATAATTTTAGCACCTACTTTAGTACATATCTCAATTATTTCCTCCAATACTTTAACAAAGTTTAGATAATTTATCTTTAGGTAAACAGCTTCTGCCCTACACGCTCAACATGTAGTTGAAAGGGATTTCAAAGTCCCCAATTCTGAATTAACTTCTTTTGCAATTTCTTCAAATAGTTTAACACTGCACAGTGTTAACCTGGAGAGTACTCCCTTCCATAAAGCTGTATAATGGCTGTATGACTCCAGAAAGGTTACAAATTTCTTTATTTACAACACTCAGTGTATAGGCATCAACCAAAACCAAATTCAAACAGTGTGTGTAGCAATGAACATACATAATTTCATTTTTCTGCGCTTTGTATTTCATTTGTACACCAGTTTTATAACTGGACATAGCCGATGCTCTGTCAATAAATACTGGTATAACTGATCACCAATTAGTTATGAGAATATTAACAAGAACATGATTAAGCTTCTCAAAAACTGCTGATGCATCTCATTTTATCAGCCTTTGCAAACAAACAAACTGCTCGACTGCACAATTTCTTTCATCATCGAAAAATGGGACTACTGTGCCGAGTCTAAGAAAGATCGGCGCGTATACGGTATTTAACGTTTTCGCTAAAAGAAATATAGGAACGATAGTTGGCGGTGGCGTTTTGCCGTACTGTGTTTAACAAACTAACGCAAGCTATACTGTAATGAGGGTAATCAAGCTGCGCTTGATCGCTGCTGCGCTCTGGTGCTCGAGACTGACAGAGAGCAAACAATAGCCGGTATTGTGTTCTAAAGGTTGTCTCTCGCTGGTCGTCCAAACTATCGCTTCGCCTGCATTTCTTCTCCGACAGAAAGGAGCTTGTTGTTGCACCATCTTCTACCTATGGCAGGCTAAACAAATACAGATCTGCGGTAAGTTACGGCAATATGATTATATACATCAATTTAAAGTAATAAAACAAAAATTGTTTAATAAGCCCACATTGAGTAAAATCAGTTAACCTCACGCCACGTGGTGAGTTGTGAAATGCGTAATGTTGAGTCATTTAAATAACTTTTATTGGTAATTATAGTAATACTATATTAATTTCAGAAGTCTTAACTAAGGCACCAGAATTGAGAATAATGTAAATGCAAAAAGGTATTTGTTTAATAAGTACAGAAATGATTGTAATCAGGTAACCTCTCACACCACGTGGCAAATAAGACTATGTGCAAATTTTATTAATTGTATAACAAACTGAATAATTATATAACCGTAATTGCATTATGTTAACACACAGGGGTAAAGTTTATAAGATGAAAGTTATCAAAACTAAATGTTTTCAAGATAGGGCCATGTGGCCGTCTAACCGTTGCCAAGTGTGTAAAACTATCATTTTAAGTGGGCCTAAGGCTGTGTTTAATATTATATATGGATTTTGGTGCGTGTGATTTTTCTGGGGGAATTAGTTTTGAGAACTTATCGCTGATAATATGTTGTATGACTAGGGTCCCTCGCTGCAAGCAGAGGAACAGCTCCATTCCTGAACATGAACATCTAGACTCTCTCTCAACTTCATCTGCCGGAGGAGAATAGCGAGGACGGACCACAAACACCCTATCATGTAGACAAGGAGACCACCTCTTCACACCATGCAATATATGTAAGGTGACATCATCCATATTATTTTTACACAGTGTGATGTAACCCACTAGAACCAGTGGACATAGAGTCACTCTACACCTATGACTTTAAGCTTTAATCATTTTAATTGGGTCCCCGGTTAACGGGACAGAATAGTGCGCGGACTTGGGGGGGAATCTTGTGTACATTTTGTAACTTTGTTTGTATAATCTGTGAGCCCAGGGGTTGACATGTATCTGTGGCTGCTTCCCATTCAGGCGTGTAAATTTCCTTCTTATTTTCAGTATAAGGGTTTCCTTAGTGCTACTAATTCATTCAATCAACATGTAATTTCACTGGTTCAATTTAGTTTTCATTTTATGCTTTAATTTCTCATTTTTAAATTCAGTTTGGGTCATATAGGGATACAAGTTTCTTTGGTAGTTAAGTCGGATCACTAGTTTAATCCTGTATAGGTGCATTTTCATGCAGAGTTGAACATGCTCTTGGGACAAGTTGAATTATGCACTATCTTGCCTAGGAACATGTCGGCCTCTGGGCCAAATTAATTTTAAAAGGGTTATAAGGCTTTATGACACGTTACTGTTTTCAAGACTTAACAAAATTTATCAATATTTAAATTCTTTTAATTAATTATGATCACTGGGGTGTTCACTGTATTCTAGATATAATTACTCCAAGTCTAAGTGCTCAGTGTGGGAGCACTTTATAATAGTATTAGGCACTATGCCAACTCTTGAATTTAGTATGTCCTGGGGCCACTGGTGTTACAAACATAATATATTATACACATATTAGGTATTAAGACCTTGCCTTGGTGTTACATGCAAGGTTATTTATAAATTGTTATTTATGTACCTCATGGGGTGGAAAAAGGTGTGGCAAGATTTAATTATGGAAAAGGGTGTGGCAAGATTTAATGATAGATGTTATAATTGTCCTGTGTTGTGGAACGTGTATATGTATTGTATATTCGTGTGTATTTTTGGGGGTCAGATATGTATTGTATATTCTTGTGTATTTTTTGGGGTTAGATATAGGGTTAAAAGGAAAATATAAAACATAGATTTTATATAAATTTATTTTCAAATACCATTTTTAAAAGGAAAATATAAAACATAGATTTTATATAAATTTATTTTCAAATACCATTTTTAAAAGGAAAATATAAAACATAGATTTTATATAAATTTATTTTCAAATAAGATTTTTAAAAGGAAAATATAAAACAGATTTTATATAAATTTATTTTCAAATACCAATTTTAAAAGGAAAATATAAAACATAGATTTTATATAAATTTGTTTTCAAATACCATTTTTAAAAGGAAAATATAAAACATAGATTTTATATAAATTTATTTTCAAATAAGATTTTTAAAAGGAAAATATAAAACAGATTTTATATAAATTTATTTTCAAATACCAATTTTTTAAAGGGGGAATATAGATTTTATATTTATTAATTTCAAATAATATTTTTTAAAAGCGGGAAATATAAATTTTATATTTATTGATTTTGTAAGTAACCATTTCGAAGGAGATATAAAGAGTTTAGTTATAATAAAAAGGTTTTATTGGTTGTTAATTTTGTGAGTTTTAATTGCAAGTCCCGTCTCACTGGATCCAGCGCATTTTTGGCTTCTCTAGGCTTTGGCCTAGTTTTAATTATCTTGTGGCTCCTCTTAAAAAAAAAAAAAAAAAAAAAAAAAAATTTCAAGTCAAAGTTAAAGAGGGGTTACATTTGGTAGCAGAGCGTGGTTGAGATTAGGGTGAACCCTTGGGTCCTTTGGGTGTGACGGGGCTTGCAAACTCAGGAAGCATTTCGGGGTTCGAATAGAACTTAGAAGAATCTCTGTAAGTCCCTATATCTAAAAGTAACTATGTCTTGTTAGGTTTAAGGTTTTGTGTATTATATGTGTAAATACTTGGCCGCCTGTTGGTATCCTTGAACGGTAGGTTGCCACGCGGTGTGAAATTTTAAGGGGGAAATTCCTCGGAAACGCGAATTATCGCAGATCTGTGCCTAGGTGGAGATATGGTTCGCGTATTACCTTGCCCATAATAGGGGAGGTGTTTCATTTATGCGGTATGGCCCGATCGGCAGGCGGTCTCCTCCGAGATACGGGAGCCGAAGTCATTACAAATTTTTTTGAGAATTTGTCGTTGGTCGGTAAATTTGTCATGTTGTGTGTTAGTGTGTGTGTCGCGTTCCTTAATGTGTAGTGTTGTTGAGAGCAGTTCAAGTAAGTGGGCTGGGTCCTCGCAACGGTAGGGGGACCCGCACTGCTCGAAGGAAGAGTATAGTACTCGAGTTTTTTCTGATTCCTGTGTTATTATTGTCCATTTTGTAGGGTGTTAGGTGTTTTGTGGGAATTATATTTTGTTGATTGTGTATTGTGAATTGTGCAATTCTGGCGGCGGTATGCTTTCAGAAATTGCCCCACCCCCTTTCAGGAGTTCTCCAGAAACTTTCGGTGGTAGATGGAATAGGTGAGGACGGGTTGCTGGTTTTCTTGGACCTTGTCCTGCAGTTGGCAGATTTCCCGGGTGTGTCCGATGGGGAGGTCTTGTCTCTTATATACCCGTATTCCGGGGTTCATTGGCAGGGTTGGTCACCAACACTCTGCGTCGGGGCGGCAGTGTCGACGCTTTTCATGGGGAAGTGTTGAATTTCTTCATACCCCATCGACGACGTTCCCAGCTTAAGTTAGATTCATTCTATCGCCTACAGGCCAACGGAGAGGCGTTGGGGGACTTCGTGCATGATGTACGGAAAGCTGCCCGGGTATTAAGATTAGGGTTGCCCGAGACGGAAGTAATACAAGCAACTCTGGAAGGACTGAATCCCCAAGAGAGATCGCGTTTGATATTCGCAGAACGTCCACGTTGTTTCGCGGATCTGTACCGGTTGTATGTAGTTTCTAAGACTGTCCAGGCAGGGGACGAGTCCCGGGGAAGAGCTGCTACGGATGTCCAATACTCCAGTGGTCTGTTAGGAAGAGCTAAAAAGGACAAACATAGCGGTTGCAGAAGAACACAAGAGACTGTCAGAAAAACTGAATATTCCGGAAGTAATGGAGGCTACAAGGGGGTGACAAGTGCGAAGACGGTAGAAACGGTTACAGCAGAGAAAAGACATAAGTATGAAATTAACAGGGAAAGAAGAAGTTACATTAGTAAACAAACATCGGCAAGTAGGGAGCCTGTAGCAAGGCGTTATTCCTATTCGGAGAAAAAAGAAACTTTGAAGCTTCCAGAGGAATTACCAGTGCCTAATAGAGTAGTGGAGGAAGAAGGGGAGGAGAAAGAAGAAAAGCGAAGTAACTTCTGTGGATCAATACAAGACGACAAGAACACGTCTGTTGATATTGAATTACAGGACTCTGAGAGGACATCATGGTTGAATCCAGATGCCGTAGAATTTGTTCCGGTATCTCCATCTCGGTTCATGACGGATCCAGATCCGGTAACATCATCATCGCCTACGCCGGGAGATGAGAAGTCACTTGATGGGGGAGCTTTACCATCGTCAGTAGAATTTAATTTAGACATTGCACATGGACCTGGACAGCTGGATTACAGGTTGGGAAAGGTTGAGGAAGTTGTAGTTGCTGAGAGTGGTGAAGAAGAGGAATCGAAGGAAGAGGCAGAAGAGCGGTCTGCACATGCTGCGCAGGGGAGTATAAGTGTAAGTGTTAGGGAGGCTGCAAGTGTTTCTCAGGTTGAGGATGGACAAGGGGATGTCCATGCTGCAAGTGTGGTAGAAGTAGATGAGGTAGAAGTTAAGGAGAAATTGGGTGGCAGCGTTGTGGAGTGTGGGAGTGAGAATGATGTAGTGTGTGAAGATGTGCAGACGCTTTCTGTAAGTAGTGTTGAGGATTCCGAGGAATGGAAAGAAGTTTCATGCGGACAAGGTGAGCAACTAGAGGATGAAGATGTGCAGTGTCGTGATGGTGATTGGGATTATGTAGAGGTGGAAGAAAGAGAACCAGGGGAGGTAGAAGCAGAAGAGTTAGAGGTTGAGGATAATCCAAATCGGGGTAAAAGTAGTCAGGTAAGTTACCTTGATTCTAATTCAGAAGAAACAAATCAGTACAGCTCAACACGAGATAGTTTCTCAGAGAGAGGTGTCCAAAAGGGACGAGTACCTAAAGTTCGTCATAAAAAGGTAAGAAGAAGCGGTTAACGGGTACCGGGTAGATGTTCCCCACAGTCCCAGTGGTGTTCGTCTACTTCAGGGTTGCGCCCCTGCCTCCGCGAGCCTTGGTTTTCTCCACCCATCCTTATTCTCGGAGGGAACCATGTCCTTACCCTTAGTCCTAGCTATTGACCTTTCAATGATCCTTGCCTTTTCATCTTCCCAATTTTCCTACCCCTCCCCTTATAAAACAAAATAAAATAAAAAACAAATAAAAATTAGAAAGGAAAAGAAAAAAAATTAGAAAAGGAAAAAAAGAAAAATATCAGAAAGGAGTTAGAAAAAAGTTAGTTGGAAGAGTTGGGACTAGATTGGTGTAGTGATGTTAGTGTTAGATTGTTGTTTGTTGTTTTCATTTTTGTAGGGTCGGGGCCATGCCGCATTCCCCGGTTGATTTCCCTGGTAGGTTATTTTTGGATTAAGTGTGGGTTGTTAGACGATGCCGTGCTGAATAAAACCCCCCTTGCTAGTTACGCAGTATTTAAAGAGTAAGAGAAGGGATAATGTTCGCGTGCCCTCTATGCGGTTTTCTCTGTCCGGCTAAGCGGGGCCGTCCGCCCTAGTGTAGGGATGTGGGGCAGTCATATGGCAAGGATAGAGATGCCTTGTTGGTGCATGTGGCTGGTCGGTCCGAGAGGTGGAAGAGAGGAGTAGTACGGTCACTCACATACCAAGGTGGGTGATACCTTGTTTGGTCTTCGAACGAGTATGTGAGTGGGACCAGTAGACGTAGGTGGTGGTCACCAGTGAGGGTGACGTGTTGGGGCGGTCCCGTGGGGTAGGCATGGCGGAGAGGGTCGCATGGGGATGGTAGCAGTTGTGAGAAGTTTTTTTGTATTGAGAAAACCGAGGAACACCTACGTTGTTGTAAAAAACATTGGGGTACACTGTAGGGTGCTCCTCTGTCTAAGTGTGGGGCAACTATGTTGCCCTTTTGGGGTGGGGGTGTGCCGAGTCTAAGAAAGATCGGCGCGTATACGGTATTTAACATTTTCGCTAAAAGAAATATAGGAACGATAGTTGGCGGTGGCGTTTTGCCGTACTGTGTTTAACAAACTAACGCAAACTATACTGTAATGAGGGTAATCAAGCTGCGCTTGATCGCTGCTGCGCTCTGGTGCTCGAGACTGACGGAGAGCAAACAATAGCCGGTATTGTGTTCTAAAGGTTGTCTCTCGCTGGTCGTCCAAACTATCGCTTCGCCTGCATTTCTTCTCCGACAGAAAGGAGCTTGTTGTTGCACCCATCTTCTACCTATGGCAGGCTAAACAAATACAGATCTGCGGTAAGTTACGGCAATATGATTATATACATCAATTTAAAGTAATAAAACAAAAATTGTTTAATAAGCCCACATTGAGTAAAATCAGTTAACCTCACGCCACGTGGTGAGTTGTGAAATGCGTAATGTTGAGTCATTTAAATAACTTTTATTGGTAATTATAGTAATACTATATTAATTTCAGAAGTCTTAACTAAGGCACCAGAATTGAGAATAATGTAAATGCAAAAAGGTATTTGTTTAATAAGTACAGAAATGATTGTAATCAGGTAACCTCTCACACCACGTGGCAAATAAGACTATGTGTAAATTTTATTAATTGTATAACAAACTGAATAATTATATAACCGTAATTGCATTATGTTAACACACAGGGGTAAAGTTTATAAAATGAAAGTTATCAAAACTAAATGTTTTCAAGATAGGGCCATGTGGCCGTCTAACCGTTGCCAAGTGTGTAAAACTATCATTTTAAGTGGGCCTAAGGCTGTGTTTAATATTATATATGGATTTTGGTGCGTGTGAGGTTTCTGGGGGAATTAGTTTTGAGAACTTATCGCTGATAATATGTTGTATGACTAGGGTCCCTCGCTGCAAGCCGAGGAACAGCTCCATTCCTGAACATGAACATCTAGACTCTCATGTTCATTCATGTTTTAATTATCTTGTGGCCCCTCTTAAAAAAAAAAAACTTAAAAATTTTTTCAAAAAAAAAAAATAAATTTTTTTTTTCAAGTCAAAGTTAAAGAGGGGTTACACTACTACTGACATTTGCTCTACATATCCTAAATCGGATATCTCATCTTTTATCAGGTATATTTTCTTACCTTGAACTGAATTTGAAATTTCCCGTTGGATAACATTATGCAATGCTCATGTTAGATCTGTGCCGCGGTTTCTTAAAGAAACCGGGCTACCGTACAAAGAAAATTAATTTATTAATAATTGGGAATTGCGATTTATTATTTCACGTTGTCAGCTGCAACGTGTTTCTCGTTACTGCATGCCTGCGCTATCTGTTGGTGAAAACGGGTAATTGGGTTGTCTAATCATACTCGCGGACTGCAAAACTTGTCCAGTCGAACTGTGTCCTTCGCATCGTAAGCAGCCTCTCCTTCGGCAGATTGAGTTGGGTTATTTCGTGTAATTTCTATCCTATCATGACTAGGTAGACGCTTACAGACCTCCGGTAAGTAAAAAATATATATATATATATAATGCATTGCTTGTAAAAGGTATATATTTAAACATTATTGGCGTAGATGTGAACGGATAATGTTTGAAGCATGCCTGCCTCGGGTGCGTGAATCTAATGTATGTTCCTTGTCAGGTATTTTGAATTATTTAACCACTGAACCAGCATTATACATATGTAATTAGTAACTAATAATTGCCCATGTCAGAAGGGGTGTAAAAATTATGTAATTCTGGCGAACATTCATAAATTGACTGTGAGAGCACGTGGCCATTATTAACTTAGAACATGTTGCAGTGTGTTGAACTTGCATACGCATGTAGGCGTGATTTATAAATTGAACCGAATCATGTGGCATTGAGGTCTTGTATGTAAGTTTTTAATTTAAAATATAAAAGAGAAAATGTTGCACCTGTTTATAATGAACATAGTTGAATTGGTCAGGGGTGGCAGGTGTTTGATTCCTGTTTGATTCTGTCTATACAAGCTTAGGCAGTGGTGCATGTGTGGGTTATGTTCGGGAATAAGTGGTTTGACGAATTAATTATTATTAATGCTTAGGGTTCCCGAGACAGACGGAGACCTGATTCGAGCATGGTGGAAATTCCATCGTCCACCATGTCCTGAACACTCTCAGACTCTCGTTTCTCGCCTGCCGGAGAAGAAACAACCGTAAAGCATGCCACTGTAATCACCCACACAGCAAGACCGACTGACTGTCCAAAAGGCACAGATCACCTGGGAAGCTTCTGGATAAAACGAGGTGATATTAACCCAATTCTTACTTAAATTTGGCCTCTATAGAAAACACCATGTATCGTGCATTTAACAATCCACAAAACCTCAAGTTATACTTCATTGACTCACTACTGCATAAAATCATTTTAATAGTGCGCGTGTCCGGCTGGACATAATTTGTATGCAAACTTTCTGGAACCTTGCGTTGATAAGGTACTTAGACTCGAGATCAATTGTACACCCGCTCGCTGGCATGTGTCCAGCGCTCATTAATTTTTATGGTATATTTTTTTTATCTTGATACTGAATGGGGTTTGTAGAAGTTTGTGGGGGGGACTGGTACTTTAGTTATGTTGGTGGGTGCAGTTTGTAACATGCTGAGCTGGACCGGCTGGTCTGGTATCTATTATAATCACGGGTTTTTTGCACATTATTATTTTCTTATTTCATAGTAGGGTTGGGTTTTTTTTTAAGCTGCTTTAGGCAAGGGTACACATCTGAACCAAGGGTAGTCACCTGTTTGTGCAAAGCTATGCAAGCTCCCAGACATGTCACCTTATGTCGGGTCTGGCTCCTGTCCAGCTTTCTATTACCCTGTCTGGCCTTGGGGATTTTCCTAAAAATTTTTTATGGTTAATTGCTTTTTCGGATGCTGTGTGGAACATGTCAGCGGCCGGACCAATCCAGATTATTTTCTTTAACTTTATAAATTGTACTTGTCATAAAACCATACAGGCTGTTAACTGGCATTCTAGATTTGTAACTTGTATTTTCTTGTTATTATGGCCAATCCAGATTAAATTTATAAGGTGTACTTTTCATAAAACTATACAGGTTGTTAGCTGGCATTTTAAATTTTGTAATTTGTATTTTCTTGTTATTATGGCCAATCAAGATTATTTTAAATTTATAAGGTGTGCTTTTCATAAAACTATACAGGCTGTTTACAGGCAAATTTCAATGTTGTAATTTATATTTTCTTGCTATTATGGCTAAGCCAGATTATTTTAAATTTATAAATTGTACTTTTATGAAATTATACAGGCTGTTTCCAAGCATTCTAAATTTATATACACATTGTATTTTGATAAAATTATCTAGGCTGTTTGCAGGCATTTGAAAGTTATAAATTGTGCTTTGATAAAAATATACAGGCTGTCCACAAGGTGTTTAAACTTATAATTGTATTTGTATGTATGTACGGTCTTTGTGAATTATGTGTTAACGTCCCATAAGGTTGTTATTTCGAAATAATGAATAATATTTATAGGTTGCTAATATTGAAATATTTATGACGTCTGGTATAATATTTGAAATATTTGAATTTAGGATATTGAAATAATAAAGGTTGTTATCTTACTTGATAATAGAGAGTATTAATTGCAAGTCCCGCCTCATTGGACCCAGCACACTTTATGCTTCCTTCTAGGCCTTCAGCCTAGTCATAAATATCGAGTAACCCTTTAGAAAAAAAAAAATTGTTTGAACACACACAAATAAAAAGAGGGTTACAGATCATGTTGAATTTGGTTGCTTAAAAAGTTGCAATTGTAGGTGATTTTTCAATGTTTAAAGCAGAATTATCACTGTTGCACACCACTATATAAAAATTATTCCGATTACCGCTTTCAAGCTTCACAGATCATCGAAAATCTTCCGATCTGACGATGAGCTGTGAAGCTTGAAAGTGCTAATCGGAATAATTTTTATATAGTGGTGTGCAACAGTGATAATTCTGCTTGTGATTTTAACCATTAACACAACTTTCTTCATTAAATTTTTCAATGTTTGTTCAAAATGGGATTGTATTTCTTAAAAATATCTATCACATTTAAGAAAAGTCCTTTATTTGGGCTACTCTTTGCCTAGTCATGCCCCCTGAAAGGGTACTGTAACCAGCTTTGGCGAAACAGATAATAACATCAATTAGTTTTTCCATAATGACATGGTTATTTGCTCTTACAATTTCATTTTCACAAGCAATGTTTATTTTTATTTTTCTAACAAAATATCTATAGATTTTTTCTAAAACAACACTCATAAATGCTGCCAAACTTGGAAGAGGCATTTTGACAACTGATGTGCTGTGAAGTTTTCATTCGCCCTTTGCCAACTTTTAACCCTTTTTTTTTGGTAAATGCTATTTCTACATGATCTGTGTACACAGAGAGTTACAAGAAAAGAATCGACAATGCAAGCAAAAAGCTGCATCTATTGATGAATATATTCAACCCAGTCAAATTTACTGTACCATTCAGGATTGAAACTACAAAACTTACTTCGTATTTTAGTTGTTGGAAATTTACTTCGTTCTGGCTGATATAGACTTCTTACTAATCTATCTCTTCTTTCTAATCTATTTTTTGGGATTTCTTGAACTGGATCAACCGGATCAGTGAGACGTTGGTTTGAAATTAACTCAGGCAAAACAGATTCTCCACTAAACGCATCATTTTCTATGCAGACAATAAGTTTAACACTTTCTTCAGAAGTTGGATTGTTTTTATTTCCATCAGTCATATTCAGAATTAATTTTACAATGTACAAGATAACAATCAACACTATTCTTTTTCATATTTAAATAGGATTACTAAACGAACCGAACTATTCACGTTTACTAAAACATGTTATATGAAGTCATGCCTCAGTCGATATTATTTATAACCAGAGTTAAACTCCGCAAACAATGAACTGTCAAAAAACACATGCTTTTCTACTGCGTGGTGAGCACTTGGCAACCAGTGGTGGAATGTGGATGCAGGGTGGCATGGTGTGGTGGCGGCGCATGCACCTAATTATTAAGGTCGGGCAAATCAGCTGTTTCCCTGCTTTTACACACTTGAGCGCATGCTAGTTACAATTTACAAAATGCAAAATACTATTTGTGTGGCCAGCGGGTATTAAATAATCAATTGACAATAAGAGAGTTGCAATTATATTTTTGTATTTATTTACTTATTTATGTTGCTTATCTGAAGTAATAAATTTTCACTTCATTCCACAAATTTTGTATACATTTTATTGAAACTAAACAACTTTCTTATTTACCAAGCCATTAAGTGGTGCCTGTGCACCACCGGCACAACCCGTTCGCACACCTATGATTCTGTGTGATATTTTAGTTTAAAGTGAATAGCATTAAGAACCTTTTAGAAATTCCTTTTCTGCAAAGACCAATGGAGGAAAAAATTGAAATTAAAAGACTAGGATGACTAATACCTCCCTTAACAATAAATCAAATTGTAAAATCAGGTGGTTGACAATCAGGCATCATTTAAAATAGAATATTGTTACGACATCACAGAACAATCTACGTGTTTATCAAATGTTTCAGAGGGATCCGGAATGTAATGCGTGTGGCGTACGTGATTCTCGACGCATTCGCAAGACTTTTCTGGAAGCCGCCAGCTGCACGGACTGTGTCAAGGCTGCAATTAATTACGTCATACACACTGGTCTGTGAGTATACGTTGGAAATTCTGGTCGAATTGCTAAGAAAACGAGCAAAATATAGTATGAGAGAACTTAATTTATACAGTATTACAATTTAAATTACTAAATGTAATGTTATTTTAATTAATTAAACAAACAGTAATCAACAATTGGATATTAGATTGGTACATAAATTGTTTATACCTACATCAGTCAACATATAGCAAAGTAATATATTACCTATCTATTAAGTAATAATCATTTTCATATAATAGATCTGTTATCTATAATGTTGTGTTATAAAGTCTGTAACCCTTTAATCCAAGTTGGTAAATCATTTCTGTTATCGTGTGCATAATTCTCTATTTTATATGAGGGTGATAGTGTAATAAAAGTGGTGAGTGCTTTAGAGTGCCAATCGTGGACAATGACAAGTGAGAGGAAGAGAGAGAGAGAGAGAGAGAAGGGTGATTGTGGACACATACATAAATTACATTATTCTATAGTACTCTTGACTATATTTTATAATATGATTACAATTATTATCCAAGTTTACCTGTTAGTAAAATTTACCAAAAACTTTTGTTTGTAATCTTTGTCAACTATCTGATTTAAGTCGTAATGTTTTACAGTATTGTGTAAATTGTATGTTTCTAAATTATGATTGTTTGTTAACACCAGTAGGGAGTGAAACATGGTAAAAATAACTTTTAATAATAAAATAATGTTTTAGTTATAGGTTATATATTACTTTGCTATATGTTGTCTGCTGTAGGTATAAACAATTTATGTACCTATCTAATATCCAATTCTTGATTACTGTTTGTTTAATTAATTAAAATAACATTAAATTTAGTAATTTAAATTGTAATACTGTATAAATTAAGTTCTCTCATACTATATTTTGCTCGTTTTCTTAAAGGTAATTTGAAGATGTAAACAAACTATCATAAGTCTTCACATTAAAATGATACATACATACGCACGCACACACTCACATACACCAACACGTTCACCCAAATATTTAATTGTTTCGTTATGTTTGATATTTCTATTGTATTTCATACACAGGTCCTGAAGATGACAATAAATATTGTCGAAACGTCGACGCAAAATAGCTAAAATTTGTATTATTGACCGATCCTCACTAACCATCCACTAAAACATTTAAATGTAATGTTAGAAATATACCATGCAAAAATAACAAGTGAGATAAAAGAAGCGGATTATTTGCTATAATTCCTGATGAGGCCAATGATTTTGCTTATGTTTTTCAAATGGTCATAGCAGCGGCGGCTCGTCAGGGGAGGCAAGGAAGGCTAAGCCTCCCCAGTAAGATTTAGAAAATTATTAAAAAATAAACAACTAGTAATAGGCTCTAATTTTTATTATAACTGGACCTGTAATCAATCTGTAATCACAATTTGGCATTTTAAATTACCTGTTTACTTACAAAAAGGAATTTACACTTTTAAATTGCGTATTATCAATAATAGTGCAGAATTGCAGCAGACAGAGGCAGGGATCTGAGTAGCCACCATAGTACTCATACAACTACGTGAGAACTGTGCCCGGCAAGTGGAGGGTGTACGCTAGTGCATAATATGTAACCACTCCATGGTGGCAAAAAGTGAGTTAGCCTTACAGCACATTCAATATGGTTTGTGTTAGTTTTACGCAGTCTTTATGTTCTCGTGCTCCTTGTGCGTGTATATTATTATTATTATTTTACTCTTCTTGCCGTGTTTTTCTGATCTCTATTAGGAGGATAAAATTTTTCCAGAAGAAAGTGAAAGTGATATTGCAGTATCAAACAAAGGCATTATTACAACACTATTGGAGAAACCATTTTTCCGGTTGAGTGATTTTGAGAGAAGTAAAATGCTGAAACTGGTCGACGTACCCTAAAATTTGTATTTCTTAAAAGGCACAAAAACAATCTAGAACTTTCCAGTCGGTATGGTATGACAACATAAATGGCTAGTGGAGTAAAGTCGTTATTCTGCTAGCCCTGCTTACTGTTACACAATATTATTGCTCAAATAGAAGTATGATTTTCCAGCTGTGAGGAATTAAAATTTATGAAGTTAGGTGACACTAAAAACTTTTCTTACTATGATAAAATATTCCTGACTGATTCTTTTGTTCCATTGATGGAAATATATACTCAGAATTTTATCAAAGAAAAATTTAAAGAACAGGACTTGAAATCATTTTCTCGCCATTACACAGTGAAATTAACCAGATTAATAAAAATGATGAAAGATGACGATTTTCGTGAAAACAAAATTCTACCCGAATCGTATAAATTATTTATTCTATTGCTACAATTATTCCTTGTAATTATTATTACGAAGAGAGAAGCTTTTCTTGTCTTAAGAGAATCAAAATTTACTTAAGGAACCGCATGACTCAAGATCGTCTCAGTTCCATGGCTTTAGTTTCAATTGAAAAGGGAATACTCTGCAAATTGTAAAGTGGACCAACATGGTATGATGATGTTACTGACAATTTTGGTTATAAGAAGGGTCGTTGAATGAATTTGCTGTAGGCCTACAAGTAAATTCATTGCAGTTTACAAAATATATTTCTAATCAGAAGTTTACTTCTTTCCTAAAACAAAAGTAAGTTAATCTTTGGTTTATCTTGTTAAAGATAAGCGTATATTTCTAAGACATATATGCTGTTAAAATCAGGCAGCTCTACATAATTAATAATAAAATAACGAGTGTCAGGGGGGGCGCTACAACTGATATGATTGGGTGCTCTCACATGACTCCCTTGTAGCCTCCCCATCCTTAGGGCTCACCGGCCGCCACTTGGTCATAGTGCATTGTTATATAATAAAAGGTAAACCGGTTGAAAAATTCTCGGGTTACATTACTCCTCATAAACATGATGCTCAGTTGCTTGTGTCATACATGTTAGATGACACAACTTACTTGGAACTTCCCACAAGTTCATTGCTCAAACATATGATGGGGACAGGGGAGTTAGTAATGTCTGGGTCATTTAGTGGTGTACAAATATTATGAAAATATGTAACCAAATGTAGAGTATGTGCATTGCCATGCTCATCATTTGAACTTAAGTATGCTGAATGCTGCTTCAGCAAACAGAAGTGTTTGTGTTTTTTCTTTTCAACTTTACAAGGAATTCGTTTGTCCTCTACCAGTCCTCAGCAAACAAAAATGTTGGATGAAATAGTAAAAAGAAGATCACCTCAATCAGTTTCTACCAGGTGAAACTTTCAGTCACATAGCATTAAGATTGTATTCCTCTACAGAAAACAAATTATAGACTGACTCGTAAAGGAGAGGAAGTGAAAAATTTAAACACAATCGCTCAAGCAAATTGCTTTATGAAAACATTAACAAGTAAGGTTTTTGTATTCTGGCTTTCTCTTTTTCGTGAAACCCAGTAATAAGTGCTGTTACTTTACTACAGTTTTTTATGTAAAACAAGTTGGAGGACTTGGAAACTTTTAAAATGTAATTATTACAATTCCTGTGACAACTTCAGAGGCTGAGAGATGTTTTTTCTACTCTCAGAAGAATTAAGATATTCCTCAGAAACACTATGACTGAAGACAGATTATCAGCACTAGCAATGTTGTCAACTGAGAGACAATTAATAATAGATATTCTGGACTTCAATCAAAGAGCAATAGTGTTTTACTGCAAAAAATGGATTTCCTTTTTAAATAAGGTAGGAGACATCTATGTTATAAAGTTATTCTTTTAAAAATTGTCTGTAAGGTTCATGAAATATGAAAAATTGTGTATTTATTAATTTTTTCTTATTTTTCTTAATTCGAAACAGGCATATTCTGCAGACTTCTCTTTTAGAGCAGCATTTTATAGTAACACTTTATATAGTTGAATTTTATGTGCATTTAAAAATAACTAGCCTCTTATTATAAATTTTCTGTAATTTTTATTTCTGATAAACACAAGGACCACTTTCAAATCATTGAACTATCTTATAGGCAGAAAAAGCACAATAACGTTTAACTTTTGTTTTTCACTGCATACTTAAGTATATGATTACTGCAAAGCTAGTGATGCTTTAAGCGACCATTCATGAGTACGTGGGAACATGGAATTTGTTATAGGTAGACATGTTGATAGAATCATTCTGTTAGCAGCTCTCTTTTGGGAGAAAATAGTAACTTCCTATTTTTTTCCGTATGACAGCACTATGTATGATGCAGACATGTAGGTGTCTGCCTCCTGTTTAATGTGCTCTTTTAATCCTTCCCCAACCATCTCAACCAAAATCTGGATCCACCACTGTGTTTTATTAATACTTTCTCATAGTGTACACCAAAGTCATGCTGACATTTTAAACCTTAGTTAATTTAGTCATCAGTTATACAAATTAAATAACAGGTGATAAATAATGTTAATGAGCAATTTAAACAAAACAAGAATTTTTTTATTAAAACTAGTCTTAAATGCCAACCAATACCACTATGCTAAACATACTTACTAAATGTTTAGCAGCTGGAATAAAGTTACTATTTAATGCTATTACTTATTATATACTTGTGCAGTGTATACCTGGAGAGTGCCTGGAGATATTAACAGATATCAGACTTTATAAATAATTGTGAAACAGAAATTTAAAACCCAAGTCAAAGATAGTAGAGCTTACCCAGGCTGTAATATAGGAAATGACCACGTTTTGGTAACAATGAAAAGTTAAGTTAAAAGAAGTCCAAGGAAATTAAGAAAGAAAGTAATACAAATGGAATTTAGTGAGCCTTAAAAACAGGGATACTTTGGAACTGTACCAGGAGATAACAGACAAGAAAACAAATATAAAGGATTGCAATGAAATGCAAGAAAGTTGGTCACTGATTCAAACTGGTAATTTAGAAGCAGCAGAAGTGATAGTATGCAAGGAAAACAAGAGAAAAAATGGCTTACTGCTGACCTGTTGAATATGATGAAACAGAGACAAAAAATAAACAAAATTCAGACAAAGAGGAAGACCAAATATATGACAAAAAGATGTTATTATAATAGTAATAATATATTATTTATTATTATTATTATATACATTTTCGACTATGTAAAATTTGAATATCAATAACAAATTGGAAACAAGTACTTAGTGTTTTTTTAATTATGTTTGTTTTAATATTTCACAGCTTAAAATGATTACATTTTAAATCAGAAAATTAAATGTATCAATGTAAGCTTATATATCTCTTACCTTGTGACAGTATGACAGTACATTTATATACTACATGTCCAAGTGTATTTGTTACCTAATCTGAAGTGCATTAGCTCGTATATTCACATGAACTCTCGGCATCCAGGACATAGAATGGATTTATGTTAAGTAGCTCATGGAAAAGATTCAAAACCGAGTACCAGGACCCTAAAAACTGGAATATCTTGGCCATGAAAATAAATCTCATCAGAAAACCTTGGTTGTCTGTAAGCATTTTAGCAATGAAAAAGGATGTGGGGATTAGCACTGGTATGTGAAACTCTGGCATTCTAGCTTATTAAGGCAAAAAAGCAGAGACAATGAGTTTATGAAGTGCTGTGTCAATACTGCAGCATTTAACAATAACAAATCCCAAAGACTGTTGAAATTAAGACTATAAAGGTTATATTTACATATGGGCAGGTGTATAAAAATATGGAAAAGCCTGTGCGTTTTCCATGCCTAGTTTCAACATAATTTAAATATGTATAATTTAGGACTGGCAGAATGTTTGATACAGAGAAGGTGAAAAAGGGGAAAAAGAGAATGATTGTCAGGGATAGAGTGACTGTTTTTTTTTTTTAAATACCTTTATTTTATCAGCATGCTCCATTACAAATAAAGTAATACTACGTGCTATATATAAACTTATTACAAGCTAATTCTCAATACATATAAAGACAACTCCATTATTACAACAATTACAAAGATTCAAAATAAACAAGAAAAATAAAAATCAATTGTTTACAATGATACAATGAATTAGTACTACATTATTAACATGTTAAAACTGTATGTATGTATTTATGCATGATGAAGCTGTTCAACCAATATGTAAGTTAATTCATAATAACAAACGCATACAATGATTCAAAATAGATAGTCAAGCACAATAACAATAAACACTACCAAGAATCAAAATCAATGTTATTAACATATTTAATAAACTGTCTAACATATTTTGAAGTCAATTCACTTCTATTTGGAGACCATCGTCCACCACTCCTTTGAAAACCCGTCTTTCTTCATTCAACATATTGCACTCATATAACAAATGTTCCACTGTTTGGTCACCGTCGTTGCAGACACATATTGGATCATCTTTTATTTTGAAACGATAGTAGTAGGCTCTAAGCCTGCCATGACCAGTCACCATTGTGGCAAAATTAGGAGACAGTGCAGACCTTGAGGACAGTCTGTGCTTCACACTAGGGAAAAACAACTTAGTCAGCATTCCATTTGATGTTTGTTCCCACTCACTTTGCCACTCCATTAGGCTCACCTCACGGAATTTGTTAATCATTGCACTTTTTGTTATTCGTTCATAGCACACCATACTGCTACTGGACGCAGCTTCTTTAGCCAGATTGTCAGCCAGTTCATTACCATAAATACCCACATGTGCCCTAACCCAACCAAAATCAATTGACCAGTTGTCCGCCTTTAAACTTCTTAACTTATTCCTTATTTCTTCTATCAAGTAGTTATGATTCCTCGAGCTCCTAAGTGAGTCGAGAGTTACTCTGCTGTCGGTGTAAACAGCTGCAGTTCTCAAATTCGTTATAATATAATTTAATTCAGCTATCTTTTCCAGGGCCTTCAAGACTGCCAATTGCTCAGCCTGATTATTAGAGCACCAAACACCCAACTTAAACTGCATCTCATATTTGAGCTCACCATTAACAAACAAGGTTATACCCGACCCAACCCCATTGTTGTGCTTACTGCCAACTGTATATGCTTGTACTGTGTATACTTTACTTTCATGGCTCGAGTTTATAATAACTGTATCTGCCGGATGAGACCATTCCTTGAACGGAATTACTGTGTCCATCAAAATATTAGCACCATCACAACCTCTAGCAAATCTGTAAGCACTAACAATCTCTCTCAACTTTATTATTATTGGAGTCAGTCCTGTCAAAATGCACAAAGCTTCATGGGACACTGTACGAAAAGCCTTCGCAATTTTAATATTGATGAGACGTTGCACTCTTTTGAACTTCATGTCGTTACTTTTCCTTTCTAATGCGTCTATCCATACGGGTGCTCCATATGATAAAAGGGGAGAATTGCCCCCTTATATATTGTTTTAAGTGCCTCATGTCCCAACCCCCAGTTTAATTTTGCAGATCTTGATAGCATATGAATCCGTTTTGTACACCTCTCGACCACATACTGGATACGCTCATTAAAATTGAATTTTGTGTCAATAATGAAACCCAAATATTTTAACTTATTAACTTGTTGAAGTTTTTTAGAATTAAGGTAAATGCTTAATTCTGAATTCTGAAGTCTTTTACGAGAAATCAAGAGTATTTTTTATTTTTGTTCATTAAAAGAAACTTTGTTATTTGTAGCCCACTTTGAAATTTTGACCATCTCTAAATTGGCATAATTTTCAGCTTCTAAGAGAGACTTACCACTTGTTAACACAATTAAATCATCTGCAAAAGCTATAAGTTTTGTACGTTTAGTGAAGTCTAAATTGAGCAACAAGTTATACTGTATGTTCCAAAATCCTGGCCCACAACAAGATCCCTGAGGACAACCTTTACTGGCATCCCTCTCCATTGATATATTGTGAGTAAATAGAATTGCCGTTCGTCCACCAAAGTAACTTTGTGAGAGACAATACAAGTTCCTAGGACACTCGAATTGTTTAAGAGTATTCAAAATACACGGCCACCACGCTGCATCAAAAGCGCCCTGAACATCAAGACTAACGAGAACAACAACCCCTTTATCCACCAAACATCTTTCAACAAATTCTTTAACTGCCATAGCTGCATCCACTGTATTTTTCTGGGGTGTTAATCCATACTGATTAGACTGCATTAAACTTTAGAAAACACGTGGTGCATAATTCTGTTTATAAGTAGTTTTTCCAATACTTTCGCTCCTACATTCAATAAACTGATAGGGTGAAACTTCGAAACTTCAGTACTGTTCTCCCTGCCCGGCTTAACTATTGGTACTATTTTTGCTGTTTTCCATAACTTAGGAAAGACACCTCTTCTCAGACACTTATTATAGATTGCTGTTACAAACCGAGGAAATATCATAAAAACCCGCAATAAAATGCCACTAGTTATTCCATCCTCACCAGGACACTACTGAGGGTTCATGTTTTCCAAAACTCGCAAAACTTCTTCCTGTGAAAACTCTCTGTCATCTTGTACACTTATTTGATCTTTAATCTGATTCCTAATATGCCTATGATACTCATTATCCATTATGCCGTCATCCACGGGAATAAAGTATTCCAAAACATACAATTCATAGTACCTTCCAAATCAGTTGTGAAGGAGCCACCCGGTTTCTGCAAAGTTTATAAAGTGGAACACTTTCTCATTTTTCCAGCTGCCAAGCGATAAACCGCATTCCAGGGATTCACTGATGTTGTTAAATTACAATATTGTTTCCAAGAATGTACTTTTTCCCTTCTAATACTTGACTGATACTTCTTCTTTTCCTCAAAGTAGTACATTTGAGCCCCCTCATTGCCCCTTCTCAAAGTTTTAAGAATTTTTTTTTTTTTGACAAGGGGAAGGCGACCTGTAATTTTTAGAACTAGGCGGATGGCCTAGATGAAGTATAAAATGCACTGAGCCCATTGTGACAGGACTTGCAAATAAAAGTCAGGAGTAACGTAACAATATTTATTTTCTCCCCTTGCAATATTTATAAAGCACAGTGTACAACACATATACGGGCGTTTGTTTACAGACAGAAATATTTAGTTATTAAGACTGAACCTTCCTGATGCACTCAGCAATTCAACATATTGATCATCATAAATCCCTAGAATAATAAGCATTACAATTAACAAATCAATTACAATGTTTTCAAAACAATCAGTTATTCACCCTTGAGTGAAAGAAAGAAAGAGAGCGACCAGCAATGATTAATCATTCGGTTGTTGCTTCAGGATCACACAGCAACCTGAACAAGTTCAAATAGAGCGGCACATGACCATCACCACCAAGCCAAGCATGGCTTTTAAGAAAACCCCTTTTAGTTGACCTTAGGCTTACCATAGTTAGCATACCCCTAAAGGTATAGCAACCATTCTATGTAATGATCAGTCATTGCTAAATCAATTTTACAATACCTACTGATAAATAATCATAATAACAATCCTCTCACAATAACCCAACGGGTATACTAACAATTAATGTTTGTACATTTATGAGTTTCTTTTAACATTAATGACTCGTGTATATCAATCTACAATAATCTTTATAAAATTAACAACCCATACAATTATCCGGCATACAATTATTGACTTATTAACATTTTAGTGATCAGTGCCACTAAATTATGGGCGTGCACATAGCGAACCGACATGTTCAGTTTTGATCAACAACTTTCTAAGGTAGTTCTAGTTCACAAAACGGAATGTAACTGTATTATATTTTTATACTTCACTCTATAGGTGTGACAGAACGTGTCGCGGTATCGACTTTAGGTAATTGAAACGGTATCACCTGGTTTAACGCTGTTATCACGTGCTGAGGCAGATGGTCGGCTACGGTCCCGGTGGTAGTGAGTTGCTGTTTCAGGAAACCAGGATAGTCATGCTTTATTAGCGGGCGGGTCCCATGTCTAACGCCGGCGACGAAATAGGGAAGCTTAATCAGCAATGCTCAGGCTGATGGCGACGGGTGTAGTTGTCGCCATCCTTCTATCCCGAATCCCTGGCTGGTGCGGGAACCCTACGAGCACAAATATTTTGTAAAAAAAAAAAATCTTTACAACAATTCCTAAACAGCAAACTCAAATCTAAAGTCGCACTTACACCACACTTCAAAAACCAGTCGCTGGCACGAAAATTTATTAACAAAAACAATTGCATATTACAAGTTAAATCTGCCACGGTAAAAGGTGTAATTTCATCTTAGTCAAATAGTTAAACAGTTCGGGTGAGCACCCAATAACGTCATGAGCATTCATGTAACGAGTTCGCCACGTGGCCTCAGTCACTCTAAATTAAACTGAATTGATCGGTGCTTATTTTAATATTCCATTGACTTTAATTTTCACCATTTAGTAACTAATAAATTTAATTAATTTACCAAAATATTTCTTAATCGGTTGCAGGCCGTTACAAACAACTGGCCACGTGGCAGCAATTACTAAGTCATTAAATAGATGGCCAGTTTATAAAAATCAGTGACACCTTTACGCTACAGTTAGAGTATCACATATAATTTCATTTAATGCTGTTCATTCCTTTTTCTAAAGTAGTTATAAAATTTTTGCCGTATGGCTTACCCGTTGGTGCCAGCCCAGGATCACGCACACACATCTTAATCCGAATACATCCAAGTTATAAACATATTTACGTAGATATTCGTTGTATTAAATGACAAAATATACTCCAAAGAAACTCACCAGAGGTCCTTTATAAAATTATTTGCCCATGGCAGAAAGTAGAAACAGCACAGACAGAATTCTATCCCGACGCCGGCGTTCCGATGCAGTGGGTATGGAGACTGAAAAGCAACTGGTCAGCACTTTCACATTTACGGCGATTACTCAATAGAGCGAGCGCGCATTCACAACTGACGGCTCCCTACAATAGCCAGCGCCGTGCGGCCTAACCATCTGGGCGAAATTTGGACTTAAAATAAAATAAATAAACCTTGCCGCGATGTTAATTTACTAGTCGCGGCACACCCCCACTCCAAAAAGGCAACCCGGTTGCCTACAAAATTCAAACTGTTAACACACACAGTCCAGGACGTCGGTCCTCTAGACCTTTACTTTCGCACTTAGAAGAACAGACCATTTGGCCAGATGGGAAAATCTCAGGATACTTACCGCACTCAGGAGAACAGAGGCTCAGGGTGACCACGAAGGAAGAGGGAAGAAGAAGTGTAGTGTGTATGCCTGTTTGCATGTGGGTGTATCTGTGCAAGTGTGTGGGTACTGCATGCTGACTTGATCAGGGTCAGCATACAGCGACAAGAGACAGGAGGAGAAAAGAAGAAAGACAAGAATCGGGCACGCCCCCGAGTTCTGACCTCCCAAGGCCTCCCAACTCACATACTGAGACCCAAAGCTCTCATTACAACCAGGACCTACGACACTTCCACCCCCTCACAGGACTGAAAAATCTCAACCCACTTTGACCATCCCCACGCGACCCTCTCCGCCATGCCAACCCCCACGGGACCGCCCCAACACGTCACCCTCACTGGTGGCCTCCACCTACTCCTACTGCTGCCACTCACATACGCGTCCATAGGACCAAACAAGGTGTCACTAACCTTGATATGTGAGTGACCATACTACTACTATTGTCCACCTCTTGGACCGACCAGCCATATGCAGCAAAACAAGGAATCCACAATCCTTGACATATGACTGGTCCACATCCCTACACTAGGGCGGACGGACCGGATTAGCAAGGCAGAGAAGACCGCATCGAGGGCACGCGAACATCAATCCCATATCTCCATCGAATCGCTAACCTTAATATGCGAGTAAAGGGGGAGCAACTTCTATACAGCCTGGCCTCCTCTCGTCAGGATGAGAAACAGTCAAATGAAACAGGGGACATCTACCCAAGAATGCGGCCTGGACCAGACAATAACTCACTTAGGGGCTTTTTTATCATACATGATTCACCAAAGAAAAATTGAGCTCCCAAATACATCATGCCTTGAGGTTAGGCTTAATTATGAAATTCTTGTAACAATCCCCGGCCGGAATTACCTCATTAACAAAACACAAACACCCACAATGTAACACAACACATCTCAACAACAGACAGGAAGGACTTGCTTCCGTGCAAGTGACCTCTGGGTTCTCTAGCGTAGCAAGGACTCGAGAGACTAAATAAGCAGAGCAGCTCCCCTAACACCGGACAAGAAACAAACAACACTAATAATAATAAGGTAAGAATTGAGACAAAACAACAACAACACATCAGATAACACCTCAAAACCCTCACAACAATATACCCAACAACAACATAAATCAACATCA
This sequence comes from Magicicada septendecula, assembly GCA_034769895.1. NCBI lineage: Eukaryota > Metazoa > Arthropoda > Insecta > Hemiptera > Cicadidae > Magicicada > Magicicada septendecula. Next base: position 160,528,464 of record CM068376.1, on the reverse strand, counting down.
CTAATTCCACATGTCATTCGATGTCCGTTCCCTGCCATCGTCAATAACACCAACTACAGGCATGACCATACCGCATCCAACAAGGTAATGAATCCGAGTACCACCAACTAGGGAACAATACACTCATTCATTTAACTCAATGTAAGTTAGTAGTATATAAATGGGAACGACAGGACAAGGTCATCCCCTCCCTCTCCCCCATATGTACCGTTAGGTCATTCACCCCCACAATGTTATCAAAACAAACATACGTCATCAGGTCATCGTCCCCTTTTAAACAAACATACGTCATCAGGTCATCGTCCCCTTGTAAACAAACATAAGTCACCGCGGGGGGTCATCACCCCCCTCCCCCGACATCATCGGTTCAACGTAACAACATTACGTCAAGTATCGTGTACGTCATCGCATCATAAACGTAACGTATACGTTCAGTAATATATACGTCATCGCACGCGTTGTCCACGTAATCGTAGCATGATTTCATTTCTTGCATAGTTGTTGCAACATATACCGTTTCATCATAGTGATTTACCTTGAAACCACTTTCCGCATACTTGGAAAGTTACATGATTACCTTGAATGCACGTGTTATCGATTAGATATTATATTTTTCCTATTAACATCCGCTTTTCCCATACGACTTACCTCGAGAATATCCACTACTTAAGTACAATGATTGTATATATATATATATATTCGTTCTATCGTAACAATGTGTGCTGATCGTTATTTTTTCGAACACAAAAAACGTTTAAGTCATAGAAATAAAAATATAGTGAATAATTTATATGAAATACAGATATCCGGTGTTCTTCATTTCAATTTATGTTATTGTCGGCTCGGTCGATTTCATAAGGGTTTTAAATAAATACTAACTATGATTAATTGTTTTTCAAAACTCGCGTTCGCCATTCCTCTGAAAACAAAAACAGCATCTGAAATTGTAAAATTTCTTACAACAATATTGAAATCTAATAAAATGAAACATTTTCAAACGGATCAAGGTAAAGAATGGTTTAATTCATCAGTGAAAAAGTTACTACAGAATTACAATATAAATCATTATTCAACTTTTTCGGAAAAGAAAGCGTCGATTGTTGAACGTTTTAATCGTACATTAAAAAATTTAATGTGGAGAAAAATGACAGAATTGGGGAGTTATGTATGGGTGAATATATTACCGGATTTGATTAAATTGTATAATAATACACCTCATAGAACTATTGGAATGAAACCAATTAACGTAAACGTGAGTAATGAAAAAATCATATTAAACAAGATACATTCAAAGTTAATACAAAATCGAAACTTAAAACCTTTAAAATTTAAATTTGGTGATAAAGTAAGAATCAGTAAATACAAGAAAACGTTCACTAAGGGGTACTTACCTAATTGGACTAACGAACTTTTTACTGTTTACAAAATTAAAGCCACTAACCCAAAAACATATATATTGAAAGATGATAAAGGTAATATTTTATCCGGTGGTTTCTATGAACAGGAATTTAGTAAAACAAAATTTGGAGATGTATATTTGATTGAAAAAGTATTGAGACGTAAAGGAGATAAATTACTTGTGCGATGGAAAGGTTATGGCAAATCTTATGATAGCTGGGTTGATAAAAGTACTGTAATATAAAGCTTAACAAAAAATTGAAATCTTTATTAATGGAGTTTGTGCGTCAGAGGAAAAGGTTGCGAATTCGTAACTTCCATAAAATAGTTTGTAACGATAAAGTAATGGAAAATATAAAACATGGTGATTTATTACCTGATAATATTAGATGTGTAATATCAGGACCGTCGTCGTCGGAGAAAACAAATTTAAAGTTTAACCTATTATTTGATATTAATGGATTATATTTTGAAAATGTTTATGTGTTTTCAAAATCAGTATATCAGCCAAAATACGTGTTTCTAGAAAAAGTGTTATCTGAAATTCCACTGATTGGATACTATATGTTTACTGAAAATGAGCAAGTTATCCATCCCAACGATGTTAAACAGAATTCAGTTATGATATTTGATGATATTGCGTGTGAGCGTCAGAATAATATCACAAATTATTTTACAATGGGCAGACACAATAATATAGATGTTTTTTATTTATATCAAACTTATAGTAAAGTTCCAAAACAACTAGTTCGTGATAACACCAATGTAATAACCGTATTTTCTCAAGATGAGCTTAATCTAAAACATATTTATAGCGATCATGTTAATACAGACATGGATTTTAATAAGTTTAAAGAAATATGTTGTAAAGCATGGAATTCGAGCAAAAAAGGTTTTCTTGTTATAAACAAAGAAGATGATTTAAATTGCGGGCGTTATCGTATTGGTTTTGATATCTATATTAATAATATTTCAACAAACATTTAGTTATTACTCAGAATGGCGTCGAAGGTGAATGAACATGAAAATCTTGTTAAAGAAATTAGCAAGATAAAGAAAAATATACGTCAAAAACACAGGATATGCTTTAACACAGGATATTATGAATGTAGAACAACAGATGGAAAAATCATTGAAACCCATTACAGAACCTTTAAAACTGTTAATAGAGAAGGAGAAAAAACCAAAGGCAATAGAGAAAAAGATAAATGATAGTCAAGATATAGAAATGGATGATATAGAACAACGAATGAAAAATAAAAGTCCGCATGAAGATTCGGTACTACATGAAAGTGAAAAAATAAAACGACCAGTAATAGAAGAACCTAATAACGATTCTGTTATGTTCACCGAGGAAATACCGATAGCGAACGAGGAAACTGTTTATGAATCTCCACCATCAGTACAAGAAGCGTTGTCAACATCAGATGAACGAATACGAGTTGATTATATTGATAATCTTTTTAAAGGAAATCTCGTACGACGTTATATGCAGACATTTTTTAACGATGTAAAACATGAAATCGATCATGTCTTTGGACCATATTATAATGATAATGAAATATTAATGGTTGGGAAAGAACCCATCACGTATGACGATGATGATATTATAATTAATAATAACACATACGGAGGAACGCCGGGGTTATTCTTCTTCTTTTTATGAAGAACCCGGATAGTTATACTTATATACAAGAGGATTTACAATCATATGCGGATATACTAAAAACAACTAAAGCCCATATTCATTTACCGTCGGGACGAATAAAAAGTAGTAAGAGTGCAAAATATAATAAAATAATTAAACCAGCCCTTAAATCATTTAAATTACAACAATACTGGTGGGACCATATGGACGGTCGTGGAATGATGAAAGTAACTAATACTAAACCAAACTATATTTATTGGGACAATGTAAACGAACTTTGCGATAGATTACGATTGTTGATAGCATCACAAAATGCGGGTCATACAGGTCACGATAATGAAATATTATCTACTATTGAGGAATTACACGAAGCTGGTATAATAAATGAGAGTGCATCAATGGTTGGATATACATTTTGAAAATGAGTGTTGATAAATTCGGACATCACAGCACCTCCTCAAAACTAAAAGTTATTCGCGGTCCTCCAGGAGAAGGTTTTAGTATTACAGAAGACGGAAATTACAATATTCACAACAAAAGACTTTGTAACGTTAGTGACCCGAAATCACCTCTAGATGCGGTAAATAAATCACACTTAGATAAACGATTAATTATTAACTCAGAAAATAGTTTATCGTTTAATGGATACCGTTTGACAGAAACAGGACAACCTATCAACGAACAGGATGCTGTAAATTTAAAATATATGAAAGAAAATACTCTTATATTAGACAAAGACGGGTTTAACGCTAATGATAACTTTATACGAGGAATAAAAATACCTGAGGAACAGTCGCATGTTGCTAATAAAACGTATGTTGATAATAAATTACCAATTTTTGAAAATGGTGAGTGTGATTTTCAACAAACGAGATTAATTAACATTAATGATCCAATAAATAGTAACGACTGTGTAAATAAAAGAACTATGATCAAAACGATGAACGAATACAAACACGATTTAGAAAGTTATTGTAATGATAAAATCCATTATGCAAAAAATAAATATGGATTAGATTTTAAAAACTTAAAATTAATATAGGTAATATTAGTATAGGTAATTAAAACTAATATAGGTAAACCTCTAAACGCAACCGATGCTGTGAACAACGAGACATTAATTCACGTGATGGATACTTATAAGGAAGATTTAGAAAATGAATTTAACAGAAAAATTAGTTATAAAAAACTGAAAAAGGGTTGGATTTTAACAATGAAAGATTAATTAATATAGGTAGACCGGATAATGAAAATGACGCTGTAAGTGTACGTTACCTTATCGACATATTAGGTTCAATTGATGAAAAAATTCTATCAATTTTGTACAGAATATATATTGAATTAACTAAAGATGAGCAGGTTAAAAATATTGATGAATTTAAGAAAATGTTGATATCACAAGATTTGTTTCCGCTTTACGAAAAATGAAGATATACTACAAATTAATTTTCTGTAAAAAGAACGTGATTATATATATTGGAGAATAATATAAAAGAATGTGTATTTAACGTTACAACATCATAAATGCGTGTGTATTCAAAGAAGATAGAAGGTAGTGGTTTACTAAGTGATACAGCCGGAACCGTTATAAATAAATCAATCGATTTATTACCAGTAGAGCTACATATACCAGGTTATCAATATTGCGGTCCCGGTACAAAACTATCAAAACGGTTACAAAGGGGTGACCCTGGTGTTAATAAACTTGATCAAGCTTGTAAAGAACACGATATCGCATATTCGAAGTATTCGGATAGTACAAATCGTGCAGTAGCCGATCGTCGATTAGCGGAGAGAGCTTGGGAATGTGTAAAAACAAGCGATTCTTCGATCGGGGAAAAGCAGCGGCTTGGACTGTAACAAACATAATGAAAGCAAAAAGTAAATTTGGGGGTGGAATGAGGAAAAAGAATAAAGGAAGAAAAAAATCCGTTTCCTCTAAAATAAAATCATCTCTCTTAAAATGTATTAAACAAGGAAAGGGATTATATTTAAAACCTTATAAACAAACGGGGGAAGGTATTAAAAAAAAATTGAAAAAAAGAAGGAAAAACAAAAAACTTTAATGGAAATAATTAAAAAAATTCCTATCCACCCACTGTCAGCTGGTGAATTACTAAAATACGCTAATCTTTTAAAAATCCCAAATTTTAGAGGGGTATTTATGCGTGATACTTTACCAAACAGAATTTGGTATAGCGAGACAGGAGTTGTTATTTAGATAGTATTTTTGGTAGCGGAACACATTGGGTTTGCTATTCAAAAAATGGGAAAAATATATGTTATTTCGATAGCTATGGTAATCTTGGATCACCCTTAGAGTTAGTTGATTATTTTAATACATCCTCTCAAAAACCGCTTAATATTGTTTATAATTATGAGTGTAGACAGAATATGAACACAGTTATTTGCGGACATCTGTGTTTGACGTTTCTCTGCAATGTTCTGTTTAAGTGGTAGAAGTTCTGCTTTGAGCTGTGATATTTTTCCGCCGCTCGAACTCGATGGAAAATACAAGTGGGAAATTGCTTTAATAGATCTAATTACGTATAATTCAATTCCAAATATAGAAGAGAATATTAATAACGTATTGTATTATGGTGTTGATGAAGAAATTAAATTATCTACAAGTTCCTATGAAATTAAAGATATTAACAGATATATAAGCGATTACCTTGAAAAAGAAAAGAAAAATAATATTAAAATATCGATTAAAGCTAATAATAATACTCTAAAAAGTGAAATTTTTTCAAATGTTTGGATTAATTTTGAAAAACCTGATTCACTAGCATCGGTATTAGGATTTCAAAAAATCAAATTAAAACCGAATATATTACACAGTTCTACATCACAAGTATCTATTATTAGAGTTAACAGCATCAGAGTCGTATGCAGTATTGTTTGTGGATCATATATTAACGGATTCGAAAGTCACGTATTACACGAATTTTATCCAGCTGTAGCACCAGGGTTTAAAATTACAGAAATTCCAAAAAACGTGATATATTTATCAGTAAACACATTTGAAGGGCTGCCGGAAAGAACAGGCTCAGTCACATTTTGCAAATTTTTCAGGAGAGCATTTTAGGTGCTTAAATCTTATCAGGCTCAAAACAAGAATGCTTAAATTAACTTTTTCTTAACGAATTAGTTAGCAAACATGTTTCAGTAAGTTCCTGAGTTAGTTTTGCATAAATATTTGTTAAAATAAGGGCACGTTGCGAGATAGAACGAGCTTGGTCCATGGACTGAGCCTGTTTTTTCCCAACAATAAATAATAAGAACTCACAGAGCACAATGAAAACCATTACTTTATTATGAGCAGAGCACAAAACATAAGTAAGTAATTAAAAAATAATGTTAAAAGCAATAGCTACAAAGATAGACGTCTACTGGTAGGTCAGGGTTTCCAAGTATCTTTGCGCTTCTGGTCGACAAAACTTCTTAAGAACTTGTAAATCGTCGTACTTTGGCTTTGAAATTGGTAAGTCTCCTACGAAACAAAAAACAAAGTGAATTAGGCCTGTGATTTCTGTGAGTGTTTTTTCAGCTAATTTTAATACAGAAACGTACAAATTATTTTTCTGTATTATACAACTACCTAATATTATGAATGTACTTAATCCATAATCAGCCTGTTTTACGATTTAGAACTTTACTTACCATCAGACGAATAATCTGGCAAAGAAAACTCTCCTCTGAAAACTTCTGCTGGAACAGCTGTTAGCACTTGAATCTTTACCCAAGCTCCATGGAATGTATTTCTGTATTTTACAAAGTTTTGAATTTCACTGGAGCCTTCATCTCGCTCAATAAGAACTTGTCGCACTGGTCGGGTTGGAAATGGGCACTTTTTCTTATAATATGGTGACAAATGAGATTTCCATTGACAGAAAGAGTCAATATTCGCTTTATGAACAGTAAATGGACATCGTTTTGTCCTTGCATGCCTAAAAACGTCAAGCCAGTCGTCGGGAATTTCAGCCCGAGATTTTTGATTTATTATGCCCAGGTTCTTATCTGTTTCTAGATAAGAGTGCCCTCTTATAGGGAAACATAATTTGACATAATTAAATCTTTTTTCAATGTGTACCAAGTTATGGAGGAACCTAATCAGGGTATAATTTTTATTCTGCCCTGAGCAGCCATCACAAAATATTTCAAGATTTTTTACTGAATTGTCGAGATATTCGTAACAAAACGTATGCAACATTGAGCATACGTCATCACTCCCTTTTTTGCCACTACACTCTGGGTACATAAAAAATACACTCTCACTGCTTGACAAAACGTGTATATTAAAACTGTACACAGACAACTGCCTACGGTAGTAAACGTCGTTCGTAGGCACATTTGGGCACGACAAGTTTTTACTAAAATCCATGCAAACGGCTTCAAACTCGCTGTCATTTTTGGCTTTCAATCTAGCTTGTTTTTTATTTTCATAAAACTGACTCGCTTTTTTCTTGTGCAAACGATTCTCAGTTTTTAAACGTTTTATGTCTGCATCAATTTTTATAATTTCATTTGGATCTGTGCACTCATTTCTTTTAATCTCTTCTGCTTTTAATTTAGCACTAAATTCATCGCACTGACTACAGGTGTCCGTGCGTGGGTAGCCAAATGAAATGTTAAATTCAGTGTTAAATATTTGCCTGTAGCTTCCATGAGATACTTTTATTGTTGGGTAGTTCTCTTTAAACATATTATACATTTTCATAACATTTAATTCTTCAGGTAGGTACACTTTCTTAGAGTCTTTCAAGCCATAATGGCTTCCACGACCTTTAAATGAGCTTATATGAGTTCTAACAGCTTCTCTAGTTTCATCTGGAAGTCTCCACGGTCTGTTATCATGTTTTCCTCTTTTGTCTAGAGGAGAATGTCCAGTTGACAAAAGGTTCGAAACAAGATACTCGATTTTCCCTTTACTAACACCATGAATTGAAATAAAAGCTTTGCGACAAACATCTATTTCCTTCACAATACCATCAATACGTGCCCTTACTCGGTATTTATAAGCTGCTCTGTTTTGTCTGGCACCTTCTGCTTTCCTAGGCCGCCTGCGAGCAACAGGTAGAACAGCTATTAAACCGCTCAAATAGGTATTTTGCATGTCAACAGATGCCATAGAGTTAAAGTCTTTTAAAATAGCCTTACGAGATTCTGCAGGAACATTATCAAAACATTTTAAAGAACACTGGCAATCATCACCCATTTCATGTGAACTTAGGTTAAGTTTTTTCTTTACCTCAGACATCCTGCCTAGCCTTTTTCTTTTCCTACTACTTCCATTCTTCACTGGAGTAATGTCTGACTGATCTTGAGCCTCCATTGAACTGTGTGAACTTTGAAGTACGTACAGCTCTTTAGTTAAAAAGTATTAACACAACACTAGCTAAAACATGATGAAATCACAGACAGTATGACAGAACGTAAACAATGGAAGCACAAACAGAACCTGATCTAGCGCTCCGGGTGGCCTGTAAACAAACTAAGGCCTGTGACTCAGCCGGTTGTTTCCCACAATGGCGGGACTGAGCCTGTTCTTTCCCCCTGCACGTATTCTTTTTGTTGTTTTTCCAATGGACTGAGCCTGTTTTTTCCCAAAACTATTATACCAACATGTGCTACTCATGATAGGCTATGATGTGAACCATTAAAACAAAAATCACAAATTTTGGACTGAGCCTGTTCTTTCCGACAGGCCTTCATTTAAGATTCGAAATATTAGTACAAGGTTAGAAGATCAAAACGGAGAGTTAATTAATTTCAGAGACGAAGCAATAACGTTACGATTGCATTTGAGAAAACAATAATGGGTTTACTTTTTTCATATGGAGCCGATAAAGCAGGTATTAACACTTTAATCAACGTTAGTAAAGATACAAACACTAAACGGTTAACATCGTTGAATAAACATTTTTTACAATCTCTAGGATTAACAGTAATAAGAGAATATCCAAAAAGAAAATGAGTGGAAGTATCTTAAATGTATTAAATAAATCAGTATATGAAGATAATACTATAATTAGATATGATTTTCATACACACACACACCCTACGCCTCTACAGCGCTTAATAACAATGATGAAATTCGTATTCCAATTCATCAGCAAGATATTTATACATTACCGAGTGAAATCTTTCTGTATATTAAAGGTGAATTGGTTGGGGCTAATGATGCGGCTAATAATACGATTCAAATGGTTTCAAATGGAGTAGGACATTTATTTGATGAAATTCGATACGAAATATGTGGAACTGAAGTGGATCGTGTTAAAAATGTTGGACTAACATCGATAATGAAGAACCTACTAACTTTTAAACCGCGAGAAAAGAATATTCTCACTACTGCGGGTTGTAATGAAAATTTACTAGATAATCTCACTGTAAATAAAGATGTTTCATGTTGTGTACCATTGAAAATGATGCTTGGATTTATGGAAGATTATAAAAAAATTATTTTGAATGTAAAGCAGGAATTGGTGCTTATTCGCTCATCGACCAATGATAATGCAATATACATGACAGCTAGTACCACGAAAGACTATAAATTAACATTAACACATATTTCTTTGAAAATTCCTTATATTCATGTGAGTGATAAAAAAAGGTTGGATCTAATAGAAATTGTTAGAAATGATATTCCTATACCAATTCCATTCCGTAGATGGGAACTTAATGAGTACCCTTCAGCACCAAAAACAAAGCAACTTATTTGGACGATTAATTCTACTGCTTGCTGGAGAAACCACGATATGTTATAGTCGCTTTTCAAACAAATAGAAAAAATAATAAGTATTCAAGTTTATCAAATTTTTATTTTTGCTCGATGAGAAATATAAAATTATATCTGAATTCAGAATATTATCCATACGATAATATAAATGGTGATGCTGTACTTCTACATATGCTTTATACACGTTTTCAGTCTTCCTATTATTATGGAAGTAACAACGAGCCTATCATGGATGTAACATCGTTTTTAGCCAAAGCTCCTTTATATGTTATAGATTGTTCAAAACAGAGTGAAAATTTAAAAACAGGTTCAGTAGATGTTCGCCTGAAAATAGAAACAACGGAGGATATCCCCGACAAAACAACGATTAATTGTTTAATTATCTATGATACAGTACTTGAATATACGCCGTTAAGTGGAACTGTAAGAAAATCATTGGTGTAATATATATGTACCATTTTTTTTAATCAATAAAAAATTCTTAATATTTATTTCTTGTTTAATTATCCTGTAAATGCGAAGTATGATATTTTTTGTTAAAAAGGTAAATAGGTGAGAACATAGAATATATGTACAACCATACATAAATAAATTCTTTATTGAAAAATATTGTTTACATTTACAACATTTTTTTATTACAATTTGATTTCATTACTTTCTAATAGCTTGTAATGACCATAGGGCAGAGTATTTATTTTATCATTACAAATCACACGTTTATCGTCAGCATTGTTTAATGCAAGTTTGTTACATGAAATCGTCTTTATTTCGTGTTTTTTTTTATTGAAAAAGTCGCATTAATCTGTAGATATTTCCACTATTACCTGGTGAAAATAAAGATATTTTATAATCTTCAAATTTTATGTTTTTTCAATTATGTTTTTCTTAATACCTTTCGCTTTCTTTATAATATTCTTTTTTTCTTGTTTTATTCTGAACGAATATAATTTCGGTCTTAATCCAACGAATTCTATTATTGGAAGACCGCTACATTCATCTTTAAATTTACCTAAAACTTTTTTATTTTTTAATGAATAGCAAAAATGATCTTTTGGATAATCAGATGTATCGAAATAATCTATTAATTCCTCACTAAGCATATCATGATAAAAATCATTCGTTTTAATTTCATAAAATAAACTATCAGTATCTGTGTATAAAAGAGCAATATTGTTTTGGTATTTTCGTTTCATTACATCATAATGAAATGAATACATCAATGTCTTACTCAATTCTAGTACAGTAAATCCGACATAGATCGGCTTATTAAAACAAATCGATTTAATATTTAATAATACAGCACATAGTGTTTCATCATAAATAATTCTATCCTTAAAAACAGGTTGTGCAATAAGTTTTTGTACTCTTTTTACATTGCTTACAAGTTCGAGATTTGATCGTTTTCTTAAATTTTCCATACACTTTCCAAAAACAGAATTATTTAATAATTCAAAAAATTTAATTTCAAATTTGCTTTTAGCATTTTGACGTTTTTCAGTGTTTAAATCAATATATGATTTTAACCACTGACTTTGAAAAAATTGAAGAACACGATGTATTTTTGTAATTACTAAACCATGGTTAACAGCCTGTTTTAATTTTACATAATGACAAATATAGTCTTCTTTTAATTCTAGTGTTGTTAATAATTTACTTTGTTTACTTTTATTTGTACATTTATTAAGTGGTAAAAAAGGAAGATCGCTGTGATTATCATGTAAAAACTGAGGATATTCAATATCTACTTCTAATATAAATCCAACCGGAGAATCGTCCGGTATAGTAAGTATATGAGTATCTGTTGTACACCAGGTAAACCCACCATTAAGGTATATATTTACTCATTGCCCAACCATATAAATTGTTTGCGTCTAAATAAGCTAAATAAGTGTTGGGAAGATTAATATTATAAGTGTTGTCAATATACTTATTATTCGCAACCGCATGTCTTTTAATACAGAGACTTATCCCTCCTCTTATCCCTTTTTCAATCATTAAATATTTATCATAATCAGATAATAATTCCAATTCTATTTTAGTATAGGATAACATAGCATCAAATGCAAAACCTGGTGCAGTTAGGTAATGGGCACAATCTAGATTATATATTGATAAGCAGAGTTTGCGAAAATTTTCAACAACATCACATAATATTAAAACATCAGTTTTTAAATATAAATCGCTATATTCACCAAGCGTATTTATTTGAAAATGATTCCATACTTCTACCGCGTGTTGATATTTTTCGTCAGATATGTCATCATTGTTTAATTTACTAAAAAACTTTTTTTGGAGGTAGCTGTTTTTCTTCTAATTTTTTCCAAGAATCCGTATATTCATATGGATATACACCTTTTTTTGTAACTAAATTAATATCGTTTAATGAGAAAAATTTTTTAGAATTAATAAAACAATCTTCTGGAAGAAAACTACATAAATCCGCTAAGGAGAAATTTAGAAAACGATATGTATCAACAAATCTAATTATTATCCCACTTTGTGTTTTTTTAGAAAAGAAATGTATTTTTCAGACGAATTTGGAATTACATAGATTTGTTTACTATCATATCCTAATTGTCGTATAATAAAATGATAATCATAATTAGAATTTCCATGAATAAAAACTGGAATAAAACATTGTTTTCTCCTCTTTAAATTACAATTATTACATAGTGCTGCACGATATCTACCCGACAAGTGACAATGATCACGAACTGGTTTTTTTATCATAGTAAATTCGTCTTTACACATTTCACAGTGAGTGGTTGTGCGAAATTTATATTTATCTCTATCAGTCATCTTCAATGGGTTTATCTCCTTAGTAAGCTTTCCTATGGTTTAACAACTTTAACAAGATACATCATAAATTCTTTTGCAGCATTTTTACCCCGATATATATAAGGTACTTTTGGTAACTGACATCGTATACTATAGAGGATTTCCTCATCAATAAGAAAACAAATACAAAAACTCATAGGAATGTGTAACTCATTAGCTACTGTAAAAGATTTTGTTGATTTTGGAAAACATCCACTAATAGGTTTCAGAATACACTTAAAGTCAGCGTAAGCCACAATTGGGATACGGAAACTAAATTGATAATTTTTGAATTTTAAAACAGTATCTTCAGGCATTACTACACGTGTTGGTTGAAATTTACCACAGTATTTTTTATGCGACTTTAATTTTGAAATATTATAAAAATGCATAAAACATCGTTTACAAATTTCAATTTTTTCCATGATGTTTTGTTAATTGTTTTCTAACTAAAATATTAAAGTTTGTAATATAACAATAATGTTGTTTTCCTGTATTTCCATCATATAATAATAACAAATCAAAATGATTGTTTTTTCTTTATCACAAACTTTAATTGGATAAATATTTTTTTCCTAATCTATAGCGTAAACGTTTATAGAAACATTATTATTTTTTTCAAAAATTCTAATTTCTTTAATAGGTGTAGGAAATGAAATTTTAGAAAAATTAAACTTTGTCTCCAAATCATTATATCTATAATTTATACGTTCAACATGTAAACCACTTACATAACGACACAGTATTGCCCATTTAAAACATTTTTCATCATTCAAATTTTTTGGATTAATAATACAATTTCTTGAAATTAAAAAATTTGGAAGAGCAATATATGATGAACCTTTCAAAGGTCGATATTTATTTATACGTAACAATATTCCATCTACATTGTGAAGAGCCCATCCAGGTTTATGACTTTCATATGTTTGTTCTTCATAACAAATATTTTTTATTGAATTATCTAATATTTTACTCACATCAGACTCTAGAAATAAGTCAGTGTTTTTAGTTTTAAACGCTCTATCTTGTTTTTCATTTATAACATGTTCTATATAAGTGCATTCAACAATCATATTAAATTTTATAGGTCCAAATTCGGTAAGTAGGGTGTTTAAAATATTTTCTAATTTTGTTTTTATATGAATTAATAATAGACAAATATCTTTAATATTTTTGTTGTGGTTCTTATAATAAAGAAACTCTAAACGCGTTTTCAATTTGAATAAAATCATCCTCGGCTTGCAAGTTTTTTAACCGGTTTACTTTCCTCTTGTACGTCATGCCCAGAGCGGGTTCATCCTCCATTTCATCAGCAGAATCGGTTAGATCAGAACATGAAGATGATGGCAAATACCCCATCTGTTGTGTTTCGTTTGAAGTGGATGGTTCAGCTGTATTATTCTCCAAATCATGATGTAACGCTTCTGGTGAATTTGTTAACTCGGTGTTATAGCCGTCTTCTCTAACGAAGATCCGTTCTTTTAAAGGTAAATTCTTATCCATAAGTGAAATAAATGTCTAAACTGGTATCTAAGAACACAGTAATGTTTCGAACGATTCTCCGGTTGGGTTTATACTAGAAATAGATATAAAAGCGATTGAAAAAAAAAACACGTTACTATTTTTATATTGCTCCTATTTATATCGATGACGAAGGTTTGTCTTTAGCAATCACGTTATTAGTGGTTATCTCAAATATATCCTGGTTCCCATAAACATTGATTATATATTTATATCGATGATGTATTTACCATTATCATACTGGTTGCACAAACACGGATTACATATTCACCTTGAACACTTTTCCGTCTTTCATTCAAGTATGGTAATTACTCAACTACCTTGAATACACGTGTTGCTGATTAATGCAAGATTTATCCTGTTTCCCAACATTACTCTTCTGAACTATATAAACCCCTGAGTTTCAATGATTCGACCCACACAACCCAATACCGAGCTCTCTTGCTTCAATCAGCTTCGCAGTTACAGCTTCTAAGTTTGTAAATCGCTACTCTACAGGTAAATACTTTTTATATTAATTCCTTTTATTAGTAAAACTCTAATAATAATTCATTAGTAATATATTTTTTTCTTTTTTAGATCTATTTTTATTAAATAAATCATGTCTGAAGTAACGCCAGTAGCCGATCAACTGCCAGAAGAAGTTTACTCAATTGAAGAGATAATCAAAGTATTTTACTTTTCTGGAATAACTACATTTGGCTTGTGGGAGGATTTATTCAAAAAATTAACAGAATTATTCATTGAAAATACTGATTTAGCTATTTTTAAATTATAGGAACAATTAAATTCAATTATTAATTCCTATAAAAATGAACTATCATCAGAAATAAATTCTCAACTAAAAATGATACAATTACAAAAATACATATTTAGTTTGGACGAACTTATGAACCATATTAAATCACTCTCTGCAGATTTTACTATAAAATCTTATAAAAAGAATATCGTATTAGCTTTTAAATCAAAAATTCTAAGCGTTTTACCTACTACTAATGATAATGTAACTGAAAAAAGTGAGGACGAGGATAGTGATAATAATGATTCTGATGATGAAGTCAGTAAGATTTTTGATTCAATTACTGATGATAGTAAGAAAAAAAGAAAAGAAAAAAAAGCGATACCTCAAGTAATTCAAATTTTTTCGAACGATAAACAGAAAATTCTCACCACACCCGGTGAGTGGGGTAGTCATTTAGTAAAAATTGAACTCACTGATACTCGTGATTTAAAAGGGGTTCAAAAAAATGACCATTGGAAAAAATTGGATAAAAAACCTATTTTTATAATTCAATCATCTGATGATGATAATCTCAAAATTTTAAATAAAATTTTGCATGAAGCGGGGAAAAACATCGCCTCAACACCGGGTGTGAAAAAAATATGTATAGAAACAGACCCTATTAATTTTTAGAATAAAAAGTTAAATATTCAAAATTATATTGTTTTTTTAGAAAAAAAAAAATGGAAACCATCAGCTTTGTACGTCTATCTCCTTTCGCTTTTGCACCAATTAGAAGCACTTCACAGTCGGCTGGATTAGACCTCAGAAGCCCTAGATATACTTGTTTATTACCACTTTCTAGAGAACTGATCGCAACTGACTTACAAATATTAATACCTGCTGGGTGTTATGGTAGGATAGCATCACGTTCAGGCTTAGCATTAAACAGCTCTATAGATGTAGCTGGTGGTGTAATTGATAGAGATTATATGGGGAATATTGGGGTTATATTAGTAAATAATAGTCCTCGACAATATTACGTACATAGAGGGGATAAAATTGCACAAATAATAATTGAAAGATATGTTGAACCAAAAGATGTTGTTGAATTAGAAACATGTATTTCGGTATACTTTAATGAGCGTGGGGATAAAGGTTTTGGGTCGACCGGTAATTAATATATATTTTTTTTATTTTCTTTTTTCTTTAGATCAAATAATGGACAGAGCAGTACTAGATGTACAGTGGTTTAAGGCAGCGAAAAACCAATATATTATAAAAGAAATATCTTTCATTAAATTTAATTACGATGAATTATTAAAAAAAATTTAAGAAATGTATCGTATTACTCCGAAATATTTGGAGATGACGAAGCCAGATTGTTAATGCTGAAAATCGAGAAACATTGTACTATATGCAAAAAAGAGTTTAATATGATAGACAAACCTGTGTATTATGAGACAGAAGAAAAGAAACGGAAATTTGATTTATGCAATAAATGTTTTAATGTATTATATCCAAAAAGAAAATTTAATGTAAATCACTATTTGTAATTACCACCCTTTAATTTTGAACAGTTGTCACGAGATCAGCAAAAACAAGCGCTTTGGGTGAAAACAAATATTCATGGTTTTTCATGGTCTGACGGTCTCGAACAGTATAATATATTATACGAAATATATTTTGAATTATCTCAACAGTGTAACACTATCTATGTGAAAGGTAGTGAAAAGAAACAATTTCTCAACAACATTTTTACTCGATCGGGGTGTATGAAAATTATAAATATTGATGACTTGGGTGGTAGTAATTTGGTTGAATTAAAAGAAAAACTGAAAGATAATCTTGATGATTGTTAATTTCCACATAATATTGAATATTCTACTAAAAGAAATGTGCAAATATTTCTTGAATTTATAATTAAGTACTGGCATAGTAGCTGTAACTGTAATAGCTATCATTTCCTCTGTCCGCTAGTAACTAAGCTCGAATGTTCTATCTGTAATAAAAATTTCTAGTGAAATATTGTAGTAAAACTGAAATATGTTGAATGTTATATTTTGTTTAACAAAAGATAAATGTTATACATTTACAATTATATTATATATATATATATACAATGTTATAAATTGCAATGTTAATAGATTGTAAAAACGATTTCGTTGGTATAAGTATCAGATTAGAAGCTGTAACTGTAACTAAGCTAGAATGTTCTATCACTAATTTAAAAAAATATAGATATTATAAAAAAGTGAAAAAATTGTAGATAAAAATATAATAGTAAAAACTGAAGTTAAATTATAACAAAAGATAAATATATTGTAAAAATTATTATAACTAATAAAAACCTAATTTCGTAAATTTCTATTGTTTTATTATTATTTTTTTTTCTTCCTGTTTGGTTGGTTTTTCAGATGTCTGTAAATAGAAGATATGGAAGTAAAAAATTCGATAGGTTTTCAAGAGGAACAAATAAAAAACAGTGTTGGTTTGGTAAAAAAATGTGGGATGAAACAGATCGTTGTGATGCGGTTTGTTTAATTACAGGGAAGCAGTGCTATAAATACACAAAATATAAATATTGTACAACGCATTATAATATACTACAACAATTTTGTAACAAATACCACCTTCTAAACCTAAAACATACGAAACAATATAAACACACTTCACTACATACACTGGCCTTAGTTGAATACATCATGCGATTAAAATTTAAAAAAATGTTTAACATGAAAGATGATGTGGGTCATACCAAATGGATGGAATATCTAAAATCTCTTATAAATGAAAAAGATTATGGTTTTGTTAATAAAATTAAAGAAAATGTAAATGTATTCATTTCATTTCCTAGATCTATAAATTTTAATCAAAAATTATTCAATCTAAATTTAGAGTATTTAAATTTGGAAATTAATATATTGAATGATTCATACAATAATTTAGATACAAATTACAGATGTAATACAATTAAAAAAATTTCAAAGCATGATTTATTCAATTATTATTTTTAACAACTATTAGACATTACATAATAACAGAATTGAGTTAATATTAAAACCGAAAATTTACAAATATATTTTCGCCTCTCCAAAAAATAAAATGATGCAATATCTTCTATATATTAAACGAAAAAAAGCTGATGTGTTCAGTAGAGATATCAGAATGTGGTTAGTTAAAACTCTAATACCTCTTTTAATTGCTAATTCCAGTGTTCGGCCCGAGAACGAGACCGACTTGTACTATATTACTAATTATCTTTCAAATATTGGATATATAAACAATGTTGATGAACTTTCTGTGTTAAACGAGTCGTCTCTATCCTCATACCTTACAATATTTCAAGAATACTTTGGTTTACCGAATGATGGTAAATTAAACAATGAAACGTTAAATCTAATTAAGAAACCGAGATGTGGAAATAAATATCCAGGAGAATTTCGTGCAACATCGAGGTGGAATAAAAGAATATTAAGCTGGGATTTTATATCTCCCATAAAAAATATTATTGAACTTACGACAGAAGCTTTCCATGTATGGGAGAAACACTCAGCGTTAAAATTTTATCGAGATCAACAGAAACCTGACATACTTATCTCGTTTCGATGGTCTCACCATCGTTGTATAAAAAATTCGTCTTCATTTTGTGATACAAATTTTGATGGTAGAGGAGGAGTACTTGGTCATGCCTTCTATCCTCTCCCCCACTGTGCACATGTTGTTTTGGATTTTGAAGAAAAATGGTATTATAACAACGATTCAAATTTAGCTGGTGATGAAATTAGTTTATTATCCGTTTTAACACACGAAATTGATCATGCGTTGGGGCTCGGGCATTCGAGCGATAATACTTCAATTATGTTCCCATTCTACATATTGAATAATGGTCAAAATATTGATTTAGCAAAGGATGATGTACAGGGTATACAACGCTTATACGGATTACCACCATCATTACCTCCACCCTCACCGGTTCCATCAGTTACTCCAACTACGAAAGCTACAACGTCTTCTACAACTGTAAAACCACCGCTTCATAAAAAAACAAAGACAGATTCACAATTTGATATTTGCAAAGTTAATGGATCCCATTTATTTCTAGTAATTAACAATCATCTATATATTTTGCAGAATAAACTATTTTGGATGTTTAATATTAGAGAAAAATCCTATGGAAAATCTCAAAATATTACAAAATGGTTAAAGTTTCTACCGCCGAATTTTGCTAATATATCAGCGATGTACCAGAGACCGTCGGGAGAGGTTGTAATATTTGTTGATAATAATATTTATATGTTTGATATAAAATCATTACGTTTAGTTAATAATTTTCTTGTTTCAACAACTAGTATTGGTTTTGATTCGACAACCAAAATAAATGGAGCTGTTAACACATATACAGGACGTACTTTTATATTTTATAATGATGAATATTATATTAAACTGGATGAATGTTCTTTCTCAGTTAAAAAAACATGGATATACATACGACGACTTTCCTGGTGTTCCAAAAAATATTGATTCCGTATTTAGATTCATTGACGGATTTCTTTACTTCTTTAAAGATGGTTATGTGTACAAATATAATGAATTAAAAATGTTGTTGAACAAACCGAAAAATATGATTTAAATCTATTTGGAATAAATTGTGTAAGTAACCGATTAATTTATAAACTAGTGGAATTATTAAAAAGTTTCACTAAATAATTGTATTTATGTATAAATAAAATTAATTTAAAAAAAACTTCTATTTTTTTATTTCTACACAACCTCTCTCACTTGTAACTAGTTGTGAAGGAGAAAAAAAGTACAACTATATTCAAATTATACATTTTATTTTTTAGTTATATCTTTCCTCACATTTTACATTAAACAGATTTAACAATCAGTGTATACGACACTCACATTAATATAAACATATAAAATCATCTTCTTTCTAATTGTTTTTACAATCAAATATATTCTTACATTTACAACCATTCATATCAATACTTCTAGAGATTGATTTCCTGTGAAAGATACACATTGATTTATATGTATCACCTGTATTGTTAGGTGAATAAATAGATATCATCATACCGTATTTTTAAATTTAATTTTATTTGATATCCAAGATTTGATATTTTCGTACAGTTCTAAAAAATCTCTCCCCTTTATATCTATAATTGGAATATTACATAATTCTGCGATAGTTCTAAAATAATTATTTTGTAATAAGAAATATTCGTTCGTTGCTAAATGAACATGAAACCCACCCCTTTTTACTAGTCGTTCTTTAACAGCTTTAATATCTGAATCGATTAAGAACATCGCATTTGTCGATTTAAAATAATCTATTATCCAATGAGGAATAATTTCTACCAGCTCCTTATCAGTTAATTTATTCTCCTTCTTATTGATGATGCCGTAGACGAACGATGCCAATGGTGACCTGTCACAACACATTACTGTATATTCTGCACCCATTTTCCCATCCAAAAATAATTAAGTTTGATACATACTATACCATGCAATAGTATTAAACTGTACACCATCCTTACGTGTATATAGCGCTGGAAACGACTCTCTCAAATCTGATAAATCCGACGAAGATGTATAACAAACGCCTTCTTCATTAAGCCTAGATAAGATGCTAGTCTTAAAGCAAGCAGCTGTACCGTCTAAATAAAAAAACTCGCTTCTCAGTTTTATCACACATAATTAAAGTAGCTTATTCTTCGTTAGAAGTAACTGTGATTGAGTTAACAATAGTTTCATGTTATATAGTAAAACTATCAATGTCATCAGGAAAAGGAAATAACAAAAATAACATAATTAATTTCCGTTCCGTGTGTAGATTTGTTGTACAATGTTGTTAAGAAGGAGAAATAGCAAAACTCATTATTTTGCGCGCGTGACTTGATAAAGGTGAAGTACGCAATTATCGTTAGTCATGTTGTAGTTCCGTCTCTACTTCATGGTTGAGTAATTACAGTCGTCTTTCAAATTCTTATTATAAATAATGACGCTATCTTTATCTAAAACTGATTATTGTATAATTTAACTAATAAATAATTCGGTGACGCTTTTTCATGTTCAATCCACGGATCGTCGTTAGAGTTCCAATCATATAGAAGAACTTTACACTCTACACACATAACCTCATCACTGGTTCCTGTATAAAAAAATCCGGCTGACACAAGTTTATCAACTGATGGTGCACGTTTTGGCCAAGAATAAAATGTAGACACCATCATTTCTTCAGTTATAGCAACTCACTTTTTCGCTTCTGAATAATTTTCAATAGATTTTTTTGATTTGGCAAAGTTTTCGTATTTGTATGGTATATAACGAACATTTTTACATTTCGGGTGTAAAAGATTGTGAATAAACTGAATAAGTGTTGTAGTATGATATGTTTTAGTTACAAAACCATATTTATTATTACACACAATATCACACGAATCTTCTATAAAATCAAAACCTTCGTTTTCGAAAAAATCTTTTAATAACTTCGCTGCTGTTAAACACGATGATCGATCCATCTCGATGTGGTGTTACTGATCAACTAAACCGATGAGAAAATCTAAATCATTTCTTTAAAAAAAATAAAAATTATGATTTAGTCGAATGGGGGAATTGAACCTACGAAGGGGGTACACTTAATACCTGATATTATAGGAAGTTATTTTACCGCGCTCGACTAAATCATATTTTCAAGATAATAGAGCCGTGCAATGACGTACACATTACTCGACGTATACGTTACGTTTATTATGCGATGACGTACACGATACTTGACGTATATGTTGTTACGTTGAACCGATGATGTAAGGGGGAGGGGGATGATGACCCCCCGGTGACGTATGTTTGTTTACAAGGGGACGATGACCTGATGACGTATGTTTGTTTTGATAACATTGTGGGGGTGAATGAACTAACGGTACTTATGGTGGGAGGGGGAGTGGGGGATGACGTTGTCCTGTCGTTCCCATTTATATACTACTTAAGTTCGCTTATATAAATACCCACCAGGACCTCCGGCGAACTAAATAAGCTCAATAATAAAACCCTCTAGGAAACCCGTGTGCGTGACCTGTACTGGTACCTGGTTTACAAATAGCCCGTACAAAACACAATAAACATCATAATAACAATAATAATGAAATACATACCATAAACTTAACACACACAACAAACACAACGTGAAAAACAAACATCGATAATATTAATTGGGACCCGCATTTATCCATTCATTTCCAAAAGACTGCCCCCAAAATTTGCAAGTCCTGTCACTGGATTTAACCATGCTCTGCTACCATTTGAGCCGCCTCATTGCCCCTTCTCAATGTTTTAAGAAATTTTTCCTTTTTTTTGACAAGGGGAAGGCGACCCGTAATTTTTAGAACTAGGCGGATGGCCTAGATGAAGCATAAAATGCATTGAGCCCATTGTGACAGGACTTGCAAATAAAAGTCAGGAGTAACGTAACAATATTTATTTTCTCCCCTTGCAACATTTATAAAGCACAGTGTACAACACATATACGGGCGTTTGTTTACAGACAGAAATATTTAGTTATTAAGACTGAACCTTCCTGATGCACTCAGCAATTAAACATATTGATCATCATAAATCCCTAGAATAATAAGTATTACAATTAACAAATCAATTACAGTGTTTTCAAAACAATCAGTTATTCACCCTTGAGTGAAAGAAATAAAGAGAGCGACCAGCAATGATTAATCATTCGGTTGTTGCTTCAGGATCACACAGCAACCTGAACAAGTTCAAATAGAGCGGCACATGACCATCACCACCAAGCCAAGCATGGCTTTTAAGAAAACCCCTTTTAGTTGGCCTTAGGCTTACCATAGTTAGCATACCCCTAAAGGTATAGTAACCATTCTATGTAGTGATCAGTCATTGCTAAATCAATTTTACAATACCTACTGACAAATAATCATAATAACAATACCCTCACAATAACCCAACGGGTATACTAACAATTAATGTTTGTACATTCATGAGTTTCTTTTAACATTAATGACTCGTGTATATCAATCTACAATAATCTTTACAAAATTAACAACCCATCAGCACAGCTCGAGTTCGCTCAGTCTGCAAGCATGCACACCCGATTAGACTGAGAAATCAAAGCTTAAATGAATCTAAATAAAATATGAAAACGGAAATACAGCAAGTTAACATGAGAATTTACAAATTTAGAATGACTTCCGGATAGAAATGGCGAACAGCAAGAGCTGACCATGCGTGACCATGCATGGCTCTGGATAAACATTTAATCGCGTATACAAGGAAAAGAATTAGAACAAAAGAGTGAAACAATCGCACTGTGCATGCCTGCTAGTCCGGCATACAATTATTGACTTATTAACATTTTAGTGATCAGTGCCACTGAATTATGGGCGTGCACATAGCGAACCGACATGTTCAGTTTTGATCAACAACTTTCTAAGGTAGTTCTAGTTCACAAAACGGAATGTAACTGTATTATATTTTTATACTTCACTCTATAGGTGTGACAGAACGTGTCGCGGTGTCGACTTTACGTAATTGAAACGGTATCACCTGGTTTAACGCTGTTATTACGTGCTGAGGCAGATGGTCGGCTACGGTCCCGGTGGTAGTGAGTTGCTGTTTCAGGAAACCAGGAGAGCCATGTTTAATTAGCGGGCGGGTCCCATGTCTAACGCCGGCGACGAAATAGGAAAGCTTAATCAGCAATCCTCAGGCTGATGGCGACGGGTGTAGTTGTCGCCATCCTTCTATCCCGAATCCCTGGCTGGTGCGGGAACCCTACGAGCACAAATATTTTGTAAAAAAAAATCTTTACAACAATTCCTAAACAGCAAACTCAAATCTAAAGTCGCACTTACACCACATTTCAAAAACCAGTCGCTGGCACGGAAATTTATTAACAAAAACAATTGCATATTACAAGTTAAATCTGCCGCAGTAAAAGGTGTAATTGCATCTTAGTCAAATAGGTAAACAGTTCGGGTGAGCACCCAATAACGTCATAAGCATTCATGTAACGAGTTCGCCACGTGGCCTCAGTCACTCTAAATTAAACTGAATTGATCGGTGTTTATTTTAATATTCCATTGACTTTAATTTTCACCATTTAGTAACTAATAAATTTAATTAATTTACCAAAATATTTCTTAATCGGTTGCAGGCCGTTACAAACAACTGGCCACGTGGCAGCAATTACTAAGTCATTAAATAGATGGCCAGTTTATAAAAATCAGTGGCACCTTTGCGCTACAGTTAGAGTATCACACATAATTTCATTTAATGCTGTTCATTCCTTTTTCTAAAGTAGTTATAAAATTTTTGCCGTATGGCTTACCCGTTGGTGCCAGCCCAGGATCACGCACACACATCTTAATCCGAACACATCCAAGTTATAAACATATTTACGTAGATATTCGTTATATTAAATGACAAAATATACTCCAAAGAAACTCACCAGAGGTCCTTTATAAAATTATTTGCCCATGGCAGAAAGTAGAAACAGCACAGACAGAATTCTATCCCGACGCCGGCGTTACGATGCAGTGGGTATGGAGACTGAAAACCAACTGGTCAGCACTTTCACATTTACGGCGATTACTCAATAGAGCGAGCGCGCATTCACAACTGACGGCTCCCTACAATAGCCAGCGCCGTGCGGCCTTACCATCTGGGCGTAATTTAGACTTCAAATAAAATAAATAAACCTTGCCGCGATGTTAATTTACTAGTCGCGGCACACATTTTCCGACATTCTCTCAGGACATTGTCGTTGCTAGTCCTTTGGTATCTTGTTCTTAATGCATTAATTCTTTTACACATGACTGTGAGTGTACCTGACCACCATGGAACCGATCTGCCTCCAACAGTCTTCTGTAATGTTGTACGCTTCTTAAAAGACTTGTCACCTGCTGTCTTTATGGTATACTCAAATTTTTTCACGACTTGATCCATATCTTGTACCTCCGAAACCTTATACTGTAATACAATGTCCAGACTTCCTAAATCATTATTACACGTAGAAACATAAAACTTTTTAAGTATTTCTTGAAACAAATTCGGATCAAAAGCTTCATAGTTACCTTCCTTGAAGACATATCGCAACTCCTGATACTGAAATTCCGCAATATCATAATTTCCATGTACTATATTGAAAGTAATAATTCTAGGGTCCGAACAGCTCTCTTCTTCACTGATCTTCCAGCCTTAACTAGAGAAACCAGCTGATTATTAACTATAGTTAAATCACTATTACTTTTACCATTCCGTGATTCAAAAGTTGGAAAATTACTTTCATTGTTCATTAAAAACAGTTGATTTTCCATCAAAAACTCTTGTATCGCCCTACCTCTTCTATTGGTTAACAAATCATGCCACATTGTTGACCTGGTGTTACTATCGACAGCGATCAAAATGCTACTTCCCATTACAAAACGGAGAACACTTTCAATTTTATTAATATTAATTCCGACATCATCATGCATACCAAAATACATGCTCGCCAAAAAGAAGTTTTGACCACCATAAATTAATTGCAAAACAACGGTATCTTCATCTGATAGTTGGTTAATCATTAAACATGTAATTCCATCATTCATAATTACAACTGGGGCTCTCTGTTTACCCATACCAGCAGTAAACGTTCTACAATTCCTTGGTATCCCGACAACGTTATTTAAAGTGACTGTGTGTGTGTGTGTGTGTGTGTGTTTAGGCTATAATGTTTTACAAACACTCCATATGTTTATGATCTGAATCGCTGTTTTAGTTCAGATTGTGTCTGAAATCAGACAACTTTTATTTACGTTCATGTATTGGGTATGTATTTATGTTTTTGTGTATATTAGTAAACTACTTGTAACGCCTGTACACTTCTTATGAAAATGATATTTACCAAAATTTTATTTTGCAGTATAATCTGCTCAACTAGCTAATTCATTTTCGAGTAATGAGTAAAGATTTAGAGATTGGAACCAACCAGCATTATAAAACTATGAGGCAATGTGGAGCTCAACAGTATTATATTATATAAATGATCAGATGTTTAATCTATATCTGTGATAAAGGTAATTTGCAAATTTTGTAAAGAGCTGGTTAGCATTTCTTTTAATTTTTTTAATATACAAAATCTTAAAATAATTACATTTAAATGAACGAATTAAAATTATTAACATATAACTACTTGTTAACTACTTTTCTATTACAGATGTAGATTTAGCTTTATTGTATACTGTAAATATTGTTTGAGGTCCACTTTAATTCATACTTTTATAATTTTATAAATGCTTATTTTTTATGATAGTAGTATAAACATTTCTCTACACATTATTGCATCCAATTTTGAGTTGACACATGATTCTGGAAAATAAGAGGTCTCAAAAAGGACAAATATCCCAGAGATACCAATGTTCTGGATGTAGTTCTGAGTAGTTTATTAAATCTACGCCCACTTTTCGTCAGCTAATAAAACAGGTCCACACTTTTATCCCCAACAGTCAGCAATAAACACACACACACACACTCTCTCTCTCTCTCTCTCTCTCTCTCTCTCTCTCTCTCTCTCTCTCTCTCTCCTCCCCAGAGTACATGCCTATTTTGGGAGAGGAAGCATACCCTTGAACAGTGGCACACAGACTGAAACAACTTGCATCTAGGCAGAGTAATTCATCACTGTTCAGTAGCCTACTTCTTACATAAACAAGGACATGCATTGAAGCTTGTAAAATCCATTGTTTGACAGCGATCTAGTAGATAGTGTAGGTCAAATATTTCTTCTAAATACATAAAATTTTTAATTATCTTGTTGGTACATCCTCTTCGTTCACTTTTATAAATATTATATATATATATATATATATATAAACTTTCACTATGAACTTACTTTATGGTTTTATTTCCCCAAACGTATCAACGTGGTATACGTCTTCTTCAGTGGGAGTAAACACTGAATCTCTTTACAGAGTAGCGGTTATGGACTGTAGGTATGTGTGGTGGGGGTTGATGGTGGGAGGGAATCGGTGCTGGGGTTCAAATTGTGTGTTTGAATCAGTGTATCGAAAAGTATGTGTGATCTATAATGTAATTGTTCATTTAATATGTCGTTTGGTTGTAGTTCGTGATATCTGTATATTTCAAATTGTTCTGCTGTGTTTAGTTTTCTACTTTTAGGTAAGTAGTGTAGTATTTCCATGTTGTGCTCTATGTTTGTGTAACTGTGGTTTTCATTTTGTAAATGTGTGGCAAATGTGGAATGTATGTAGTTTGTGGTGAGGGCTTTTAAATGTTCTGAGAATCTAGAGGAGAAAGATCTTCCCGTCTGGCCGATGTAGAATTGGTGACAATCATTACAATTTAATTTATAAACCCCTGTCTTGCTGTATGTGTCTGTGTCTTTGTTAGTATTATTTATGTGTTTTCTAATGGTGTTGTTGGTTCTGTAGGCTACTTTATAATTGTGTTTCCTAAATGTGTTAGCAATTTTGTGTGTATTGGAATTGTAGTATGTAAGTGAGATGTATTTACTGGGTTGTGTGTTGTTGGTTTGATGTGTTTTACTTTTTGTGTTTAGGATGCGTTTGTGTAGTTTGTTTATTAAATCGGGAGTGTATCCATTTTTGACTGCTATATATTTGATTGTGTTTAATTCTTGTGGTAGTCATGTGTGTTTAGGGGTATTGAAGTGAGCCTGTGGAGCATGTAGTTGAAAGCTGCATGTTTGTGTTGAGTTGGGTGGTTGGATGAGTTATGTATGACCATGTCTGATGTGGTGGGTTTTCTGTATATTTTGTATGTGTGTGTGTGTTGTTTGTTTTGGTAATTGTAAGGTTCAAGAAGTTCATGCTATTTTTTTGTTCAAATTTAATTTATGGTGTAGAGTGTTAATGTATTTGTGGAAATTTTATATTTGTCTTTTGGTGCCGTTGTAGAGGAGTAAAATGTCATCAACATACCTGTGCCAACATATTATTTTATTAGTGTATTTCTTATTGTGCAGTATGTATTCTTGTTCTATGGTGTGTACAAATATTTCGGCTAGTATACTTGATATAGGGGAGCCCATGGGTAGTCCATCTGTTTGTGTGTAAAACATGTTAATAATAACACATACACAGACACATACAGCAAAACGGGGGTTTATAAATTAAACTGCAATGATTGTCACCAATTCTACATCGGCCAGATGGAAAGATCTTTTTCCTCTAGATTCTCAGAACATTTAAAAGCCCTCACCACAAACTACATACATTCCACATTTGCCACACATTTACAAAATGAAAACCACAGTTACACAAACATAGAGCACAACATGGAAATACTACACTACTTACCTAAAAGTAGAAAACTAAACACAGCAGAACAATTTGAAATATACAGATATCACGCACTACAACCAAACAACATATTAAATGAACAATTACATTATAGATCACACATACTTTTCGATACACTGATACAACACACAATTTGAACCCCAGCGCCAATTCCCTCCCACCATCAACCCCCACCACACATACCTACAGTCCATAACCGTTACTCTGTAAAGACATTCAGTATTTACTCCCACTGAAGAAGACGTATACCACGTTGAAACGTTTGGGGAAATAAAACCATAAAATTTTTATTTACCAGTCGATGTTCCAGTGTAAGCTTTTAGCCATACAAAATCCATTTTTTTAGAAAGTTTAATAATAACTGGTTGACTATTAACAAATACTTTTCATCAGAACTTTAAGACTGATGCACCCAGAATTGAATCATACCAAAAATTGTGTGTACGTTAGTTCTCTAAAATAAAAAATAAACCTATTTGAGCTGTGTAATTGAGTTATTTCTGTAAAATCATTTTGGTGTAAATAAGTTTTCATAAAAAGGTGGAGGCTTTGTAAGTCAATTTACAATTTTAGTACTAATTTAAAAGTAGTAAAATGTATGTTTTATATTTTAAACTGTTTTTCATACGATGTTCAAAAGTATCAAACTTGTAAGATGCAAAATGGCTGAATGTCTCGGCAGCTGAATGGCTTAACAATTTCCATTTTTATGTAAAACATAATACAAGGATACTGTATATCTGCCTCAAAAGCATGAAAGTAAAAATATAATCAATGATTGTTATTAACTTTTTATCTTAATTCTTTTTAAACCTGAAGGATAAAAAAAATTGAAACCATCTTTTAATATGTGAAGAATAAAAAATATAGTACTTACTTCATACTTACATAGGCCACACTGTCATATGACCGCTGGAGTTCTTGGGTTCACTATTTAGATTTCTTCCTTGTCTACTGTTATGTACACACATCAAAAATACACAAAATACTAATATACACACCACAATCACACACAATAATGCCAATTTAAAGTGCCAAAGGCCAACAGGAAACCACAACAATAACCAACCAACAAACAAGTATTTCACAAGACTCAAAATTAGGAAGGCTGAGGATGGGAACACAAAGCATCCCGAAACATGTTCCAAATAAGGAAAAAACATCTTCAGGTAAAATCTTTATAAATATTAAATATAATGTGTGTGTGTGTGCGCGCGCGCGCGCGCGCGCCAGTAACAGTAACATCTACTGAAGGTGAGATTTTCCAATATGCGTTTTTGTCTGTTGTGTTCCCTCAAATGTTTTATTTATCTTTTTCTTTCTGTCTCGTGTGTCCTGTCTTGCTTTTTATTATATTTATGAGACCCTGTGCCATTTATGTAGAGCGATTGTGACTATAATATTGTACGCTTAATTTCCCAATCACTTAAGTTTCTTTTCCATTTTACAAAAGAATGTTTATATAAAAATCAAAAGTTTTAAAACATGTTAACATGAGAAGCCAGCAGCAAAACAATACTAACTTTAAAAAAAACACACGCAAGAAACCTGTTTCTTTGCTGTGAAATACATAATTTGCAAGTATTCTTATCAACTAAAAAATACTTACTAAAATTAATCAAATTGTAAACCCATTGATTAATAAAAGTTATAATCAATGTGAGCAATAATTAAATTTTCCTGGTAGAACATTTTAAAGTTGCTTTAGATACTTATGATATTCTTTTACTGAAAACCTCAAAATAGTTAACTCAAAGTTTCCAAATGTATGGTCAATGTGCA
This sequence comes from Magicicada septendecula, assembly GCA_034769895.1. Lineage (NCBI taxonomy): Eukaryota > Metazoa > Arthropoda > Insecta > Hemiptera > Cicadidae > Magicicada > Magicicada septendecula. The sequence goes on along the minus strand of CM068376.1, from coordinate 160,498,483 downwards.
ATAACATAGCTGTTGGCAAACGATTTCACTGCATTACAGTGTTCATCATCAATTTTTTAGCCTGTAACAATCCTGGGCACTAAGCATTGTATGCAATGCATTGAAGATGACTGCGGCATAGGTGGTCAAAACATTTAGCAAAAAATACAACAGTGGATTACAGCCCATAAAGCATGGAGATTTTAACTCAATATACTCAGGCTGTGGAAACCTAGACTACATGACCCAAAAAATTTATTTTAGTTGGGGGGGGGATTTGGTCTGCACACAATTAACTCCATGAAATTGCACTCTTTTGGGGGATAAATAGATTTAATAAAAACCATGCAAACAGGTCAGTTGCAGTGTTGACAGAACACTAACAAATAATTTAAATGATTCAAATAATTCAGTAATTTAATTCAAATAACGCATGTTACTATTCAATGTAATTTTGTGACATTGAAGGAACTTAACTTACTAGAAACGTTGCTAAAAAGCATCAGTTGTTTCAGTTGCTAAATAAAATATAGACAAAAACATTTCAAATTAAGAAGTTGCATGCATATTATTATCTTTACAGTAATTTATAACCATATCTTATGTATAGAGAAAAATCAGGTACTGTATTAGTAGTTATGGGAAAAAGGGAGTATTTAAAAGTGTGTAAGTTCAAAATTCCACACATTTCAATCTAACGATTAATAAAATGGTAAATTTCATTTTCAATTAAATAAGCCACAATTGTATGTTATCACTTATTTGGTAGCATAAACATTCAATTCAATAACTGTTATATTTTAATACGCCCACTGGTTACTCACCTTACATTCACACCGTGTACTAACATGAGTAATCACACATAGATGATTTTAAGGGGTAGGTATTTCTTATATTAATGTTTGAGGGCTATGTCCAGAGTCTTTAATCCCTGAGAGTAGAGATACAGATGGAATACAGTGAAACAACAAGATAATATATCATAGTATTTATTACGACAGTATATTTTAAATTAATATTTAAATAAGACATTAATGTTTTAAAACCAAATATGTATAAATCTGATTTAACCACACACTGACTAAATAATAAATATCAATTTTTGATCATAATGTCATATTAAAAACATAATTAAAAAGTTACAAAAAAGATCACGAAATGATTATTTGGGAAAATTTCAATATATACAAACACAAAAATAATAATTTCTTAATTAAAGAACGAATTCAAATTTTAAAAAACTGAATGGTTTTACTCAAATTATATTTTTATTAAAGCAAATATCTTACAAAACATTGAAAATATTAATGTAATTGTCAAAACAGCTGATTAAATGAGTACAACAGATAAGTAAAAGTATTGAAAAATTTTAATCGAAATAAATAGATTAAAATTGATTATTTGTTAAGATATACAATAACTTATGAAGTTAAGACTGAACTTATGCAATGTGTGTGAGGTGCAAATACAGTAAAAAAAAAAATATACTTATAGACAGTGGCATAACTAGGAGCTGCTTCTGGGATGGTATGAGACTAGTTCATGGGGGAGAGATGAGACTAGCTTGAAGGTTAGACTCCCCGTTTTCCTCAGGACAAATGAGATATTTAAGAATCTTACCATTAATTATTTACACAGATATTGATAAACCATATTTTAACACACGAACTGGTTTAGAAGTAGGCCTATTTTAAGTGTCTATAAAATTTTGCTGAATGTTTTCATAGCACTGGGTGTGTTTTCATATTGCTAAATTTGTGACATTGAAGGAACTTAACTGACTAGAAACATTGCTAACAAGAATTAGTTGTCTTGATTGTTCATCATCTTCTTTCACAGCACTACACTTTATCTAAAAATGAAACTTAACGACCAATTACAATATAAATCACATACACTTTTAGACAGTTATACAAAAAACAAACATTAATTTGAATCCCCGCGCCAATCCCCTTCCTCCACGCACCACCCCCACTACACCTTCCATACAACAACCGTTACTAAATACTGGCAGTCTGTCTCTAAGCTGAAGAAGGCGAATACGACGCCGAAACGCGTTCGACGAGAAGAAAAAACAGTAAGTTCACAAGTAAAAGTTTCATTTTTAGATAAAGAATTAATTGTTCCAGCAGCTAAATAAAGTAAGAAAAGAACATTTCAAATTATATTGTTGCAAGTCTATAATTATTATCTTTATAGTAATTTAGAACCATATGTGTAGAGAAAAATCAGCTATTAGTAGTTATGCCACTCCTGGTAGAAGTTATATAATTTAATAATATACAGTATCAAAACTTAAAACAAAAAGGATAAATATAATCAAAAACAGATCATAGCATACGTACAGATAGTAACAAAAAGTATAAATCACATATAAAAATTCGATTTGGCAATAATCCTAAGGAAAAATATAAAAATAAGATATAATAATAAAACCTTTCATGTATAAAACTAATACTTAAGACAAAAGTCTAAGGAATATTACTAAAAGCAGAAAAAATAGATTATGTATATTAAATTATGCATGCAGATAATAAGAGAAAATACAAATTGTATATACAAATTACATTACAATAATCCAATAAGAAAAATATAAACACAAAAGTTTAAATGTACAATAAAACATATTTTTCATTAAAAATATCATTTACATTAAAAAATTATAAATACAGAAGGTCCTCTATTTTCGGGCATTCGACTTCTGCTCTTTTGGACATTCAAAATCGACACCCTTTATTCAAGTTTCACACTACAGCTTCGGACTTTCAAACACTAGTAGAAGTGAATAAACTTTAAGACAAGTGCACATATTCGTTATTATTCCTGCTACCAGTAGTGTGGCATCCATGTAACCACTGATGCCGGCAGCAACAGTACTGGAAATAAGAGACAATAAAATTAATTATGTCATAGAATTAATACTTTAGTTATTGAATAATTTTAAATCTGAACAATATTAGTAGGGAAACTTGTAGAAAAGTATAGCATTGCTTTCGAACTGCTGGGCACTTGCACTGTCTTGTGTTGCCAGTTCATACATCGGCAATGTTTTACTGCATACGGTCATTGACCTCGTAGTAGTTGTCACTGTATAAACTGTGTAGAGGGGGACACATTCATCCACTCAATGTGTTGCCGCTGTATAAACTGGCAAAACGCGCAGTTAGCAGCTATGTCTGTTTCGGAACAAATGTGCAGCATTTATACCACCTACCTATTGGTGTTTTCTTCATTTAGTTATGTGTTTCTCTGTTTGTATTTATTATTTTTATTTGTGTTCTGATTTATTCTGTGTAAGTATAATGGGAGACAGATCCCGTTGAACCAGGACACTCTTCTTCTGCCAGCGAAGGATAGAAAATACTGTAAAAGATGAGGGCCTCTGTACACAGAAAAGAAAGACAGAAGCTTTTTTTAATACCCTTACTTTTTTACTGCAAATTTTGTAATCTGTTCATCTTTTGAACAATAAACAAGTTGAATGACATAACACACATGATTTGAAGAGTAGTCCACTGACAGGTCTCCTTGTTATTGTCTATAGATTAAACATATACACAAATACTATAATTAAAAGTCTAAGTGTCTAAACACCTAAACAAAAAGATACTACCACTTACTGCTGGCATGAACTGAGAAAATTTTGATTAAAATTAAATCCAAAATATTAAAACTACTTTAAATAGGAAAAAGATGATGGCATCTTTATTTTTTGTTTGTTCATGTTATCAATTAAAGCAGTACGAGTTTAAATAAATATTAAAATCTAGAAATATGTGCCTAATAATAGAAGGCAACTGAAATTTTACTTATTTTTTAAATTAAAATATTTAAAATTGTCCCACTTACCTTCATTGCGAATAACCAGGGTGTCGTCTGATGTACTTAGGCAGAGAAAAACAACAGGTAATGCAATGACAAACACATATTTCGCAAACACAAATAAAATGGTATTTTATTTGTTTAGCATGACATTTTTTCTGTTTACTTTCTTTTACTTTACTTGATATTCATTTTCGACTCAAAACTACTACTCTTCATCTCGATTATTTTTCTTAAAGAATTACAAAAACTTGGATTATTTTTACGTGACCAATACGCTAATAACTAGTTGCAACTGTAACTTAAAAAACTGACAAACTAATTAATTAAACTATTAAGACGACCCAGATTGCTGCACACACGCATTCATTACATTATAAAACCCCTTTTTTATTACTGATTTTACATTTCCCTGCAAACATGATTATGATAAAATTGGATTTGAATTACCATACAGTTCACCATGGCATCTACGTTGACCGCATGGCGTAACACTCGCACTAAAGAATTTGCATCGTATGTAGCGTTGCGAGAGGAAGCTTTGTATCCACTTTAGCATGTTCCCGTTTACTCCTAGTTTCTTAAGTTTGTGAACAAGCATACCGCGCCAGATTTTGTCATATGCAGCTTTAAAGTCTACTAAGACGGCTACAGTAGATTGTTTTCTGTGGAAACCGTCCTTTACCGACTGAGTAAATTTTACAACTTGGTCCATGGTTGCTCTGTGCTTACGGAATCATGCTTGGCTGTCGCTAATGGCTCCTTTAGACTCTAGAAATTCCCGGAGTCTGCGTTCGACCATTTTTTCAGTAACTTTGGAGCAGACACTAGTCAGTGAAATAGGGCGGTAGTTATTTAGGTTGTTCGCAGGCTTGCCTTTTTTCAGTATTGATAATACTTCGGCTTTTCTCCATTGCTGGGGCACACGTGCATTCCATGTTAGGTTGATTAGTTTTAAGAGAGTCTTTAGTGCTTTCTTGCCAAGATTCTTAATGAAAGGCGGGAAGACCTCGTCTGGTCCGGCAGATTTTCCTTTTTTTAGCGAGTTGATTTCAAGAGAGAGCTCATCTGGGGAAAAGTCCTTGTTGAAGATGAGGAAGTCTTGTTCGGTTTGACAAGAGGAAACTTTAATGTCAGAGATAGATTCCCGCTCATTCGCGTTTACACGGAGTCTGCTTATTGTAGCGTAATTTCACGTATCTCGGAGTGAATCTAGCAAAGACTGGATCAGAGGAGCCGGAGATCCAAAGACGGACCACCATGGCTAATAAGGCGTACTTCGCATTGCTGCCATCATTTAGGTCTGGGGATGTGCACAGGGAAACAAAAATGAAAATATATAGGACTGTCATCAGACCGGTGCTATGCTACGGGTGTGAGGCATGGGCAATCACACAGAAAACAGTCGACATAGTAGACACCTTTGAAAGGAAAATCCTCAGATGCATTATAGGCCCAATACAAGAAAATGGCTCATGGAGACTGAGATACAACAACGAAATATATAAAGAGATACCAGTCTCAAAATTTATAAGAATTCAAAGATTGCGTTGGGCCGGACATGTTATGAGAATGGAGGGTGGCAGGAACCCTAAGAGGGCTTTGCTGGGTACATGGGAGGGAACGAGACCTAGAGGTAGACCGAGGAAGAGGTGGGAAGATGGCGTTGCAGAGGACGCGAGAGACATGGGGATAAGAAACTGGAGGAGGGTCGCAGTGGATAGAGTGGATTGGAGGCGGAGATTGGTGGAGGCCAGGGCCCGACTTGGGCTGTAGCGCCATAGGAGAGAGAGAGAGAGATTTCAAGAGAGAGCTCATCTGGGGAAAAGTCCTTGTTGAAGATAAGGAAGTCTTGTTCGGTTTGACAAGAGGAAACTTTAATGTCAGAGATAGATTCCCGCTCATTCGCGTTTACACGGATTCTGCTTATTGTAGCGTAATTTTTACTTAATGCCTTAGCAATATCTCTGGAGCTGGTGAGTAGTTTGTCATTCACTTTAATGGGTTGCCAGTGTCGAGAAGATTTTTCATTGTTCAAGCTGGATATAAACTTGTGAGCTTTAATCCCATCTTTCCGGAAGTCCAGTTTGGATACGAAGGATCTATAGACAGATCTTTTTGATTGTATAACAGCACGTTTCAGTTTGGCCTGAGCTTTCCTTAACATGATGCAGTGTTCCAAGCTATGGGACTTTTCTGCTCGGCGTCTAGCAGTATTCTGCTCTTTCTTAAGGGCGTCCAGCGATTTACTCCAGAAAGGTGAGTATTTCTTAACTTGTCCTTTTGGAATGTTCTCGTTAGCTGCACGTAGTATGCCTTCCACGATAAGTTTAACTGAGGCGTCAGGGTTATCTTGCACCATGTCTTCAGTGACATACAAATCGGATAGTTCAGAGAACTTGTCCCAGCAGGCTTTCTTGAAATTCCATCGGGTTACTTTATGGAAACGGGGATGTTGACATTTCATTTGAACCCGTAGGTACATTAGACGATGTCCACAACCATCCATGGGGTCTTCCAGGGACAGTTCCGATCTGGAGGTAAGGTTTGCATGAACTAGTGCAAGGTCTGGAGTGCTCGTGCGGCCAGCGTAAGATAGGAATGTAGGTGCGGATTGAATTCTAATAATAGCAGAGTGGTCTATAAGGTCTTCTACTGCCTTTCCAGTTGCACTAGTAGATGAGTAGTCCCATCGGGTTGAGTGAGCGTTGAAGTCTCCCAAAATGATGGTGTTGCGGTACTGGCATAGGTTGGCTATTGGTCCCAGGTTTGGTACGTTGCTGGGCGGGTTGTAGAGGCCAATAACTTTGAAGTGGACTCCATTTTTCCAGGCGTCGATACATATGGCTTCTAGTTTGTCGTTGTCGTCCATTTCATGGACGATAGTTTCTTTACTTGCAATAGAGTTGTGTACAAATACGATGATGCCAGAGGCAACTTGTCTTGATCTCTTTAAAACATAGAGCGAAAAGTCGGGTATTTCATAAAAATGTGTGGCTTCGGTAGAAGCGCCAGCTTCGACAATAACAATGATGTCAGCGTCAAATTTTGAAATGTTAGTTTTTAACTCAGTGTTTTGCCATTGCTCAGTCCACCCGCATTCCAATACAGTATGCGGAGGTGATTGTCCGCGCCCTCATAAGGGCGGGTTAGATTTCTAGTGGCGATTGCAGTGCCATGATGGCGGAGGCTCGAGAAACGGCGGTCGCTGTAGCAGATTTGGCGTTACCCAGGGTGCACCACTTGGAGGCCTGCTACGTTACACCCCACACCGGTAACATTGATTCCGCGACCCGTTATAATTACTAGCTCCACAACTAGGGTTTGGACACAACCACCCCCCTCCCCTGATCTACTCACATTATTAATAAACTGGTCTGGTTGTCTTATTTCAGTATTTATTTGATTTGATTCATTAATTCTAAACTGGTATTTATTATCTTCTTCCTCTTTCATACTCTGGTATGCTTCTAGTATTTTTTCTAATTCTGCAATATTAGCAAAATCCCGGGTTCTGATTGTGGACCGTATGTCCTTAGGTAAATGTTTACTAATGTATCTTATAAAAGATGAAAGAGGCATTGGTGGTTCTAAATATTTAACCTGACTATATAGTCTCGTCACATACGATGTAATACTCATGTTTTTAATATTAAAATTTCCCCATCCCATTATGGTACTACGTAATCCCTCTTGTTTCTCTTCTGACCAGTACTTATTTCTAAATGCTTGCTCAAACTCACTAAAATGTACCCAGTTATCGTTATGAGCATCCGCCCATATTTTAGCATCCCCTTTAAAGTACTTTAAAATTCTGACTAATTTAATCTTCCAACTCTCTTGGTTATATTTATTGAAATTTTTATAGAGTTCAAAAATTGTATGGGGTTCACCCCCCTACTTTCATTACTAAAATATCCTAATTCTACTTCCACATTCACTCTCTCACTTACATTAGTTAGTTTCTGATTAATGGTTACACTCAAATCTTCTCTGACCTTAATTATCTCACGCTCATTTTCTGTTTGTTTATTTTTTAAACTAGTTACATTAATTTTAATTGCATCAACTTGTTCAAAGTTATTTCTGAATTCATCATTTATATTTTCTTGTATTTTATTTGCTTGTTTAATTTGCTCACACTCATTAATTATACACTGAACATTACTGTCAATTTTGTCATTCTGCTTTTTGATTTTATCATTAAATTTATTTGTCAACGTGTCAAATTTTTTATTTGTCTCTAGCATTTACTCTTTTTGTTTTTCGTTAATTAATTTTATATCATTTTTCATCTCGGTTTGTATTTTATTTATATCTATAGTTAATTCAACTTTCACTCCCGCAATAGTCTTATTTTGTTCTTCTAACTTATTGTCTATTTCTCTTAATTTTTGGTCTTGTTTGATTATTTCCGTTTTCAATAATATGTTACTAGCATTTATTTCTGACTTGATTTCAATCTTAAATTCATTCAAGCTCGTTCTTAAATTATTATTTTCTGATTTCAACTCATTTAAGCTCATATTTACGACATTTATTTCTGATTTGATCTCAGTTTTCATTCCTGACATCATCTCCATCATCAATGCTAATTGGTTAAATATATTTACCCCATTGTCTTTACTACCCCCCGCTACTACAGTTTCGTTTACATCTATTTCAACATTTTCATCAACAATATCATTGGTTGTTACCATATGATCTTGCGTAATATTTAAAATAGATTCTTCTACACTACTTTCACATAAATCTGCGTTCTTATTTTTCTCTGCCATTTTCGATCAGGTTGTAAATTAATTTCGTTTCTATTCAATTAAAAATTTAATTAATTTACAACGTCACTGTAAATCGGGCGCCAACTAAAGCTGTACGAGTTTAAATAAATATTAAAATCTAGAAATCTGTGCCTAATAATAGGAGACAACTGAAATTTTACTTATTTTTTAAATTAAAATATTTAAAATTGTCCCACTTACCTTCATTGCGAATAACCAGGGTGTCGTCTGATGTACTTAGGCAGAGAAAAACAACAAGTAATGCAATGACAAACACATATTTTGCAAACACAAATAAAATGGTATTTTATTTGTTTAGCATGACATTTTTTCTGTTTACTTTCTTTTACTTTACTTGATATTCATTTTCGACTCAAAACTACTACTCTGCATCTCGATTATTTTTCTTAAAGAATTACAAAAACTTGGATTATTTTTTACGTTACCAACACGCTAATAACTAGTTGCAACTGTAACTTAAAAAACTGACAAACTAATTAATTAAACTATTAAGACGACCCAGATTGCTGCACACACGCATTCATTACATTATAAAACCCCTTTTTTATTACTGATTTTACATTTCCCCGCAAACATGATTATGATAAAATTGGATTTGAATTACCATACAGTTCACCATGGCATCTACGTTGACCGCATGGCGTAACACTCGCACTACTCCTTTCTTGATTAAAAACTGTTATTGTCCTGTTGATTCGGTGCACTATACTTGTTTACCGAGTCATGTTCTTTTAATTTGATAACACTTTTATTCGGACATTCTGTTGTAGTCGGCCGACCTTTTTATTTGCCCGGGCGGAGAATTTAGTTCGACCAAGTGTGGCCTATGTTACTAGTCGACTGGGTGGAGCGCTACCAACAGTTTCTCCCACTTACAGTTAGGCATGACGGAAATTACAATGCCTTAGTCGTCAAACTCATCGTCACTGTTCATGGTACCACGTACAATTCCCGTGTGTTACACGTTGACGAAATTTCACTGCCTGTACTTTCGTCACATAAACGGGTGTGGCTTACAATTAGGTTTCCGGCCGGTTCTGAGCACATGTTGGAAAAAATCATCTTCAAGCCATCTTGTGCGCCTTTTGCTTAGCGTGGGTTGTGCGCTCCGCCGATGTTAGTGCGTTTGGGCGCATTACACTGTTTTGCCGTTCTGAGAATTACGAAGTTGTGTGCGACACGCACATTCCATTGTACTGACTTCACCTTATTGTTCTGTGTTTGCTACGATTTATATTGCCATGGGACGGACCACACAGATGAAAATGAATTGTTACAAAATATTTAATAAAATAAAACTCCTCCCTTTTAGACCCGTTACACAATGCAGGCATTAAATTGAGCACGGATGTATCCTTGTTTTTTGTTTAAGTAACTTTCTACACTTTTTGTGCCTGAATTAACGCCTTTCCTGATATATTCAGAAAATTCTGAATAACTATATTTTATCATCCTCAGTCCAGTTTTCTTTCTTTATCCTTTTTTAATGTGATGCCATCAGAAATTTCTTCTTCTTCTTCTTCTTCTTCTTCTTCTTCTTCTTCTTCTTCTTCTTCCGGTGTATATATGTCACTATTTATTTCATTTATTGGATTCTCTGTTTGGGCTTCTTTTGGCAAGTATTGTGCCTTCAAATCTTGCTGAAATAATTACCTACAATTCTGTGATTTATCAATGGTAATAGTGAATTGCCTCTTATATGAAGATGATTTTTTGAGCTTTCATTACACAAGGAATTGCAAAAACAAGACAAATATAAGTTCTAATCATGCTTTTGTTTTTCTGTTCTCATAAGTTATCATTGAAATGTTTTCTGTACTAGCATAAAACTGGTATGAAAGTTTTACAAATTAATTAATAGGAATTTGTATTTTTGTAAAAATTTATATCTCAGCAAAAATTACATACTGCATACAAAATATTAAATTTTTAAGACGTTCCTTTGATGTGACAATTACTGAGTACTAGAACTGCTGTGTTGTTTTATAGACAGATGAGGTTACCTAACAAATATCTTAAGGTGATGTTAACATTCTAAAAATTCCAGAAACGTTAAGGCCAAATACAATTTGAAATGAAATCTCATCACTTGTATGTTTAATATATTGATAAATAATAATGTCAAACTTCAAACAAAAGGTTTAAAAATGTACAGATTTTGTCAAAGAATTAATTTCAATTGTGCATTAAGGATAAAGACAATTACAATTCTCATTGAATAGAAAGGAAGGATGAATGACAGATGGAGAAAATATCTTATTTTAATCTTAAAAAAGATAGGGAAGAACTAAAACAAGAGGTAATAAGTGTAGAGGATTGACAGGTAGAAGACCTAACCAAAGAGGAACTAAGATAAGGTATAATGAACTCGAAAACAACAAACGTTCTGGTCAGAATGGGATATTTACAGGGAACATAAAATAGGCTGGAGAGTATTTCACACAAAAATTTTTCGATTGGATTGCCAGTACAGAGAGAAGAAATTATGCCATATAGTTGGAAAAAAGCAGTAACAAAACTTGTTTTAAAGAGCAATGTGTAACACATTGTAAAATTAAAGAGGTGTACCTTATTGCGTGTAGTTTACAAAAAGCTACAAGACTTATTTTAAAGAGCGATATGTAACAGATTGTAAAATTAAAGAGGTATATCCTTGTTGTGTGTAGTCTATAAGATCTTAGTGAGACTAATCAAAGTCAGACTGGAAGCAATGGTGCACACATGGACAGAGGAGTACCAATGATTCAGGAGATGCATAGGAATACCTAATCATATTTTTATGATGAAGAGGTAATAACAACTTGCCACCAATACAAAATCTCAGCGGTTATTCTTTGTAGCTTTAAAAAGGCGTATGATTACTCAAAGGTAATTGCACACTGTGGTAATAAAACAGTTGAAAAATATTTGGAGATGTTCGCAACCAGCCTAAAGCCCAAGAAATGCGTGGTGTTTGTTCGAAGCAACACACACTATACAAACAGAACATTTTGTTGCCTCAGAACACACGCCAACATGTCTGATACTGTTCACTTGCCCTTTGTTCGATCCGAACATTTTACAGCATCAACGTTAAGTTTTATTTTTACATTTTTAGCAATTCTTCTAATTTTTATCCATTACTTTCACTTTTACTATTTCTTCTGTTTTGAAACATATAATTTATTTTTGTCTACATTTATATTGTTTACAAATTCATTAATTTAAAAAACACTTTTGTTTTTACTTTTTTTAGTAATACAGTTTTCTTTGAGCTTTACAACAATTTTATAATTATTTCAATTTACTTAATCTATTTTAAATTAAATACATATAATGAAATTCAAGTATATCTATATATCTAGCCTAGGAGTACTTTATTTTTTAGGGTATAAAAATTTAATATGCTGAAATTATATTATTATTATTATATTTTATTATTATTATTATTATTATTATTATTATTATTATTATTATTATTATTATTATTATTATTTTCAGAATTGATCATTTATTTGAATTATCTTTGTACTTTTGGAGTTCTTGTAAAAAATCTATAATAGTATTGTTTTTTCTAGTATTGTAAGGGTGAACCCAAAATTGATGTGACTTTTATGAATTTAACGATAGCCACTGCCACAATATCGGTATACATTCATCTATTTCTTCCTCATCGGAAAACATTTTAAAACATAGGTAATTAGAAAAATCCTAATGTAACTATCTTTTAAATAGGAGAGTTAATCGGAAGCACTTGTTGGCAGTGGCATATGTAGGGCCGACAATAAGCTGGTTCGACATAGTGTGGGTTGCATCTGCACTGAACAGAACTGACCATTTTTCTCATGTTCGTTCTGAACGGTTCGTTTCCCTCAGTGTGTTTTTACCCAAACAGTCTAGACTAGTGAGCACTATGGAAGAATACAATGTGCCTACGAAGCTGACAAGACTGGTAAAGATGACAGTAAAAAGCAAATGTTAGTAGTGTCCGAGTTAAAAATTTAACATCAAAATACTTCAACATTAAGTGGACTTTAGACTAGGTGAACTCTTCTCCACATATGTTTTTCTTGTTTTTTTTTAGCATGGTTCTAAAAAAAAAAGAAAAGACTGGTGCAGGATACACACAAGTTGGAATTCAGAATGTACACTTATAAGTGTAAGATGATCAGAATAGGTGGAGTCTTGAAGTTAGGTGAAAAACTACAGTTGGATAAGCCTGTGAGGAACATGGAGGTAGAGGAATATGAATAATTGGGATTAAGTGTGAAATGTAAATGTGAGGTAAAAAGAAGATGTGTTGATGGATTAATCATTTAATAAGAACAAATAAGTTGTATTGAAGCATACAGATAGGACTTGTGTGACGATTTAAAAAAAAAAAAAAAGAAAAAAAAAAAATTTAAATTTAAAATCTCACATTAAAACAGAACGTAAACCCCTAAAGTAAATGGTAATGTAACCCCGCCTTAATACCCAAAATAAATAGTTTTAAAACCTAAAAGAATTCTATAATAAAATTGCGATAACACCCCTTAATATTTAACCCTTCCCTGTGTACTTATATGCCTGTATCAACTTGTAAAAATCTAGTACGGACATGAAAATTACTCTGTATTGAAGCGAAAATTAATAATTATGATAATTAAATAAAAAGACGTAATAATAATAATAAAAATACCTAACTCAATAAAGAAAATGTAGTATTATTAATAGTAGTTAATTAGTATGATAATAATAATAGTAAAGTACGAACTATTTTTCTCTCTCCGCGCGAACAGCTCCCTCTCCCTACTAACCGCCGCATAACCAACCCCAGTCGAGCGAGAATCAGAGACAAGGTAACAGCTTTACCATGTGTCGTAAAATAAAGTGTAAATATAAAAAATTAATGACGATGTAACTGAACGTAATCTTTCATGGTGACAGACTCCACAAGTAATTGAAATGTGGTGAAAGTAAAACGAGTTATGTAGTTGAACTGTAGTGAAATAACTAAAAGTAACTAACTTAGCCGACAGATCTTTTAAAAACGGAAACGAAATGTTTAAGTTGTAAAGTATGTTCTATCTAAACATTATAGAGTAACATTAGTGCAGTTAAAAGCAAAATGTAAAGTGTAAAAAGGTGAACACCGTACATCAGGAGTGAAGTAACAACGACTAACCCACGAGCTTCAGGTAACAGCATCCTTTCGTCATGTTCGCAACTAAGAATCTACAAAATAAATGGAGACACCCGAACGACATCGTAGAACTTCTAGGAAACCCAAGTGATGAGTAACAACAAGAGAACCTGCCTCTGTTTCTATTGTATCAAGGTGAAACCAAACCATTATATTTTTAACAATGGCAACAAAAGCAGTATTTTTTTGCAAAGACTTATTCTAATCATGTAAATGTTAACATAGTAGTATTTTTAATTACAATAATGAAATAATAATCTGATAATAGTTAAAGGTAAAAGGTAATTCGAAATTTGAGCAAACTAGTATTCAAATAGCTTGCATAATGTTGACTTATTGTAGAGCATTATTAAGTTAAAACCCGGATCCGAGGTATTTACTGTAGTTAATAAATATATGATTTTATTTTGATCACCAGAGTAACATGTTAAAAGACGTAAGAGCATTTGATGCACAACTTTTGAGTAATTTATTTGTTTAATGTAATCAAACAAAATAACAATCATATTTAAAGTATTATTCAAGAAAATATAATAAAGAGATGTTATGGTTATCCAAAAGGTGAGTGAATATATCTACCAGATCCCTTGTCAATACTCCTCAATTCACGGGAGCCTATTTAACATTTGTGTACTTATTAGGTATTTATGATTTTGTAAAGATTATGGCAGCCTGTTTAATTGACCTGAGCCAATTAACCAGGTTCCCGAATTGTAACGTTATGCGAAACGTTTCAAATGCGCCACTCTGCTTAATTGCTGAATAAATGATAATTAGCAAAATAAAATACTCTGTGTTTGTCATTTAATATGTGGTAGAATTATTCACTCTATGAATGTTAATTTAAAATACGCAAAAGGAAGAATTAAAGGAAGTAAAATCAGAATTAGGATAATGTGTTTTTATAATCATTATGTGTCGTAATAATATAATATAATATAATAACCATGATAGATAAGGTAAGGATATTTAGATATAATATAATAATTATTTAAACATTGTAACCCCAGGGTAAAACCTGTTTAAAAATGCATTCCCCAACTTGTCTGTTTAACGACAATCTCAGACAAGAAAATGACCTGTTCCCGCTTGTACCAAACTATCCCTTTGTTACGCTCTGTCACCACGAGTTAGACCATACATCACCTCACTCTATTGTATTACAAAATGTGTGACCCCTTGCCCAGTAACAAAAGATTTCAGACATTGTTTAAAACAAAAAAAAACAAGTAAATAATTTTATAAATAAGATGCGCAATTTTTGTGACTTGTGTTGTTAAACAGTAATTGTGTCCCTATTCATGAGCTGTTGATTTATTTACTCGTGTATTTTAATATGTGTCAGAAATTTAAATAAGATAAAAATAATAATTAATATTATAATAATATAGTATAGATAATTTTATTAGTAAATATGATATGTGTAAAGTAAGATTAACATATAATCACATGTAAACAAAACATGTAGGAGCTTGTCAAAAGTTCATTCTACAACACGTCTGTTTGTAAACAATACCAGACCGGCTGAATTCTTGTGTGTTCCTGTTAGTGTGTATTTTGTCATCGTGAAACTCCCCCATCGCGGAATGAAACAATTCCTTCACCCTCTTTGATAGCTCTATTGTTATAAGAAGCGTGTCCTTTCCTGTGTGTCGTCTTGTGCCTAGTAACCATGTATCTCCCCTTTGTTGAAAATTAAACCGAATTAAATAAAACAAGTGTACTAATTAATTTAATGGAATGATGTTTCCCTAAGTAAATAAACTAGTTCGAAATAAAAAGAAACTGTCTCTTAAATCAGACCAAAGTACTAATAATAAATAATGAGTCATTTAAAATAAAAAGTTTAATAATATCGTAAATTATTATAACACGTTAGTAGAATTATAATTATAAAAGTGTATTAGTGAAATAAGTAAAAAGAAATTAATAATATGTGTGAATAATAATAAATAAGTTGTGTCCTGCTTGAAAATAAGTCCCTAGCCGCCAGCTATTGTTAAATGGAACAATAGAGAAATATCCACCCTCGAGTTGACTTCCCCTTTTGTACGCATAAACGATGCCATTGTTTAAAACTAGTTTGACCCACAATTCCAGCGTAACAGCTGATAGTTGAAAGTAAAGTGTTTGTCCCCTCTTGTTTGGTGTGTGACAATTGATTGTTTAGTAGTGAATAAAGATTCCCTTTCGTGACATTCCGCTTATCTCAGTAAAGTAAGCAACTAGAATTAAAAATAATCTAGGGTTGAGTATGGGATCAACTTTAGATTATCTTAAATATAAATAAGCGAAATAGATATAAGGAACGTAACACAGTCACAATGGCGCCGCACTGAAAAATTCTTTACAAGGGTTAAAGAAAATTCTTTACAAGAGTTAAAGAAAGTAGCAGAAAACTAACTACTAGAGTTAGAGTATACAAAATGTAATCAGTCGGGCCACGATGTTGTGAGGTTACGTAAATTAGTAGTAGAAATAAAATTAAGTTAGATTTTAAGAAACAAGATAAAGGGAAGGTCACAGAAGAAAAGAAAATGAGTACCAAGAGCCGATCGTTTAAATAGAATTTAATGCCAAAGGTTTAAATATAATCTCTGTTAATAAATGTTTACAATGTATTAAAGTGTATAGGAAATAATTCGAGGTAAGTTGTTTTTTTAAAAAACCAAAGTAATAATAAGTGATTAATAATTGCTTAAATAGTCATAATTGCTAAATAAATCTTAAGTTAAACAAATTTGTGTAACGTGTAAATAAGTAGTAGTAAATCGTATCGCAGTAAATAAGAGAAAAGTGAATAATAATAATAAAAGTTACGTTGCGTAGTGTAAACACCCCAGTTGTGGCAAGGTAGAGAAAAGGAAGCGTGTTCAGTATTGTATTGGGCAGCCGCCCTCTCAATTGTATTAAGGGTTGCTCTCCCTAAACAGTGAATGCCGCCGCGAGTGGATTACAATGCATTGTGTAAAGTGTCTCCCCTTCCGTATATTTTGTCTAGTAATTGTTAAAGAGTTAAATGAAAAGTATCTTCGTGAAATTCCGCTTCTCTCAAAACAGTGATCTAGAGTGGAGTATGGGATCCTCTTTAGATTACATTAGAAATAAGTTTATGATATATAATCCAGAAGTGATTATACATGTTAAGTAACGAGTCACAACGGCGCCGATTGAAAAGGATAATGATGAGCCAAGAGAGTCAAGAGATCATTTTTTTTTTAATGCTGAAAGCTAACGTGTAGAGTTAGAGTAAGCTGATGTCAGTCGGGCCACGATATTGTGAGTTGCTGAAATTAGGGAAATTAGTATTATGAGTAAGTACTGTATTTAGTGAGAAAAAGGGAATTTCACGGAGGAGGAACATTTAAATGAGAATTAAGATCATTTAAAGAGAATTTAAAACAAATAAACCGTGCAATAATAATAATAAAAGAGAATAATAATTAACAATAATAATAATAAGAAATTTCATATGGAACTCCCCAAGCATACTCTCGGTACATAGCTGACCAAAGTTTTGGGAGTCTGTGTTGGTGGGGAGGCGGAGTATGTGACGATTTAAAAAAAAAAAAAAAAAAATTTAAATTTAAAATCTCACATTAAAACAGAACGTAAACCCCTAAAGTAAATGGTAATGTAACCCCGCCTTAATACCCAAAATAAATAGTTTTAAAACCTAAAAGAATTCTATAATAAAATTGCGATAACACCCCTTAATATTTAACCCTTCCCTGTGTACTTATATGCCTGTATCAACTTGTAAAAATCTAGTCCGGACATGAAAATTACTCTGTATTGAAGCGAAAATTAATAATTATGATAATTAAATAAAAAGACGTAATAATAATAATAAAAATACCTAACTCAATAAAGAAAATGTAGTATTATTAATAGTAGTTAATTAGTATGATAATAATAATAGTAAAGTACGAACTATTTTTCTCTCTCCGTGCGAACAGCTCCCTCTCCCTACTAACCGCCGCATAACCAACCCCAGTCGAGCGAGAATCAGAGACAAGGTAACAGCTTTACCATGTGTCGTAAAATAAAGTGTAAATATAAAAAATTAATGACGATGTAACTGAACGTAATCTTTCATGGTGACAGACTCCACAAGTAATTGAAATGTGGTGAAAGTAAAACGAGTTATGTAGTTGAACTGTAGTGAAATAACTAAAAGTAACTAACTTAGCCGACAGATCTTTTAAAAACGGAAACGAAATGTTTAAGTTGTAAAGTATGTTCTATCTAAACATTATAGAGTAACATTAGTGCAGTTAAAAGCAAAATGTAAAGTGTAAAAAGGTGAACACCGTACATCAGGAGTGAAGTAACAACGACTAACCCACGAGCTTCAGGTAACAGCATCCTTTCATCATGTTCGCAACTAAGAATCTACAAAATAAATGGAGACACCCGAACGACATCGTAGAACTTCTAGGAAACCCAAGTGATGAGTAACAACAAGAGAACCTGCCTCTGTTTCTATTGTATCAAGGTGAAACCAAACCATTATATTTTTAACAATGGCAACAAAAGCAGTATTTTTTTGCAAAGACTTATTCTAATCATGTAAATGTTAACATAGTAGCATTTGTAATTACAATAATGAAATAATAATCTGATAATAGTTAAAGGTAAAAGGTAATTCGAAATTTGAGCAAACTAGTATTCAAATAGCTTGCATAATGTTGACTTATTGTAGAGCATTATTAAGTTAAAACCCGGATCCGAGGTATTTACTGTAGTTAATAAATATATGATTTTATTTTGATCACCAGAGTAACATGTTAAAAGACGTAAGAGCATTTGATGCACAACTTTTGAGTAATTTATTTGTTTAATGTAATCAAACAAAATAACAATCATATTTAAAGTATTATTCAAGAAAATATAATAAAGAGATGTTATGGTTATCCAAAAGGTGAGTGAATATATCTACCAGATCCCTTGTCAATACTCCTCAATTCACGGGAGCCTATTTAACATTTGTGTACTTATTAGGTATTTATGATTTTGTAAAGATTATGGCAGCCTGTTTAATTGACCTGAGCCAATTAACCAGGTTCCCGAATTGTAATGTTATGCGAAACGTTTCACTTGAAATTATACGTGATTGATGGTGCTATGTGGATGTGAATTGTTGATTATGGATAAAAATTGATAGGAGACACTAAGGAAATAGGAAAGAAAGATATCTAGCAAGGTTGTCAGAGCAAAAAAACTGCAGTAGCTTGGTTTGTTAGAAAGGAGAAAAGAGGGGAGAACAGTGAAGGAAATAACTGAACGAAGGATAGAATACAGGAAGAAGAAGGGAAGATTGTAGCAAAGGTGGCGAGATTGATTGGTGAACTGTCATGGTTGATTTGAAAAAAATAAGATATTAAAGACTGGTAAAATAAAGCCAAGAAGGAACGGTCAACCAAGGGAAAGATGAATGGTCGACATCTTTCGAGATCTTGCTGCAATGGGTAAGAGGCGGGAAAGGACTGGCAAATGATAGAAGGAAGTGAAGGGGATTTGCTGTGGAGGCCGAGGCCTACCTGGTGCTGTAGAACCAGTGAAAGAAGAAGAAAATAAAAGCCAAGAATAAGAGAGAAAGGTGAAAAGTTATGAAGTTTTGGGCCTAAATGGTGCCTTTGAAAGCTATTTAATAAAAACATAAGATCTGTCATATTACAAAATGTTAGTAGATCATAAACAGATTTATATACGCACAGTGTGTTTGGAGTAGTGTGGTGTCAATGTTTGAGGGACATGACAGTAACACAAACAGTACATTATAGTTCGTCTCATTTAACAATGCTGTAGATATCAACAGACATGGTATTAATAAAAACTGGCTATACATAGATATTCTTTTCCGCATGTTAGATTGTCAAGGTGATGGAGCGTGAGGAAACTTTGTTTGCCCATACACAGCAGTAAATCACGATTTGTTACTGTGTGAGATTGAATGTACGTTATGATACCAATGG
The DNA here is from genome assembly GCA_034769895.1 of Magicicada septendecula. Taxonomy (NCBI): domain Eukaryota; kingdom Metazoa; phylum Arthropoda; class Insecta; order Hemiptera; family Cicadidae; genus Magicicada; species Magicicada septendecula. The sequence goes on along the minus strand of CM068376.1, from coordinate 160,478,741 downwards.
AAAGTGTGTGTGTGTGTGTGTGTGTGTGTGTGTGTGTGTGTGTGTGTGTGTGTGTGTGTGTGTGTGTGTGTGTGTGTGTGTGTGTGTGTGTGTGTGTGTGTGTGTGTGTGTGTGTGTGTGTGTGTGTGTGTGTGTGTGTGTGTGTGTGTGTGTGTGTGTGTGTGTGTGTGTGTGAAACAGAGACAAAAACTGTAATTTTTTATGACAACTATGGGAGAAGTGAGTTCTCAGTTTAACTCGACCATTTGACATTAGACTGTCCACCTGTTCAGGGTGTGACATGTTAATTTCTGAACACATCAAGTGACTTTTGTAAATCATGGTGCCCTAGTTTTAGGAGATTGATCAGGGGGATCCCCCCCACATAAGAGACCAGGAGACAAAAATTGTAGTTGTCAAAATTTTGAAAAAATAGCTAAACATCCATGCAGGACATTATATTAAAGGGAATTTTAACCACAATATGAACATAGCGTTCATGTTTCGAAATTTTTTAAATTTTGGGACACCAGGTTCCAAAATATATAGTGATTTTAAAGTGCTCCAAAATTTAAAATAAATTGCAAAAGTTCATGCCGGATATAAAGTTAAAGATAATTTTACAAAAATTAGGAATATAGTATTAAATTTGCAGGTTTCAACATTTTAAGGCACAAGGCATAACAAATTAATAAACATTTTGAAAAACTCCATGCTGGGTATCATAAATTTTGTTGAATCTAATGGCATCATGGGCCAAAAATAGAAGCCAAAAAGCCAAAACTTAAAAAAAAAATTATAAGTCTATGTGGGGCACCAAATTATGAGGAATGTTATTTGAAATACCGACTCTGTATCATCAATAGTACGACCAAATTGTCAACACTCCTTGATGGTGATTGGCGCACACTCTAAGCATGCATGATGAGTAAGTGAGTGAGTGTGTGTGTGTGTGTGTGTGTGTGTGTGTGTGTGTGTGTGTGGGTGTGTGTGTGTGTGTGTGTGTGTGTGTGTGTGTGTGTGTGTGTGTGTGTGTGTGTGTGTGTGTGTGTGTGTGTGTGTGTGTGTGTGTGTGTGTGTGTGTGTGTGTGTGTGTGTGTGTGTGTGTGTGTGTGTGTGTGTGTGTGTGTGTGTGTGTGTGTGTGTGTGTGTGTGTGTGTGTGTGTGTGTGTGTGTGTGTGTGTGTGTGTGTGTGTGTGTGTGTGTGTGTGTGTGTGTGTGTGTGTGTGTGTGTGTTAAGTAACGGCACTCCAGAGGAAAATTAAAAGACTTAAAAATCTCGACTTCAAGTGATGAAATATTGAAAATGGGGCTTATAAGCTCTATTTATATACATGATAAGAGAATTTATGTGACATGCACAAGACAATATAGGCTTGATGGAAAAAATATGATTTGTCTACACAAATGTTATCTAATATCATCTTACGTTCAGAAGAAAGTTGCAGTGACACTCATGTATTTGCTGTTTTTTTTCCGACACCAGCAAGTAATAATTATTGTCACTCGTGGAGAAAACGGATTTGTATAGGAATGCAGATGTCAACAAAAAAATTTGCAAGGATAAGAAGCAGATGTCTGCTTCTTTGATGACGAGATACTATCAAAGCTTTCAAAACCTTCCTACCAACAGAAATTGCTGAGTCGAAAATAATTCTTTGCGAGTTAATAGCACAAATAATAATAATACCAATTGAACCAAACGTAGTCCACACTGGCTCATACGAAAAAAATAGTAATAATAATAATAAAACAAGTAACTTGTAGTAGTATGCCTGGGCTCTTGCGCGTGTGAATATACAAGAGTTTAAGTACTCACTAAAATTATGAGTCTAAAACTCACTTCTAAGCTGCAAGCAAAAAAGTGATGATATGGCATAAACAGATAGCAGAACTACAAATAATAATCCCTACAAAAATTGTGGACCCCATTTAAAAAATGTTTATTTCTCCTCAAATTCAGTCTACAAGTAATTGCCACATTAATCCCTATTCCAAAATTCATAATCCCACCCAAGAAAAAATGCTGGCTGTCCCACTAAAGTGAAATATAATTTTTATAAGCAAGTATAGGACAGGTATTTATTTAAATTTCTATGCTTAAATGACACCTAATTTTATTGTATTGGGTGTTTAAAAAATTATGTCTGTGTATGTGATACACTCACAAAAGTGATTTATGAATTTTGGAATAGGGATTAACATGGCAATTACTTCTATACTGAATTTGAGATATGATAAAAAGAGAAATAAGCCTTTTTTAAATGGGGTCCACAATTTTTTGTAAGGATTATTATTTGTAGTTCTGTTATCTGTATATGCCATATCATCACTTTTTTTGCTTCCAGCTTATACTCATACTCTTTAGTGAGTGCTTAAACACTTGCAAAAGCCAGGCTTGGTCATTAAAATAAGGCCTAATTATTTTATGTCTAATAAAATAGACACCCATTTAATGTCTAATTATTTTAGCTGGACCTATCTGAGTACAGTAATCTATAAATGATGAATCTCACTACCAACATTTCTAACCCCCTTCTTTTTCACTGATAATCACACCCATGAAAAAATGCTGGCTGTACCACTAAAGTGAAATATCCATAATCCAATGTAAAAATAATTCTCAGAAATAAAGATTTAACACTTAAATGATAAATACAATTTAGTGGTTAAGTCTAACTTATGCTAAACTTGTGTTGCTACCACTAATACTGACTTACACTTCCATGAGCGCTTTCAAGCCTCTTGGCTCATCTTCAGATGGAAACAACCTTCAGAGGTTGAAAGCGCTCATGGAAGTGTAAGTGAGTATTAGTGGTAGCAACACAAGTTTAGCATAAGAAAGATGTAACAGTACTGTAAAGAAAATATTACATGTGAAAAAAAGAGAAGAAATTATAAATGTGTTTTTTCCTGATTGCTGTTACAAATTATAGGCATTTCTAAACATTAGTTGTATTTCCTCCAAGAATCGTGTACTCATTGTCAGGACACATCTCCAATAGTTCAAAAACATCTTGCTTATGCAAATGACAAGACCATGTCTAACTATCAGTAAAAGTGGCCTTGATTCCTGTATCAGGCATGTCCTCTATAAGATACTTTTCCTCACAGCCATACTGACCATTCTGACACATACTGCATAGTCTCACATTTTTAAATCCTGAAATTTTATAGTACACTTGAAACAGGTTTATTTGACTGAAGGTAGGAATACACATAAACTCTGACTTACAAAGCACGAAAACACACACACACACACACACACACACACGCACGCACGCATGTGTGTGTGTCTGTGTGTGTGTACGTACACATCTGCATATATTTATACATTTAAATTAAGTTTTCTAAGTAGTGTGGTATTCAGTATTCATAGGCTATAATATGGATCCAATTATGTTCACAATGATTACAGGGGAAGCCAGCAAACTTAAAAAAATTCACTGTTTTCAATATATATATATATATATATATATATATACATATAATAAAAACAACACTAGCTTGAAATATTTCATCACCACAATAAATGTCATCAATGCCACAAGCCTAGAGAAGCCAAAAATGCGCTGGATCCAGTGAGACGGGACTTGCAATTAATACTCACAAAATTAACAACTAATAAATTTTATTACAACCAAACGTAAAATATCTATCTCCCAACAAAATCATTGTATTCTCCTTAAAAAGTCTTTGCTTTAAATTTTTTCTTGAAAATAAATATAAAATTTATATTCTCCATTTATATTTTTAATTCTCCTTAAAAATGTTTTTGCTTTAAATTTTTACTTAAAAAAAATAATACAAAATTTAACTGAAATGAATAGAAAGATTTTCTTTTCCAATTGGGGTTACTTTTCCCCACTTAGCCCTATGCCTAACCCCCAGAAATACACTTGAATATACAATACATATAATGGACATACAAAGAACTATGTCTACAATATACAACACATACACACGTTCCACATCACAAGACAATTACAACTTTCAACATTAAAATCTTGCCACACCTCTTTCACCCCAGGAGGTACATAATTTACAATGCATAAATATTATTGAATGCAACACCTATTGCAAGATCTTAATATACAATAACCCATATATATATATATGTGTAACACCAGTGCCCCCAGGCCATACTAAAATTCAGGGTTTGGCATAATGCCTTACTCCACTTAGACTTGGAGTAAATATAATTATAATTCAGTCAAAATACAAGTGACCATAATAAATTAAAAAGAATTTAAGCATGATAAATTTTGTGAAATATTAAAAACAGTAATGTGTCAGGATGCTTTATAACCTTTAAGAATTAATTTGGCACAAAGGCCGACATGTTCCTAGGCAAGATCGTGCATAACTAAACCTGTCCCAGGAGCATGTTCAAGTCTGCATGAAAATCCGCCTATACAGGATTAAACTGGGGACCCGACTGAAACTAACAAAAGAGACTCCTATCCATGATAGGACCCAAACTGAATATAAATATGTGAAATTAATGCATTAATTGAAAACTAAATTTAACCTGTGAAATTACATGATGAATGATAGAATTAATAGCACTGAGGTAACCCTTTTACTGAAAACTAGAAAGAAATTTACATGCCTGAATGGTAATCAGCCACAGATACATGCCAACCTCTGGGCTCACATTTAATATAAACAGTATTACAAAAGATTCCCCCCCAAGTCCGCGCACTATTCTGTCCCGTTAACCAGGGACCCAATTAAAATGTTTAAAGCTTAAAGTCATTGTATGGTGTGTAGTTATATGCCCACGAGTTCTAGTGGGTTACATTCCCTTGTGTGAAAAGTAATATTGGTTTGGTGTCACCTGATTTATTCTGGTGTGAAGTTTGACATCCTGGTCTAACGCATATTAGTGTTGGTGTGGCCTGTCCTCGCTGTTCTCCTCCGGCAGATGAAGTTGAGAGTCTTAGATGTTCATTTGTTCAGGTTGGGGTTGTTCCTCGACGTGAAGCGAGGGACCCACAGATCTGTTTTAATCTAGCCTGCCATAGGTGTAAGATGGTACAATTAAAAGAACGTCTCTGTCGGAGAAACGCGGCGAGGCGTGGTGTTTGGTTCAAACAGCAATTCAGACAAGATTAGAAACGTTTATTCTGGCATATTTCAATTCGCGATCAGCGGCGACCGCCAGGGTGCAGCAGCGATCGGGCGCAGTATTATTACCCCTGCTGTAGAGTGTGTGCGTATTTCTGTTAAACACAGTACGGCAGAACGCCGCCGCTAAATACAGAACGGGAGAACGCCACCGCTAAATACAGTACCTATTTTTCTATAGCGTATTCGTTAAATGCAGTATCAGATTTTTGTTTTATTCACGCCGATTTATTCAATCGGCACAAAATTAATGAATGTTTGCAAGTTATGCAGACATACTGTTTCTTGTTAGTAATGATTGAATAATAAGTATTATTCAATATTTGTAACCTGAAACCTGGCATGACCACTGTTTCAGACAAATGGCAAACCAACAGAAAGATCCAAAACATGCTCAGTAACTATGAGCATCAAACTGGCAATCATACACAAGGCAGGCATGTTACAAATCTGCAGATGACAGAATGTGGAGAAGCAACAGAAAAAGTGCAGTGCAGCCAACTGTTTGAACTGAATATGGTATCTCCATATGTGGCAAACTCACAGCAACAACAATCTCTTTGCCACACATCCTAATAAACACAGTCCACTACTGGACCCCCTCCTTTCAATAAGTTACTTTGAATTATTTGTTATACTTGTAGACTGCAGATAGATGTAGATCAGTGGCAAAGCTATTGAGAGGCTTTTGAGGCTTAGCCTACCCAAAAAATAAACGAAAAAATGAATACATGAAAAATTAACGTTTCAGGATTATCATATTTTATAAGTTCATAACAATTGGTTTACAAAACACACTCTAAGAGTGCGGTACGAATGGAACTGCTGCCAGGCTATGTGAGACTTTCTGGCAAAGCCTCTCTCCTACCACCATTTATGACGTGCGACGGGCATTATGTGTGTGTATGCGGGAGGGGGAGAAAGCTGTTGCGTTGCAGGCCAAGAGGCTAGTCTCCATCTCGGGCAGTGAGCGTGAACAGGTATATCTTCCGTACTTAGTGCAATTATTAATTATTATTAATTATTCACTCTACCAATTCATTTACATTTAATTTAATTAATTTAGGCCTACGTTCGTTAGTGTTCGTTTTATGTTTTTACTTGTGTGTTAGTGTTAGATATTTTTGTGTACAATTGGTGATACTGAGAGAAGATTAACGTCATTATTTAGTGAACTAAACGTGAAACCATTTTCAAGTTGGAGTTATGAAACAAAGTGTGCCTACAAAGATAGGAGATTGACACCACATTTAGATATTAAAACAGCAGATAGCAGACAAAATAGAAAGTTTCAATTCTCTTGGTACAAGAAATAACCTTGGTTAACAGGGTGCTCTGAGAAAAATAAATTATACTGTTATACCTGTGTATTCTAAGTGGGGGCGAAAAAGAATGGTCATCAGCTTCTTATGGTGTCTGTGTAACAAAAAATTTTGACAGAAAGGCCGAAAAACACCAATGTTCAAGAAGGCATCTTCAGAATGAAGAGACATTTTTATTGTTAGGTAGTGGAAGAATTTAACATTCCATTTCTGAAGGCACTAAGCTTCAAGCCATGAAACACAATGAAATTGTGAAGCAAAATAATTTGTAATTGAGAGACTTATCGATATTGTGTGCTTCTTAGGTAAACAAGAGCTTGCTTTTAGAGGGCATTTTGAAGATGAAAGTTCCGACAGCAACGGTAATTATCTTGAATTATTGGAACTTCTCTCCAGACAAGAACAGTTTTTACGTGATCATTTGCAGTGCACTTCCAGTTTTAAAGGTACATCAGCTGTAGGGTTACCAGAAGTTATTATCCATGAACTTAATGCTCGGGAAATTACTGACAAAATAGTTAGTCAAACCTATGATGGGGCCTCTGTAATGGCAGGAGATCGAGGAGGCGTCCAACAGTTTGTGAAACAGGTCTGTCCACGAGCTACATTTTTACATTGTTATGCTCATAAATTGAATCTCGTGTTACTATACTGTTCAAAATCAATCAAACAAGTTAGACTTTTTGTTTATAATCTTGCAGCTATCCATACATTTTTCAGTAAATCCTCAAAAAGAACATAGCTGTTAGAAAATAAAGGATATAGATTACCACAAACATGTACCACCAGCTGGAATTTCAATTCCAGAGCAGTGCATACAATTTATGCAAAATACAATAAGCTGAAAGATGTTTTCCACACAATTACAGATAACATTGAAGAATGGGATGCAGATTCATTCAACTGTGCTTCTGGCCTGCTTAACATCTTGAACAAAACACAATTCACTTACCTGCTTTGCCTTTACAAACAAATTTTTGTATATATAGACTACCCTTTTGCACTCCTTCAAAACAAAGTAACATCAGACATAAATATGTGTAATACTGAAATCCAGAAGACCATCGGAGTAATAAAGAATATAAGATCAGAAAATACTGCGAAATCATGTGTTGAAAACTCTAAAAAGATTTGCAATGATTTAAGTATAAGTGAACAAGAATTCGTGTCCTTCAAACTTTTAACCTACGAAATTTTGGACACACTGACTGTACAAATGGAAACGCGTTTTGGAGATATTGAAAAGATCAGATTTGTCGAATTGCTGGATCAAAATAGCTTTGGGGGATATAAACCAGATTTTCCTGCAATGAAATTAAACAACCTTCTGTCCATGTATCCATTTTTCAACAAAGAACAATTGGAAAATGATTTAAAGAATATTTATGTAGATGAAGAAAAACATTTACCCCATGTAGACCTTCTGAAATTCATAACTAGCAATGGTCCATCTATAAAGAAGTGACACGACTTATCAAGTTGGTCTTGACATTTCCTGTTACTACAGCTTCCTCTGAAAGAAGTATGAGCACATTAAAAAGGATAAAAATTGCCTCCGAAATTCAATGACAAATGAACTATTAAGTTCTCTCAGCAAAATCGCCATTGAAAAAAGTTTAGTTAAAGAACTTTCTATGGGTCAGAGTTTCAAGGAACATATAATTGATATTTTTGCAACAAAGAAGAATCGACGTGTGGACCTATTGTATAAAAAATATAAGGTAAGGAAGCATATTTATATTTTATCAGCCTACCCAGTACTTACACACTAGATTCGCCACTGATGTAGATTCCTGACACATAAGTGATAAAATACGAATTGTGTCATGACTATCATTCACTAGAAACTAACTGCATTCTGTAGACTTAGACCTGTGTTATCTATCAAACACCATGCCATAAACATATGTTTATGGCACCTTTGCAACAACTCTTCTAACAGACCAGGTTAAAATCCATTAAAATGTGTGTGTGTGTGCACATGCATGTGCTCGTGTATATGCATGGAGGAGAGGACCTGTTTGAAAATAACTTGATGACATGGTGGTACAGATTACAAAAAATAAACGACTACAAATGTAGCTGAATACTTTAGAACTCTAGCACTGACCCCTCAAAAGTTCATTGAATTTACAAATTTTTGACCTGAAAATGCCCTTTTATTGTTGAAATGTAAGCATATTGGTTATTTATGAATAATACTACAAGAATAACATAATAATAACAAAGTTATTCTTGTTGACACAAGAATAACAAATGCTTGTATCAACAGCTGTTTACAGAAACCTAAAATGTAAAATGTCTCCGGATAAGGATAAAATACCTCATAAGTAAGGATGACTTGAACTATTATTAATTCAAAAAGAAAAACTTATAAACTAAATTGTTTGCAAACCTGCATAAATTATATGTCAATAAATTGAAACACTCTCTAGGGCACATTATGTGACATTGGGACATAATATCCCCATGATAACACATTGTACAAAGCAAAAAGATAGAATAACATGCAATAGATGTGACAAGATATGCAACTATAGTCGATCAAACCCATGTCGCAAAATAAAATAAAATAGGTATGCACCCTAAACAAAGCACTGTAATATATCAACACGAGTACTTTTATTTTAAAAACAACTGTCAGAATTTTATATCAGAAACCATTAAGGTGTTAAGTTTATATACAACTGGTCAGCTGTAATATTACAAAACAAAAATAACCTAAGCAAACATTTTCAGCTGCACATCACATAAAGCAGTATCTTAAAAAAACCACACACAATCACAATTTGGAGAAATTTACGAGTTGTACGAAATGTCTAATATTTATACTTAATATGATCAATTTGTAATATTACAACTTATACAGTAGAATTACAAAAGACAATTGAGTCAGTTGCATCATACTTAATATGATCAATTTGTAATATTACAACTTATACAGTCAGAATTACAGAAGACAATTGAGCCAGTTACATCAGCTGCAGTTAAATCAGTTTTTGCATCAAGAAAGTGGAGAGAATGTATATTTCGAATGTCAATAAGAAGATGTAATTTTTTCCAGTCATCAATTTTCAATCAAAAGAGTATTGAATTTAAAGTATTTAGTATTTATTTAGTAGTATTTAAAGTATTAAAAAATATTAAATCAATATTAAAAGAAAAAAACATTAAATCAACTGACATTTTAAAGGGCTATATTTCATAGTAGGAGCAAGACTAAATTTTTTTTCATTTAGATTTTGTTAACCAAAGTATAATTTTACATCATCTCTATACTAATGCATTTCAAAACTTACAAAACTTCACTTAATGTTGTAGCCACAAATTCCAGCTATAAAATTTATAATCATGAAATATAAATATTTTCATTTGAATTAATACTGATATTATTTTAAATGCACATAGAAAAATTAAAATATTCATTTTGCACCACATTCACTCAATGTCTGAGCAGCTATCCATTACTGTATCTCAAGGTAAGGATGTGAAATTATCCAATATTGGTCTATATCCAGTACAACAGCAAAGACTGCCTCCAAAAGAGTTTTCAATATGTATCATACGTAAACTCACTGTCATCTTGTATCAAGCTGTAAATTAAAAGTACACATTAGCTTGTTTTAAAAAGAACAGACAAACACAGGGTTAGAAATAACCCTTCTTAACGTGGCTTTTCAATAATCAAGAAAATTTCATTACTTGAGAAAATGTTGACATTGATTATTCCCAATATCTGACACTCCACTATGTATAACTGAATTTCAGATGTTTTTGATAAGACAAACATTCAAATTCTATAGAGGATGGAATGTGAACTGACTGTATAAAATAAGTCACTTAGTTACTATAATAATATCTGCTGCAGTGACTTCAAAAAACAAAATTTTAGTCCTGTTAGTTAAGCATGTAACAAATATGTTATAAAAATGTCATAGTCACTAACTTAACTGTGGTGAAGAACTAACTATCTGTTAACAGTTGAGCATGCCTTAAGGTTGCTTAAGAATTCCTTAAGGATGAGAAAATCTTAATTAAATCTTTTCTTTGAGACAGACACTGTGCGGGAACTTGAATAGAGAGGATTTTAAGTAATACCAACTAAAGATTGAAGGTGTAAACCTTTCAGGGGCTTTGCATTTTTCCTCCTTTTTTTGCCTTGCTCTTTTTTTTCCTTGTTTCAAATCAACCTCATGAAAATCAGTTAGTTCATTAAATGTGTGTTTGAATTTGATGGTAAATGGCTTTTCTGTTTCAAAGCACAACCAATGTATTTTAAGCCAGTTGACAGATTCACCATCAGTAGCAGTTTTACGGTTATTCACAACTTCTTCCAAAGAAGCTGTGCTAAGCAAATGTGATGTTTCAATGATGTTTACCTTAAACTTGGGCTGCATAATTTTTGCTGTTTTTATTGCTTGAAACCAATCGTCTGGTACAAAATTTGTTTGTTTTGGCTGGATTTTTTGATTATGCCAAAGTCAGTGTCGTTTGGGAGATATGAGTGTCTAGGAACCATGTACTTCAGATCAATCACCTTAACATCCATTTCAGGATCTTGGGAAAGCTTCAGGAAAGTTAGGGCTATCTTTATGTTTCGGTTTTGCCCCCCACAACTGTCTGAGAACAATATGATGTGTAACTATTTTGCAACATTCTCCTTTAAATGTTTTATGGGACAACTGGAAAGATCTTCAGATCTTCTTCTACCCTCAGTTTCATCATAAACATACATGTGACCAGTTTCATCATTAAAACAATGTATCCCCATGTTATAAACATACATGTTCCTTTTGTAATATGTTACTGATGTTGACAGTTTTGGGAAGGGTAATGCCTTCTGCAAATTGTGTGTGAAAACATAATTTTTTCAGATACATTTTTACTTTATCTTGCAAGACGGCTCTGGCCTAATCAGCCCGAGCTTGATGTAACTGTTTTTCAATTATCAGTTTCTCTTTTTTCTCATTGTCATTTTCAGCTTCAGTGTTAATTTGAAGATGGTCACAAACACGACACGTATATTTAGAAGGAACTTTGAAATGAAGGTTAAATTTAGTAGAAAATACATGATAATAATACTTCATTTTGACAGGTCCCTTTCTTTCGCTTTCACATTTTTTCACATAAAGATCATACATCTTTCGAATATTCAAATCTGGATTTAAATATTTCTTGTTGACATTATATTTTCTACTGTAATGGCTCTGGTAAATTGTAAATGATTTTATACGTGCAATAACACCAGATTCATCTATTTTGTTGGTGGTTGCATGTTTGCCTCTTCCTAAGGCCTCTTCTTTAGTAACATGCCTGTACAGCCTATACCAACTAATTTTTAATATGGCAAGAAAGAACTTCTTGCACACTTTTATGTCTTCATTGTCATCATGAATAAAATAATTGGAAAATGGTGGTTTTGGCTGGGCCACTACATCTATAGGACGTGACCTCATTATGTTTGATGTTTTAATCAAACCACATAAAAATGGATTTTGTTGAGAATAATCTAAATTCCAAAATGAATATAAAAAGTTATGAAGAACTAATGGAGATGAAAGGTTTTGTGGACATTTCCTAGGACATTTACAATCAAAATCAACTAAACAAACCTTTTCATAACAAATATTTCCCTGCTTGATATATAAGATTTTCCTTTGTTTTGAAGTTGTTTTCTTTGATTTTTCTTCCAGTTCGTGTCATTGTTGGGTCTCTTTCTATCTCAGACAACTAAATTTTCAGCTACTTGATTGTTTTTCTGAGTTTCTGAAACAGACAATAACGTCTGACTTTAGAACCCGTACAGTAAACATTCAGCCAACCTAATATGTGTAAGTAGACCTACCCATTTAATTTTAAAAATCAGTGTTTGTTATAATGTCACATATTTTTAAGATTTTTAAAAATAGAAATAAAGCATTGTTATCATTAACATATATCATATAACAACCATTGTATAAAAAAATAAAAGTAACACCAAAAACTGACATAACCTAAAAGTGTAGTTAAAGCATACCTTCACTCGATTTCCATCCTTCATTCGGAGACCGCTCTTTATCTGAAGCCATTCCAGACTCAAGAACAAAAACTAAGTCTGTTGTTTTCAAACTTAAAAACAATAATCAACAGCTAAAGAATAGTCAAAACCTAAAACCTATTGTGTGGATTTAGAAGTAAACAAAACATACAATCAGCTGATTCATCTACACTTCCAAAATGGAATTGGTTCACTGTAGCTTTGAATATTTCCTGCCAATTGCTCACAGCCAGTGGAGACTTCTGTCATCTGGTGGCTAATTATAAAACTATGGACTTGGTTTGTTGTTGCACTGAAAAATATAGAGTTTTTACCATACAATGACATGCTTAACTGAAAAAGTCAAAATTTTGGACTTGGTCCATTGTGGCTCTGAGCCCTGTAATTAAATTTCCTTCTGTTAATGACCGCATATATGTGGTCAAATTATTTGTTTAATGGTACCGATGATGATGAAGGTATTCAACTAACTTTTTATTTATTAGCCAAGATTTCAAATGTTTAAGAAACACTGTTTTATTTTTTATGTCAGTAACCAAACAATTAACAGAATCTAGGAAACAAAACATAAATAACCTGATTATATAGTTTATACTGTACACTCTTTTTAGCTAAGGGTACCGTAATCGGGGGTTACTTGAGCCGGAAGTATAACTTGAGCCGATTTGTAATGAACATTTCAAATGCTGATATTGGCACTACTGTTTCCTGTTTGGATTTGTGTAACTACATCGTTGTGTGCATTACATTCTCCAAAAGTTATTTATACCATTTGATGCTTTTTGGAAATTTAAGGCACCATAAGTTCAAAAAATTATGTCTTTTTGAGGTTAATTTTACAATAATTGTTTACTTTTTATAACTTTATCTCTCATGAAAGTAATATTCAATTAATAACAATGACTTCCATGTTCTTCCTAACCTCAAACATCACTTCTCCCGCCTATTCACTTTAAAGGTTATGTTTCCATTGTGTGTTTTTTTACTTTTGTTCTATGATAACAAATTTTTATCTTTTTTAGGATACAATATGGTCCGTAACTATCAGAGGCATCCTGGTGCTCTAAAATACACAGATTATTCAGAAGGTTCACTGGAAAAAGCTGTGGAAGCAGTGAGGAAAGGCCTTTCTCGTCAGAAGGCTGCAGTAGAGTTTGGTATTGCAAGAGCTACACTTAATAGAGCTGTGAGTGGACCTATAAACAAACCAGGTAGCCCATACGTTTTACCAGTTGAAGAACAACAAAAATTAGCTGAATGTATAAGCATGGCTGGAGAGTGGGGATCCCCATTAACCGTCTTTGACATTAGACTCATTGTCAAGGGATTTCTTGATTGAAGTGGAAGGACTGAACCACGGTTCAAAAACAACATGCCAGGAAAAGATTTTGTTTTGTCATTTATACAGAGACATAAACACATTCTCTCTAATAAGTTGTGTCAAAATGTGAAGAGAAGCAGACCAGCTGTAAGTGAAGAAACCGTAAACAGTTACAGGCCGTGAGGCAAGTGATGAAACTGTCTTGGTGGTGCGCAGTGGCAAAGAGAAAGAATGTGCACGCGTGGGACAGCGGCTAGGGACAACAACCCATCAGTTGGCTTAGGTCTCCGTGCGTGGTGATTGTGTTATTACCTTTCTGAAAACATTTCAGTGTATTTCCAGTGTTGTGTAGCTGTTGTCTCCAGGAATGTCTGGGCCGTCATTGTCACATCATACAATGTCAGCAAGTAAGTCTGTTGAGAGAAAAGTGATCCACAGCCAGAGCAGGCAGATTATTCACAATGTTTACGATTATATGAAAAAAGAAAATTACAGTTTAAGTGAAAAAGCTTTACACACTAAAGTGGCCGCTGCTTGCGGTGTATCTTTTAGTAGTGTTAGAAGAATTATCAATGAGCATAATAAAAAGTCCGGTACATCATCGCCTAAGTTCAGTACTCCAAGAAAAAAGAGACCTAGAAAAAATTTTAAAACTACAGAAAACTACATTCGGTGATTTCGACTTATCTTTAATCCGCAAGACAATTCATGAATTTCATCTAAGTGAGGGTGAAAGGCCTACTTCAAAGGAATACTACATGTATTAAAGGATAAAATAGATTTCAAAGGAAGTGTTTGGTGTGTCCGGAAGGTTGTAAAAAAATTAGGTTTCTGCTGGAAGAAAACAGAATCCAACAGAAAATTACTTGTTGAGAAAAGCGATATCCGAAATTTAAGGTTAAACTACTTGGTGAATGTTGACAGATATAAGAAAGAAAAGAGGCAGATCGTATACATGGACGAAACATATTTCCATAGTACAACAACGACTGAGAAAACCTGGATGGACAGCACAGTTGGCGGGCTAAAGAAATCAGTCAGCAAAGGATCACGAGTAATTGTTTTACATGCAGGAGGCGAGGAGGGATTTGTAGCCAACGGTTTATTAATGTTCAAGTCTGGATTAAAAAAGGGAGACTACCACGGGGACATGAACTACCATAACTACGAGAAGTGGATCAAGGAACAACTTATCCCAAACCTGAAGCCTAACAGTGTGTTAGTTATCGATAATGCGCCGTATCATAACATACAAGCCAACCTCATCGTGGAAGAAACAAGATATGCAAAAATGGCTGACTGACAATAGAATTCCTTACTGTGAAAGTATGCTTAAGCCCCAGTTATACTCACTAATTAAACTGAAGAAACCTCAGTTAAAAATTTACAAGATCGATGCAATCTTAGTCCAACACGGTCATTCTGTACTCAGACTACCCCCTTACCATCCGGATCTGAATCCAATCGAGTTAATATGGGCTACAGTGAAAGACTACATAAAACAAAAAAATGTCAAGTTGTGTCTGCAAACCGTCCTTCACCTTGCAACCGAGAAATTCGCCCAAATCACTCCAGAAGACTGGAAGAAGCAATGTGAACATGTGAAGAAAATAGGAGAGGACTATCTGAACCGTGAACATGTTATCGACCAAGCGACTGAGTGTTTTGTTATACGTGTGAATGATAGCAGTGATAGTGACAGTGACAACAGTGACAATGATTCAGTTGCCAGCGAAGAAAATATGAGTGGAATAGAAGAACTAGACTAAAGGCCAATTGACTCGACCATGTAAGTGTATGACATGACAAACTGTATGTTTTTTGCTTTTTAAATGTTCCGCAATGCTATTAGTAAATTTTAATGTGTAAATATTCTGTGTAAATAATAAACACGTTTTTTTTTATTTTTGTAACACAATTACTTATTATTACTGCTTCACCTGATATTTTTAAAACTTAATTAGTCGCATACCATTTATTTTATAAAAACATTTCTTACCCTAATGTTATTTAAGAACAAATATAAGAATTTTATTAAGCATACATTTTCGTAATCTTATGTGAATAATTACAATGAATAAAGTTTCACTTGAACAAGTTTTGCAAAAATTACGTAAATTTTAAGGCATACTAATCAGTTCTAAGAAATATTTATGACAAATTTGATAATAAACATATATTCCCAGTTTATTGCCATACAAGGATATGTAAAAAAATTAGTTCAGAAAGTCAAAAGAAAAAAGTTATAAGTTTATACAAAAGGTATCTGCAAAAACGCGGTTTTGTATTAAAGAAATTAAATAAAATCACCACTATCATTGATGATAGTTTCATGTAAATGCTTATACATGAAAATGAATCTTTAGAATGTCTTCTTTCTATACCTTTTAAAGCAGTTTTAATATTTTAAAACTGTATTAAGTACCGGTTGTCCACTTCTGTTATCTTCAATGCCTCTACGGGGCACTAAAAGGACAAACAATAGAACCATCGAAACTCTGTTTGTTGGTGGTGTGTGGGTTAATTCTAATATTTTTGTATACATTTTTAATAAATTTAGATACTTATAAATAAAAATACAACAAAGCACTTGAACTTTCGAGAAAAGTCCTCTGGATGAAATTAAATCTCCAAATGTTTTTGTAGTATAGGATGTCAGTGGCATCGTACAGGCTGATGTTCGGCGGGTGGCTAGTACAACAATAGCCACCGGCTCCGGGAGGGGAAGCTTCCTCCCCAACCTGCTACCTCCCCACCTACGCGCATAGACAGTTTCATCACTCCTCACGGCCTGTACTTTGATGAACTTCAAGTGACACTTAAAGATGTTGAACCAGCCATTGTAAAGTTATTCACCTTCTACCTTTTTATAATTAATACACTCATCATAAAACAATACTCACCACTGCCAGAATTTTACTTACCGTCATAGTCCCCGTAAAACTTACCTTTAAAAATTACCCAGGTCGCCACGATATTTTATGGTTTAATATCGAAACCATTCTACACACTTGCCCTTATAAAAATCCCGCTATCTGACCATAATAAAACTCAGAAAATCCCAAAGAACGTTAGACGAGGTTTTCAGCACAGAATAGGAAATGTTAAACAGGCGTAATAACTTACTCTCTACACATGGTTTATATGGAATAATGTCTGAATTTTATTGAAATTTTGTATTTGCGAATTAACAACTAATAAACAGTGAATGATCAACTAGACTATGCCAAATTATTATGAACCAGTATGTATATTTTAATTCCCTTTTCCCCTTGCTATTTACTTTTACAAAATCCTTTCCCTTAGAGATCTCGATTATTTATATTATATTAAATAAGTTATCATCATTTGTTTTGAACTGATTTAAATAGGTATATTTAGGGTTGTTAGTTACCCATTCACCGTGTATGTCCGTATAGTTTGTTGCCCTGTCTCGTTGACCACTTTCTTGTTTCTGGTGCACGCACGCCCCTAGTTGCACTGAGTTTACTGTGTTGTATTATATTTTCACTGATTTGAATTCACTGATTTCCCCATGTTAATATTAAGTCACACACTTAAATCCGCTGCATTGTTTGCACTTTTAATAGTTATTAAAAGATGTTTTAATTAGTTATTTGATTTGATAGGCCGGCCTTAACTTCGGCCTATCTTACACACCCGAGGCCACTGATTTTACTGAACAACTGTATGCCGCTCTTTACTCTGTTGTTGCTTCTGTGGTGACAATCTGCAGACTGGGTTTCACACAAGCCTGCTGGTGGGTGGTTACGCAATACGTCTGGCAATTGTTTTGGCTGACTGTATGTATGTTGCATTGCTGTACTGGAGGCTCCCCACAGGTGAAAGTCTGGCAATTTGGAAAGTGCTTAAAATGATGATTTAAAGTAATATAAAATTAAACTGGGGTAGCTCACAATTCTGTACCGTTACAATACCCCCCCAATAAGAGGTTGAAAGCCGAGGCGTTCAAACTCTTATTGTCTAAAACCTAAGAGGATCAGTGAGGATATGGCGCCGCAACCCCCCTGAACACTCTACTACATCATGGGTTCTTACCCCCCTAGTCTGGCGACTGTGGCAGCACCCATCCGATCCTACGGGACTTCTCTGCCCGAGATCCCACCACCATAAGCTCGGACAGATACCCGCCCCAGTATCGCCTGACTTTAAAACATGTAATTAAAAATTGACAAACGGCTTTCCATCCCGTTAACAATTATGTTACATTCCCGTACAATTCTGTACCATTACACCATGATCCTCAATTATGATGAAACTAACATCACTGATGATTCTGGGTAGAAGAAGTGGTGGTGAGACGAGGCACTCGTCATCCGGAACAGATCATTGACTCATCAAAGTCGAGCACATTGGTGATGTTCTCAGGAACAGCTGATGGGACCTTCCTTCCACCTTATGTCACTTATAAGGCAGGAAATCTCTATGATTCCTGGACAGAGAATGGCCCTAAGGGTGCAATATACAATAGATCCAAAAGTGGGTGGTTTACACTAGAGATCTTTGAAGATTGGTTCAGGAAGGTTGCACTGCCCTATTTCAAAAAATTTGATGAAAACTCTACAAAGGTTATGGTTGGTGACAATCTTTCTAGCCACATCTCACCATGGATCATTGAAGAGTGTAATAATTAAAGTGTTTTTTTTTTTTTTTAAACTTATAGTGTTAATAAAAACTAGTAATCTTTCTGTTTAGTTTAAAGATGAACGTCTGGATTTTACTGTTTAAATAAACTTAGTAATAAGGATATTGTAAAAATTATGATTTTTCATTTTTTAACACTTGGATAATAAATATTATATGACTTGAGCAATTGTGTATTCTTATCCTAACCATGTGTATGGTTTTTGTTACCCCATAACAAAACAAATTGAGCCACACATTGATTTTACATTAGTGGACCAAGTTACCCCATCTACAGGGTAACTTGAGCCACCCTCTTTTTTTAATATATCATTGTATATAAAATATTGTTGAACATTTCTAATATGTATATATAAACTAGAGCAGTAGACCCAAGTTTTATAGGAATTAATTAAACTCTAGCGTTATTAGTTCTTGAAAGGCAGATGTTTGAATCTTAAAAGTGGCCCAAGTAACCCCTGATTAAAAGAGTTTTATTTTTATACCTTAATTGTCAAACGTAGTTTTCCATAATCTCTACTTCTATTAGAATATATTTTAATACATTATATACATAAAAATGTCTTGCAGGTAATTAAGTTTCAGAAATAAAGAAGTGAATTATGTGTTGCTTTTTTCCTAGCATAATTTAAATATAATGTTTTTCTCAATTTAATACAGGATTCAAGTATGATATGTATGTCATGTCTCAACAACCAATCCACATATTAATTTTGAATGGAGTAAATAAAAATAAATATTTGTAACAATACTCTGTGGACACACTTTTTTTTTAACCGACCTTCTCCTAGCCTTATATCATTTATGTATTTGTCTAGTGGTTTTCTGTACTTAAACTTGACAAATTTTTTTCTTATGTATAGGAAATGTTTGTCCTGTTGAAATAGAGAATCTGCACAGATGGCTCTGAAGAAGAAAAGAGTGTTTTATAGAGGCCATAGGATTTGTGTAAAGGCTGTAAAAACACAGCTCAACTGCAATCAGGGCGTTAGTTTAAGTAAGTAAAGTTTTCTTTTGAGATACATTGTTAGAAAGTATATGTGAGCACCAACAGAACTAGTGTTTTTGTTTCTGTCAGTTTCCCTTGGCATTTGGATTGTTTATGTACCGTAATCATTAACCCTCAAAGTGGTGAACATCACTATTAAACTTTTATATTCCGAACATCTCAAAATTGGATTTATTCTCCTATATTTTGCTTGTAACTTATAAGCAACATGTTGATTGCCCCATATTCTTATACAATATTTTTGGCATATAATACAATAATTTGTTTAGTCTGTTAGTTTTGCTTGAAAATAATTAAAAAAATAGCATCACCTGATGAGTTTTGTTGGTTATATTTTATATATTTACTGTTTGGTAACGTTGCCTTCTTCAGTGTTTTTATTGGTGATTGTTTTAATATTTTAAATGAATTATGTTTAATGACTGTTTAAACAAAGCGTGAAAACTGTGGAAAAAACAAAAAATTAACATGTAAGCCACAAGTGATTGGGCCTGCATATTTGCTTATGTTTTACATATTTACTTTGTAGTTTGTTTGTTTACAGTGCCTTTTCAAATTCTTTACTGTGTTTGTTTTCATTTTTGAAGTAAATACATCCAATAAGTATTTGAACAAAGTGTGAGAAATATGAAAAAAAGAAAATGTGAATGTTCAAGTTATTAGTTACTGAGACTGCATTTTAAGTTGTGTACAGTTTGTAATGGGGCGAAAAGGGGTATTCTATTTTGTTTTATTTTGTATTAAATGTATTTTTTATTTTATATATGTGCCCAACGCAGCAAGTCCCATCCGCAATACGGTTTTATTCGGACAATGAACAATGACATAGCTGTGAGAGCGAGGTGTTGTAATGGAACGCAGTACAATTCTGAGAATTCAGTGTTGTGTTACGCACTCAAACGCGCAACACCATCAGGCGCGCTGATGACGCTACACAGACTGAATCGAAGCCAACCAAAATGGCTAAATTATAAGATTTTGTTCGCCACGTGGTCTGGATGATGACGGAAGTCAGTAATAACTCCGCCCACCTGAGTCTCGTGACTCGTGGCAGTAAAATATCATCAATGCCTAACACACATAGACAACACCGTATTTGTATAAGTTAACGAGCATTTATTGTAGGCAGGCTGTGCAATTTGCGTTTTGAGTCACAGTGGAGTGGCGCACGTTGGTAACGCTCTGCGCAGTCACCTAACAACTTTACGCCTGGCCAGGCAAACCAACGACTTGTGGACCACAAGTAAAACTTTTAACTATCAATAGAAAACGATAAAAAATTAATCAAACGGTATACCAAAATGAAGCGAGTGTAGTGCACCAGCAAAAAGAATCAACAATGTGGCAAATCACAAAAAACTTTCGGACATACGACGTAGTGCAACACGTGGTGATGAGAGGAATGCCGATGTTAAGTAAACAACCACCAATTTAACTATATAAATGATTGCATTTTTTTAAAACGCCTAAATTAAGTAAATATGGGGGTTTTGTATGAATGTCATGTGTGAGCAAACTGGGTCGCCTTACATAGTTTTAGAATGTTAGAATAGATATTAGAATAAAAAACTAAGAATGGAGTAAAGTTCAGGCAATAAATGTTTTGATGAGTTGACATTTCATTAAAAATGTTTTATTAATAATTGAAAAATGATTTAGCAAAGAAGTTTGAAGGAATAAATGTGAGTTCTATTATATACAAGAGAGTAGTGTACATCATTAATATAACCTTGAAATCACGTTGATATTCACCGTTCGTGCGAAGAATCCTGGGCTATGGTAGGTGAGATGTTACAATATTATTTTATAATTGTGTATTATTTATAATAGCACAAGTTGTTTGCAAATTGCCAAAAATTTCAATAATTTTTGCCGCTTTTTAGTTTGATTTATAAAATTATATTGTTAAACGTATTTTGTATACAATGAAAAGCATTGGTGATGTTTTCTTTTTTATTGTAATGGGTGTCAATTTTAATAAGATTTATTCCTGCTACAAAAAAAAGTCTTAGAGTTTCATAACATCATGTATGTGCACAGTTATGACCTTAAATGTATTTCCCTGAATGTTATCTTTAATCTGATACATAATATAACATAACTTGGGTTTAAATAAAATTTTCAGTAACTTTTCATTGTAAGCATGCCTCTTGCCACTACTACAGAAATTATATATGAGGATTGTACTGAAACTAATGACTGTTTTTCTGTCAAATCTGTAATATTGATGTTGTGAGTGTTTGAAATTCTTTCCACTGAGAGAACATAATTTTCATGCATGAGTGATAAATTTTTGTTTGCTCATAATAATTGAATAATGGATGTGAAGCATAGACAGAGGGTTGTTATTGAATTCTTGATTAAAGGCAGATGTACAGCTGCAAACATCAATTGTAGGCTCAGAAATAGCAGCATAGGGTGAGAGCAGTGATTGAAGATCTGCAATAAGTTTGGGGCAGGAGAAACTTCTGTAAACGACAAACCATGTGCTTCATTGCTTAACACCTGCTTTGAAAGACAAAAGTTTGGCAGCGTGTTCAGAACTGCTGTCTATGTGTGAACCTAGTGAACAGAACTTTTCTCAAATTTTATGACTAAAAATGAAGCTTGGGTGTATCAGGATGACCCAAAGACTAAGAGATCATGACTAAGCCTAAGAAGTTCAAAAGTCAGAAGTCTGCAGCCAAAGTTCTTATTTTCTGGTATGACAGAGGAGAAATTTTCCTGGATTTCTTGAAGAGGGGTGAACAGTGAAATGTAAGAGTTATAGTTTATTACTAAAGAAACTTCCAAAAACCATCAGAAGAAAAGGATATGACAAACATTTTCATACCGGTATCATTAAACTGCATCTTGATAATGCTAGGCCCACATTTCTAGCCATGAACCAATTCCTTGTATTAATGGGGTAAGCAGTGGTTTCCCATCATCCTTACAGTCCCCATCTTCCACTGTCAGACCTTCACCTCTTTCATGAACTGAAAGTTGTTTTGGGGTATCAAATTGAGCGATACCGAAGAGGCAAAAAATGCATTAAGAATGGGTTACAGGACGATCCACAGACTTCTTCTAAAGCGCTTTCTAGAAGTGAATGCACAGGTACCACAAGTGTATTCAGTGTAGTGGATATTATTTTGAATAATGGGATTAAACCTAACCTTGAGCACAAAGCTTTTTTATTATGTAACTATAATTCAGTTAACACAATGATCTTTAGCTATCTTGGAGGGTTGCCTACTGCTGTGGCCTAAGTATTTCTATATAAATTTAAACTTAATTTTTAAAAATCTTTAATTCTCTCTGATGTACATATACGTACCTGAAAGTTCAAATCATCCAATGTCAGATGATACAATATGTGTCCAATAACATATAAGTGTAATCCACTGTAGGCATACAAAATACACCATTTACAATGGTCTGAAATTTTTGTCACAGCAATATTTTAACATTGAAAATGTTTATAAGGACGTGTCACACATTTGCACGTGATCGCTGGTTCGTGATCGCAAATGGGAACCGGTGAGTTTCCATAGAAACTACTTCTTTGTTGTCAATAACGTAGTACACATATAAAACTTCGCTTATGAATGTGACTACATTTAACTTATAATCTGTACATTGGTAAATGAAGAAAAAAAATAAATATATATATATATTTTTTTTTATAGATTTATTGAAGCATTTTCAATGCCCTTCTCTGTGCATTACATTTGTGCAATGCCTGTAAATTTTTAATAACATTCTTATTAAGCATAGTATAATACATAAAAAGCAGATACATCAGAATTATTCAAAAGTTATTCAATTTCATTTTCAGGAAGATTTTTATGCAAGTCAATTATATGAACCATGAAATTAGTACATCATACTCAACTCAACATCACAGCACAGCATAAATAACATAACAGAACTTAAAATACACGTATTTACAAACAAACAAACACTGTTTTCAAACTGGTGCTACCCTCACAGTGGCAGAACTAAACTATTACTGTTAAACCAAAGAAACCTACATACCTATAAGAGTCATTTAGGTGAATATGAATGCTGTTAAATCGTGGATGAGTTATGC
The DNA here is from genome assembly GCA_034769895.1 of Magicicada septendecula. Classification (NCBI taxonomy): domain Eukaryota; kingdom Metazoa; phylum Arthropoda; class Insecta; order Hemiptera; family Cicadidae; genus Magicicada; species Magicicada septendecula. The sequence goes on along the minus strand of CM068376.1, from coordinate 160,455,203 downwards.
CCATCCTTAAAATCTTAGAACATAATGACATGGTCATGTCATGTTTGTCCATATGTTCCAATGTGTTTAAGCAGAAGATGGGGATTGTATCTTTATGTATTGTATTGAAACCATTACTGTTACGACGGTCTCACTGATTGTTGTATGGTACAGTGGAAAACAAAATACAGACTTGCTGTGTTAAATTCCTGGATTTTGTTGTCCATGATGTGTCCGTTGATTAACTAATTATAAATATATCACTACTGACTCCAAACACTAATTTTTTATTGGTAAAAATATTAAACTTTCATCTTTTAGCCTGAACTAATTTTTGAGTGTTTGGTTATTACAGGCTTCGTCAGAGGCTCTAATAAGTTACACACTAATTATAACACAACAACACTTCGCTACAATACTTCGAGTGCCACTTGATCCCCACTAAGGAAATTCACTCAACATAACTGATGATAAAGCCAGCTGTTGTGGTTTTTATAGGTCGTGCAAGTGTTCTAGAATTTTTCCATCCTTACTATGGCGTGTCACATAATGCTATTTCAAGTGCTTTCCAGAAAACTCTGGAACATACTTTAGTGCAGCCTTGACTAAAACTACACCTGTTCGACTCTAGGAGGGATGGGTGGACATAATAGCAATCCGGAAGAGCCACCCCTCCTTACTTTGAGGTTGTTTTTTTTGTGATTTACACAAAAAGAAAGTATTATTTTGAAGGTGTATTGGATTTTCTGTGTTCTTTCAAATTGCTTGTTAACCTTACAACACCATTTTTCCTGTCATGGAAACAACTGTAGGTTTAACGTATGATATTAGTAGATATGGTCTTCATAAAAATTATGGGACAATGGATGTTGACTACAACTGAAAACAAACAATTTACTAGTACAAATCAATCATCTAACACACTTTCTATTATTTTTTCTAAAATTATAAGCAACATTTACTACATAACAATAACAAGTATTGCATAATCAACATATTAAAAATTAATGCAGTTGCAGTTATTGGGGAAGTACTAAGAAAATAAGAAATTTTTAAATTTGAATGATAGATTAAACGACTGTAAACAGCAGTGGAAAGAAAATTTAAAAAGATTGTCAGGTTCAAGTCTGACAAACAAGTATGGAAGTATGAGCTGTAGGACACATGTCTGTGGTCCTATGGTTGGAACATCATAACTGGAAAGGATGGAGAGGTATGGGGTATCCAAAGAAGCTGTAGTCTGGCTTTTTGGGACCGGAACAAACCATTTTTAGTTTAATCCTTGTGGAAGGTGGTGGTGATGATGATAAACCAACACTTTAAACACAAAATATAAAGAGACACAAGAATTAAGAAGTACAAAATGATTGCAGTGTCGACATTGTTTATGGAAGTAAGTCATGGGTTCTTACTAAGCGGTAAGAATTGTTTATGGAAGTAAGTCATGGGTTCTTACTAAGCGGTAAGAAAATCGCATACAGGCAGTAGAGATGAAATTCCTCAGAACTATAAAGGGATGTAGAAGAGAAAACAGGATAAGAAACTCAGGCATAAGAATGGGAATGCAAATATACAGTTTGCAGGGTAAAATAAAAGAAAATATAAGAATATGGATTGCATGAACAGAATGGACACCTTTACAGTTTAATACAAAGGTTTTGTAAAATATATAAAAACACTTGGTAAGTTTCACAAATTTTTTAAGTAACTCTGACAGCTGTTTCGACTAACTAAGCCATTGTCAAAGAGCGAGTGAATGAAATTACTGAACACAGGATGTTAGTGGAGTGTAGGTGGTGAACATCTGTTTAGGGCGTATCTGGAACATCTGTGTTGTGACGGTGGGGGGGGGGGAGTGTGTACATAAGACAAGGGGAGGTCAGGTGTCTTTAAAAACTAAATACAATCATGAATGCAAAATATAAAATTAACTGAACTAAATATAAACTGAATGCAAAATTTAAAATAATGATGAACATTCAAAATAATATAAAATAAACTAAACTAAATAACAGATTTTAATAAAGGGGATACACAAAATTCAGTCTGTTCATTGGTTAAATTTTTATTTTTTATTGCTTTTTTAATTTCTAAAATTTCTTTATTACTTTATTTAAAATCCCTTTACATAATAAGTAATACATACTAAATGATGTAACTTTATTCAAGTAGAATTATGGAAATACAGTTCACAGTGTAGAAATACAGTGTCAAACTTTCTTAGAAGTAACAAATTTTCATTTTTATTAAACAAGCTTTATAATTTTAAACAATATATCTACATATTTTATATAGACTTATAGCTAAAAATATGTACTTTCCTTTATAATTAGAATAATTAAACTCAGATTTTCATATAAAAATTACAATTCTGTTAAAAAAAATAAAAATGTCTAGGATTAGGTAGTTTACATGTGGCAGAGTGTTGGTATTCAAAATGTTAAATTCATTGTAAGTTTGTTAGTTTATCATATGCAGGACACGTGTTAATTGAGATGTAAAAGTAATCTGTGCTCTTTTTTTTACTTTGTTTTTAACAAGAAAAGTGTACCAGGAATCTGAACCTCTGGACATTGAAATAAGTGAAGTTAGTGTAGAATCAGATGGTAACAAATCTGTGTTTGATTTACAAGATCAGACAATATCACACATTGAATTGCAAGACAATGAACTCGCAAAATGTGTGGAAATTATTGTGTGAAAGTATGACCTAGAAGATACTTTCAGATTTTTACCTGCACGTGCATGGATATTTGGTTCCTATGGAAATGCTATAGCATTACAGAACAGTGGTATTGACATTTTCCTTGACTTCAGTAAGTCTTCTTTAATTGCTTCTTAACATTTTACACCAAGTGTAGAGATTAACATCAAGTTAATGCCAATGTTTTAGATTAAGTTTACATGAAAGTATTCGTTCTTAACATTTCTTAGTATAATTTACACTAGTATGTGCAAAAAGACACACACAATTTTTTGTCATTTTCAAGCTAGCTGTAAATGGGTTTTCTTCCTGTTGCACATTTGATACATGGATAGGTATGAATCTTATTTTTTTAAAGTCACATGTTTGACTTACAAACACAGTATATTGTTGTATACAAGGGTCAATCAAATACAAACTGGAATTTTTAAAAATAAATTTATTGATTAATTTACAAACTATACATACAACATTTTCCCACATAGTTTCCATTAACACCCACGCACTTTTTCCAGTGGATTGGCAGTTTTTTATACCATTTTCATAAAACATTTTGGGACGAGTCAGAAACCAGTCGCACAAAAATTCTTCTGCCTTTTTATGCCACAAAACCGTTGTTCCTTTAACACTTCTTTCAGAGCTCCAAACAAATTTAGACACTTAGTGACAAATCAGGACAGTAAGGAGAATGTTTAACAGTGGCCCAGTGAATTTTCTGCAATTTCTCTTGAGTTATGAAGGCAGTACGGAGCATAGCATTTTCACATAAAAGCAACACACTGGGGATTAGGACACCATGCCTTTTTGATGGATATGTTGCTTTCACTTTGTCCAGCAGTTTGCAGTAGTATACTGCATAACTGTTCTATTACTGATAAGAAAATCTATATAAACAATTCCTCTGTAGTCCCAAAAAACACTAGCAAAAACCTTGCCTTCAGACAATCTCATTTTTGCCTTTACGGATGTGGTTTCATTTTGCGAACATCATTCCATACTTGACCACTTCATTTCAGGGGTGTAGTGGTGTACCCATGTCTCATCACAAGTGACAATGCACTTCAAAAATGTGTCCTTCGTATTGAGTCAAAGGTCTTGCTCAGTTTTTTGAATGGTATTCAAAATACAGAGAACCCATTGTGCAGAAATTTTCTGATACTCAACTCATTTTTAATAATGAATTGCTAATTCCAATTTTTGCACTAATTTTACCTGCTACTACGTGTCTGTCAACTTTAATTGTGTAAACTTCATTCATTTTCTCAACAAGCATTATGCTGGTTTTTAGCAGACACAGATGAGTCAAATTTTGCACAAATTTTATCCACTAGAAAAGGACTTATATCATGCAAACATTTGTGTTTTTGATAACGTCTCATTAACAGACTTGCAAAATTTCACTTGGTTCAACGTTTTAATTTGTTAAATTTTAATTTTAATATATTGTGCAATGGCACTAGGGACTCATTCATCTTTTAATGACTAACAGAATGATAACAGGGGGATGTGAACTGCAACAATATGCTAGGGCATGCCCACTGCTTGTGCCTGTGGCCTGCATAGACTTGATACCACAGTCCCCTGTTGCTAAGAATTTCTGGTTTATATTTGACTGACCCTCATATTAACTTGTTCAGTGGAAATGCTGGGCGCGCACACACACACACGCACACACACACAGACACACACACATATATGCTCCCATGTGCGTTATTATCAATATGGAAAGATAACACTTATTTACGTTCTATACCTGTCACCAAAATAATGTATTTTTTTAATCATTTGAATGATTAGATATTTAAGTCAGTAAAACTAGTGACTGAAATCAAAATAATCTTCTATTTTATAAAAAATTTTAACTTTGGCTTGTCAATATTGTTGCATGGAATAAAAAGGACAAACTACAACGGAGAGTGTGTTCTTGGTTTGTTGTCCATGATGTTTCCAAGTGTAACTATATACGTTTTCAATTTTACTGACTCAGGAGCAACACAGTAACAATACTTTTGGTTTAATTCTGATTTTTATGCATGCTGCCATGTATCAGTGGCATTTTAAACAATATAATCAATGTGGCATCATGTGTTGTAAACTGCTGATGTGAGGTTAATTCCAAATTTGTTTATATGGAAGGGATTACTGGTGTTGTGTTGCATGAATATTGTATAATTTTTTGAATTTAAGTAATATTTTATTTTGAGTTAATACATAAACCTGTAATGGTAGAAACAAAAGACAAGCCCTGACTTACCATTATCCTAAAGAAGGAAGAAACCTACAAAAATTAAAATCCCATGATCGCCAATCATATTTTTAATTGCAGTATGTGAGAAACCACTTCATTATTCGCACAAAAAAAAATTTATACATTAAACTAGCAAAAGAATCCCCTTACAGAAGAACACCTAATTCCAGGAATGTTGAGCAAACTCGCAGAGCACAGGTTAGACTAATATAAGATGACAAATAACAACTTAACACACGTTCATGTTAAACATATTTTACTTTTAATAACAAGCTTTCATTATTTCATTTAATTTAATGATTAACCAAAGCTTAATCATTTACTACATAGTCCAATAATAAAATCTTTTTATATGATTTTTTATTCTGTAAACTTGGTATTCTAACATGAATACAAGTGATAATAAATTATTTTATTTCAAGCCAAATAAATCAGATTAAATGGAATTAAATCAAAATACAATCAGAATGATCACAGTTGCACACCACTATATAAAAATTATCCCATTCTATATAGTGGTGTGCAACTGTGATCATTCTGATTGTGATTTCAACCACTAACACAAATTTCTTCATTAAATCAAAATAATTCACATCAAATTAAATCAATTACCTCAAGTTACATCAATTTAAATATAAGTAAAGGTTGTCAACGTTAGAGAAGCATATCCGCAGTGAAACATGAGAGTGGAATAGTGGAGGGAGTGGGGAAAAATATTGCAGTGATGCAAGTAACAACGTTCTTAGTAATCTATCAGCAGTTGCTTTTCATTCACTATTGTGTTATATTTTATACATATACAAGCCTCAACCAAGCCTCTGTGTTGTTACTACACACTTTGTAAGTTCAGTATCCCTACCAATATTGTCGTGTACCCCCACATTTCTCCCCACCGGTGCAAATTTCACTTCTCTAACTTTGACAATGTTTAACTCAAATTCACGACCACTTTTCCTATTGGTTCATACTTATTCTTTGAAATTAACCTCACATGCACCCTCTCATACTCTAGTTTACAATTTTTATTTATTACAACATTTTATTCTTTAAGGCCTTTGGTTCTTAATCTTTTGCTCTGTATAAACCCTTCATAGATTTGGCCATCTATGATTGCCCATATGGCACACATGCTCATACCATCTTAACTTTTAGCTTCAATTGGGTCATTTATACTGCAGTCTTTCTTTTGTCTTAATTTTTTACCCTTATCCAGCAAAGTCTACTCCAATTCTCCAGTATCCCATTTTCACTTCTTCACCCTTCCCATTCCCAATCTTTAGCTCATATGTTCTCTAGTCTCTGATACCTCAGCCCCATATGTTACAATACTTTCCACTATTGTCTTATATAGTCTGATTTTTATTTTGAGCTTGTGATTTGTTTCTCTTGTTCTATGCAATTTTTTTTTCTGTTGTACTTGTGCCATCATTTGAAATCATGACACCAAGGTATTTGTATGAGGCTACTCTCTCCACAACTCCCCGTTCCAACAGTAGGTCTCTGCATGTATTTCCAATAACAATATATTCAGTGAATATATTTCGACATTGTTTATTGTCATCGTCAGGATGAAACGTCGACACAGGTAAGTTAAAACTTGTGTTATATTTTTGACCGAACCTCACAAACCCTTCACTGAAAAATTCATTGATTGACGGTCATTATGAATTTAAGGATTTAATATATTCAGTCTTATTTGTATTTATTGTTAAGCCCCATTTCTGGTATTCTTCATCAAACTATCTAAGCATATAATAGATGTCATAGTCATCCTCAGCTACAATTACATGATCGCCTGCAAAATTCAGTTGTTTGATTTATAACAACTATAATTTACTCTTTGAGTAATTTCATAATTTAATTGGCTAATGTATCAGTCAATTATAGATGACACTGGGAGATGTTGAGGGTTCATGTTATGTATTGTGTTCAAGGTTCAGTTGATATAAAGCATTTATCATTAATAACACTGATCGGTAAACTGAATTTTCAAATAAATGTAATTAAAACTGTAGTATTTATTATAGAAAAATCTGTGTATTTCAAGGAAATGAGTAACTTGTAAAAGTTTTTGGTGTTTTTTCCATTGATAATATGTGTGAACACTGCATTTTGTGGGGGAATATCTGGGTCATTCTCAAACAACTGTCAATTTTGTGTCCATGGCTTTTATAAATTCTTTACAGGTTCAACAAATTTTATTAATTTATAATATTTATATTTACTTGTTATAATAATAAATTTACTATAAAAATAACCTAAATAGGTTACTTTTTTAATTTGTCAGTAAATTGACATTACCGTGGTTTGTCCTATTTAAGTAGGCAGAATAATAAACTGTAAATTTCATCACAAAATTTGATTATTTTGTTCATTAATTTCTATAATATTAAAAAACAGTTTGTGTTGTAATTAACATAGTAAGAAGTGTTTCTTATTTCAAAATTTGTTATTAGTTATATTGCCGTAATTTGTCCTTTGATTTCATTGACATTACAAAAGAAACACACCTTTATTTACTAGTACTAGCTAATATTCAGAGATGACAGCACTGAAGTAATGAAGAAGAATATATCCTTCATTGAACATGCCCATATAGGAGGTATATGTGTGATGAATATTTGTAGCATGTTAGTTTTATTGTGAAATTTCAGGAGAGTAAATTTTTTGTTCATGGCATAATATAATATTTTAACAACTACATGTTTTATAAAAATTAAAATCTTGTTACAAAATATGGCTAACAGATATGCGACAGTCAGTAACAAACAGGAGTCAATCGAAACTTGTAGGTTAGTACATTTCAACCAGAACCTCTTTTTTGGTATTACCATGGAATTTTATGTTGACATTACCATGGATTTTAAATGCCCATTGTAATATGTAATATCATCTTATCCATGGTAATATCATTTTCAGATTTGATTCAGTAATCTTGGAAATGCTGATTGTGGTTTAAAAAACAATTAATCAACTTATCAATGCTTTGTTGTCAATGAAATTATAAACTTATAAGTAAGTACCGGTACCCTACAAAATTTGTGGCGAGATAAATGTACCTGTTAAACATTTTTTCATGCTCAGTTTTTGAAATTGTTCTTAGCACTCCTGTCCCAAATTTTCTATAAATTCTCTTATGTAATGGCAGAATGAGCATTTTCATACTTGAACCATTTGTAGATTTTGTGATGTATTATACTTTTTTTCATATAACATGGTTGTTTTACCAGATAGAATACATTCACATCTCATTTAATACAAACAGTTTTAAGTAGCAATTAAAGATAGATTAAAAAGAATTCATAGATAAGTCGTACACTTACTTCACAATAATTTTTAATTAAATAATTATTAGTTCTACCATCCCACACTCTAAAAGGGGGTTATTGAAAATGTTGCAAATTTATGAGTTAGTATACCTTAATTAAATATACTGTATTTTTATATTCTGTAGGTTTTGATCCCAGTTATCAAATTATTACAAAAACATCTTTGCCATATTTTCAAATTCAATTTTTTTTTCCTAGGACTTCTTTTATTACTTACAGTCTTTAAAGACTAATCAATTATGATGAGACCAAAGTCTAGTAGCAAAAATAAAATAAGGAAAGAAGAGAGATTACAGAGGAATGGGAGTGTGAAAAGAGACGACGAGAGGGAATACACAATTATCCAGATAAATGGCAACAAGAAAAACAAAAGAAAAGGAAAAGCTATATAAAGATAAAGACTGAAAAAAATAAAGATGACTGGTGATTTAACTCTATGGGAACAGAGAGTAAATGATAAAAAACATCACAAGAAAAGAAAAAGAACAAAAAGAGGCTTCAGGGGCACTGGATCCATCAAACCCTACCTGAAAGTGATGAAGAAAGAATTTAAGCAAATAATGAACATAAAGAACATAACATATTACCATTGGTTGGAATTAGTAGAAAATCTTGTGGTCAGAAGCTTGTACATTAGGATAGAGTGAAGGCCTAAACAATGTTGACAAAGAAACAAAATAAAAGTGAAATTAGTAGGTAAAAAAGCTGAGAAACACAGGAAAAGTATGAACGACTTTTAAGAAAAAATACTAGAAAAAGGAACGTGAAATAGTGAAAGAGCTCATTAAAGGGGTGCAAGTAAATGAAGAAATTTAAAAACAGTTGCTTTTTGGTGAGGTTTTGCAACAACATTTGACACAATTTCAAAATATTAAGAAATTAAAAATCGAAACCAAGTTTTTATAAAGGCTGTTGCTGGGAAAATACTGAAACAAATATCCACAAAGCAAACAGCTTATGATATTTCTATCATATAAAATGTTTATTTGAGATACATGTAAAAGGAAAACCACAATACGACTTAATTAGTTTATGAGAAGGGGAAACTGTAAATTGAAAATTTGAAGAAAAAGGTAACTGAATTTCTGGAGCAAGAGAACAGTTGACTGTGTACCAGTAAAACAAATTTTTGTTAGAAATAAAATTAAAAAGCAAAAGCATTACTTAAATGGGAGTCTGGAGAAATTACATAAGAAATTTGATAAAAGTATGCCACACTTTTCAGGTTAAAGCCTTGTTGGTTGATGTTGCTAAAACTACTGATTATGAAACTTGCCTCTGAACACACAAAAATTTTCTGAATCTTACTGGACCATAATTGCATTTATTTTAAAATATAAATAAATTTGTTTGCTGTGTACTGAAATTTTGTTAATTCTTCCGCTTTTCACGAAAGGGGATGAGAAAATGAGAGTAAATGATAAGATCATTACATACTGTCATAAGAATCAGTATGCAGATTTCAGAAACAACATTACCATCGACATATTCACATTACCATTGATTCAAAAATTTAAAAAACTTAATTTTTTGGTCCTGACTAAAATTTTAATTTTGCTCATAGTAAATTATTATTCTAGGGCAGGATAACAATATCATAAAATTTATCCAAATAAATTATTTAAAAATAAATTATTAAAAAAATACAGGTTGGAAATTACCAGTTGTTTGAGAATGACCCATCATATTCTGTTACTGTTCTTGGAAAAGAATTTTTTACCAGCCATAACAAGTGCTGATGGCCCTGCCATGGTGTCTTTGACTCAATTTTTGTTGTAGTGTGTACTCATATTTTATATGTTTACAACTGTGCTTTTGTTTCCTTTTAAGAGCAGACTATTCTTTCTCCAACTCTATTGTCTGTAATTAGTGGTTCAGCTCACCATCGCCTCTTTATTTTTCAATAAATTATCACATTATCTCTGTCTCTTGCGCGCGCGCGCACGCACACACGCAATGGAAGGGTCAAAATTTTGAAAAAATATCATAAAGTCAAGTTAACCCTTTCAGTGGACTTGTCCTTCACAGACGACGATCACTTTTAATCCTTTAATTTCTGAGAGCTTATATGTATTTATCAATATGTATTGTATGTAATTGTGATATTTATAAGATCAAAGATATCACTATCCATTCAAGATCTGGATAATCAAATTAATAATGCTAAAAATCAAGCAATAGCTTTTCTTGACAAAGAAAAATGTTTTTAACATACTAATAACCACCAAGTAAGTTCCCTTCAAATTTTTCTTAAAACAATATTTTTTTAATCTATACAACAAAAGTTTAATTCCTGGATTTCGTTGTCCATTACGTGTCCGTTACTTAACTAAATACAACTATTTCATTAATGACTCGGAACACAAAGTTTTTTATGAGTAAAAACATAAAGTTTTACCTTACAACCTGAACCGGTTTTCACTTTTAGAAAGCTTCTTCAGATGTGAAGTCTCAAATCTGAAGAAGCTTTTTAAAAGTGAAAACTGGTTCAGGTTGTAAGGTAAAACTTTATGTTTTTACTCATAAAAAACTTTGTGTTCCGAGTCGTTAGTGAAATAGTTGTATTTAGCTAAATACTTCTTTAGAAGTTCAGGCTCATTGATCGGTTGTACCTCTGTTGGATGATGATGCCGATGATGCCGTTACACTACAGACTTTCACCATTGTTAAACATTAATTACACACACAACACTTCAGCCACTCAGAATCAGTGCGTATACCACACGTATCAGTAATAGTAATAGTAATACCACAAAACTGATCTATAATGAAAAAAAATTATATATAATTACTCAACAATAAAGTAAAATAAAAAAATACATCCATAAATAAAACTTATGAATAATGTCCACAGACTGTAAGAGTTTCCACTCATTTCCACAAGGATTCCAGGTGTGAGAGTTCCAGTCTGTGGAAGGTATAATAACTCTAAAAACCTACAGACTCATGGCCATATTAGCAAATTGTGTTTATGCAATTAAATTTCTTTTTTTTTAATTTTTACAAGACGTTTTGTTAAATGTTCTGGTACTTCAAAAGGCAACCACTGATTAAGAACAGTCAAAATGTTGTGTTAGTATGTATTTAACATTTTACGTCGAATTGATAGTTTGACTCCAGGATATTTTTGTATTGCAGTGTTGCAGTGGACAAGACACAAGTCCTGGCAGCAGCAGATAAAAAGAGAAACCACTTATTTATTTTTAAACTAGAATGTTAAAATTTGTAAAAATTAATTGGTACTGTAAAGTTAAACAGATATTAAGCAGGGCGTAGGTTATAGTGGGGAGACGGTGGGTTAGCCACATGAGAGGAAAGTGTCTACTAACACAGCTGAAAATATTGGCCTACTCTTTGAATTATGAATAAGAATAAGACACACTGTATGAGATGAGTAATCTATTTTGAGACGGATTAACTTTTTATACCTAATGTGCCGAAGTTACACTTCTTTAATTAAAGATAAAAGAAAATATTAAAATTTACATTTTCCCTGTAAAAGTACTAAAATTTATAAACTAATATCGTTTATAATAACAGCTGAAATAAAGCAGTTATACTGCCTTGTCAATTCACAATTATTTTCTTTTTACTGTTTTTATAACTTTATTTACTTAATTTTCTATTGTCTATGCATTCTTATAATGTTTTCGATTGTTTATTTGTTTATTTTTTAATGTTTTTTATGTATTTATTAGTTTCTACATTTCATTAGCTACATTTTTAACTATATTACTAAATACTTTACCAAACTAAATTTTACAGCCCTACCAACACCACACACACACACACAACATATGTACATATATAACTTACTTTTTACTGACTTACCGGTACCTAACTTTTTACTAACCAATTATTCTTATAATTATAAAATTGTTTTGTTATTCTTTTAATTGTTTTTAAAGTTTTTACAGTTTAGTATGTCTTATATTTAATTCACTACTTTTTTACCAAGTTACTAAGTACTAAAAATTTGGTTGTAGGTAAGTTTTGATTTTGGTTATGACACGGCCAGACAGTAAACGTGGATATTTTGTAAGACGAAACAAACATAAGACACAACAGAAAGAGACAATGTAATAAAGATTTCACAGAGTTATAAAATGTTTAATACTGCCATTATTTTGTAAACAGTGACTTAGCGTGTTGTGTCTGTTGCAATGTTTCTCCAAAGTCGAGCCTAGACATCAACAATTGTATATTTTGGATGTGTACACTTTATGTACATGTTATGATTCACAAAAAAACATAATAATATATGATTCACATTGCTCTGGCATCTTAATTTGTTTGAGTAAGTAACATCAGTAACAGCCTCGCATGTGAAATGATTGTGTGTGTGTGTGTTTAAAGCAGATGCAAACTATCCATAAAGAACAGGAGAGACAATATTAAAACATCAATTACAAAGTAATATAGAGCACATTTACTTAGGCCTACATGCAGTTACAATTATTTAGGTCAGTTCTTCACCCTACTAATATTTCCGTCACTGTTATCATCATTAGCCTACTATCACTATCACTCAAATCATCTTCACTGCTGCTATCCCATCTTATATTAATTTCTAAAGATCTGTTACAGTATCCATTATGGTCTGATCTCATGTAGTCATTTTCAATTTTCATGACGTCACATCTTGATCTCCAGTCTGCAGGAGAAATACAATAAAATTCCTTTTTCGCTAAGTTTATGACACAATCTATAGAAAAATGCATGTTTTTTTCTTTTCTTTTTTTCTTTTAACACTCCTTCATGGTTGCCAAAATCAGTTCCATAGGATTAAAATCCGGCTGATAGGGTGGAAGTCGTAAAACGTAATATCCATGGATTGCCAAAGTAGCATCTATTTTAAAAGTTTTGTATGATGGTTTATTTTGTTTAATTAGTGGATAGAGCTCAGGTTTTAACATATATGGACTACAAGGAATGTCATGGTTCTGTAACCAGTTAATCATGTCTGCCTTTTTTGTTAATGATGTTAGAGGTAGATTTATTTGTACGTTCTGGTAGGGGGCCATTGTCTATTACTATTACGCTATTCTTATTCAAATGAAATGAAACTAAATACTTCACTTTTGATGAATACTGATGTTTTTTGAAAAGTACACACACAATAATCTCCACATGGGCTTGGAGAAAACTAAGCTATATTTTCTGTTGATGCATGCGCATTACATAACCTGTAACCTGCACCTTTAGCACGAAAACGGTTGGTTCATGTCTACTGAATCTTACTGTACTTGTGCAGTTACATGCCCAATCACTGATATCAGTATCACTTTTTATTGATATCAATATGTTTCATGTTGTCATCAAAATAAGGAAAACAGACAGGGTGTTCAGTAGATGTGATGGTATAGACTAAAATAAAATAAACAATTTAGACCATGAAACAAGTACATCAAATAGCAATTAGATTAGATAAAATTTAGATAAAATATGTTGTATTTTTTAATGTATTTAAGCAGAAGGTAATGAAAGTGGTTTCAGTTCAATTCGTCTGTACCTATGTGTCAAAATCCTGAGCCTATTGTACAAGATGTAGGCTGTGTTGGCATAGGTCAGTGGGGTTAGGTAAGTAGGTATTGGTTTTATTTGTTTATTATTTTTCTTGAGGTGGAAGGTTTTCAACTAAAGCAAAACCACCTTTCCTAATCTTATTCTTGAATATTTAATGGATTGCTCCCATTTGTCCAAATTCAGTGCATGTAATATATGGTAACATCTGCTGGTGTTTTTTATGTGTGGAGGTTATGTAGCTTATATTGACTGGTTGTGGTTTTATTTATTACTTTTATGAGTGGCAGTGTTTTAATACACCAAAAACCAACTTTCCTAAGCTTTTAGGAATTAGTCTGGCAAATCAGCATCTAGATGGAATGTACCAATTGTTAAGGGGGGGGGGGGTAATGCACAAGTACAAAAAATTAAAGTTTAATTTAAATTTATCATGTTTCTAGTAAAATTTGATACCTGAATTAAAATCTACTTAGAATATTTTAACAAAACTATTGTTGGAACCATAGTACAGGCCCCAACCAATGAAAAGATTAGTCACTAATGTGGGGTATCAAGCTCACATCACAGTCATTAAAGTGTTTGCATTGATTTCAGTAACAAGTAACAGACTATACAGTGGCCACACACTTTCCTGTGGTTCTTGATTTGAGTTCAGAAATTTGTTTGCAATAACTACAGAAAAGGACTTTCTCACTAAATTTGACTCATCTGTTGAAGTTAAGAACATTCTCTTTTATCTCATCTATAATATTATTAACATCAAAATAGGGTTTGGCAAATACATGTATAGGCCTACCTGTTTATTAGCCTTCAACTTGTCTGCAAGAGCTTAGTTAATTTTATCAATTACTTGCAGTGGCGGCCATAGGGGCAGTGACACGGTGACATGTCACTCCCCAGTGGCATGAAAATAAAATGAGAATAGTTATTTATTGTTAAAATATGTATAACAATGTTTAAAAAAGTAAACGAGCGAAGTAAATTTCATTAAAACCTCACTAACGCAACGGCTCACTTTCGAGTGACAGCTACAGAGTGCCACACGCTGTGGGTTAAGCTGCAGCATTGGTTTCAATGTGGAGTGCGTGCGCATCCTTGGCATTCGTATAGGAGGGAGTAAGCGGAACATAGGTATTCCATGTGACATGCTAGGCTTGTCACCCAACCAGCGTTGCTCAGTTGAGAGTGGCTTTCCTCATGGTGTATAGTACGTAATACAATTTTCTAAGTGTTGTATAATGAATTTGGTAGGCGTTCTCCTCAGGACTCCGTTTTCTACACTATCATACGATGATAAATTGAAAGTGAAGAAGTTAGGTAGGCCCATGCCAAAATTAAACATAGTGTACACACAGCAAAGTACCAAAGTTGATAGGTGGTGGAAATTTAACCCTGAAGTGTATAAAAAAAAACAAATGTTTATGTGGCTGTGATGAGAAAAATGCGTTTATCTGTTTTCCGTGTGTACTTTTTCACGGAGGCTGTTCCTGGTCAAAGGACGGTGTTACGGATCTTATTCATCTCAATGACAAAATTAAAAACCATGAAAAATCAAAGGAACATATGAATGCTGTAATGAGTTTATCTATGTTGGGGAAAGTAAATATACAAACTCAATTAAGTTCGCACTATCAACAGTCAATTGAGAAACATAATGAGAAAGTAAATAAAAACAGGTATATCCTTAATTTAATTATCAATTGTATTCGTTTTTGTGGGCTTTCGAGTTAGCATTAAGGGGTCACAAGGGTTCGAAGACTCGGAAAACAGGGGGATTTTTCGCGAGTTGATAAACTTTAGTGCTCAGTTGGATAACGAATTAAAAGAACACCTTAATAAATCATCAGCATTTACAGGTACATCAAAGACAATTCAGAACGATTTGCTTGAATGTATGCTGAAAGTGTACCATGACGAAGTTACAAAGGAGATCAACAATGCAGATTATACAGCATTGATTGCAGACGACACAACAGGTAGTTATATAAATTTGTGATGTTATTCAATTTGTTTCTTCTGCAAGTAGTATAATTCGTATATTCTTTTTTATAAGAATATACAAATTATACTACTTCCAGAAGAAACAAATTGAATAACAACACACAAAAAAATATATATAATTTATAAAATTATATTTCATATTTAATATAATATTGTGTGTTCGTAGATGTTTCTTGCCAATTTCAATTAGTGATGCTAATGCGCTACATTATTGGCGGAAGACCCGTAGAAAGGTTCTGGAAATTTCTGAATCCCCAAGGCCATGATGCGCGCGCTATTTCAGATTGTATTTTAGAGAAACTTGAACCATCAATCAGTAATAATCCGAATAAACTTGTAGCACAAAGTTACGACGGCGCATCCTTAATGAGTGGGAGGTTCAATGGTGTTCAAAAATTAATGCAGGACAAATATCAGTACGCAAATTTTATACATTGCTATGCACATCAAGTCAATCTAGTCATGTCTAAGGCAGGGTCAATCAACCGGCAAGCTCGGATCTTTTCTTCAAATTTGACTGGAATTTGTGCTTTTTTCTCGAATTCCTCACAAAGGACTGAAATTCTGGATGCCGTTGTTCAAAGAAGGTTACCACGAGGTTCACAAACCAGGTGGAACTTTCATTCTCACGGAGTAAAGATGGTTTACGATTACTGCAAAGATTTAATCATTGTTATGGAAATCATTGAAAACAGAGACTACATAACGTTACAGACAACAATAACGCAAGTGTCTTCGTACAAGCTATTGCTGAAGGATGAACATTTTGTATTTTGGCTGTCATTTTTTAACAGGGTTATGCCTCATGTTGAAATCATTTTCAAACAACTACAAACAAAATGCACTGATCCTGTCAAAGTTCGGGAACAAGTGCATAACTTTCAACTTAGTATGCAGTCAGTTAGGTTGACGACATTACTCAAGAGGTTGAGACCGAACTAGGAAATACAAAGGAAGAAAAGTCCCTAAAATGATGAAGAAGTGAAGTTCGCAGTAGTGACAAGAAAAGACAAGCTTTAGAAGTCTGTGACCCCATTATCCTGGAAGTAGAATCAAGGTTTCAATTTACTGAACATCTTGTAGGTACGAGGTTATTTGCAGTGGAAGAATTTGACAAATACCAAAGAGAGTTCCCTGATAATTGCCTTCGTGAAATGGTTAAAAAATATCCATTTCTAGAAGAAAAGAAATTGAAAAGCGAACTTCAAGAGTGCTATTGTAGACCCGAATTGAGAAACGTTTCTGGCGCGATATCTTTCTTGTTATTAATTATAGATGATGAATTGTGTGACACTTTCAATGAAACAGTTAAGCTTTTAAAGTTGTTGATTACTATGCCTATGTTGACATCAGAAGCAGAGAGGTGTTTCTCCATGATGAACGAATAAAGAATTTCCTCAGAAACACAATGAAGGAAGAAAGGTTAACTGCGTTGGGCATGCTGTCTTGTGAAAAGGCATTCGTTAATGAAATAGATAACTTTAACAAAAAAGTTATAGATGTGTTTGCCAGCAAGAAAGAACGACGCATGGACTTTAATTATCGTGCATATTAACCACATACTGTACAATGTTCACCTGATAAATTCAGACGATAGTGTTTTCGTGTTTTGTAAATAATGTAATTTTAAATACAGTAGGTTTGGTAGACTTTGTATAAAATATAAAACACATTATTATTATTATTATTATTATTGTCACTAACAGTCAAATTGTCACCGGCCGCCACTGATTACTTGATAATCCTGGTCAGTCTGTAACCGTCTATTACACATAATAGTAGATTAAACATGATTTATTTGGTAATTATTATTTCGTAAAGTTAGTTTTATGAATATTCAAATACAGATTTAAGAAAAACACACAGACATAGATCTGGAAGACAAGTAAGTAAATTAGTCTACCTGAAAAGGGAGAAAAATAAAAACATAAGTCGTTTGATTTCCATTACTGACCTGTATATTATTAGTCTACTTCTATCACTTGTTTCTACAGGAATGGATCTGTCTTGACAACTGAACAAGGAAGTGTATGCATTTTAAATTGTAATGGAAATATGACTAGACATAAGCAGACATACCCTGAGTTGTAGAAACATCTTTGATACAGTTTAACAAGTATCTGATTATACTGGATAAACCCGATCATGAAAAAAGGTACAAAAATATGACTGGTACATAGAAGATGAAGAACAGCTTTAAAGAGTTTGCATCCTATTAAGATTAAAACCAACCAATATCCAAGAGAATTAAATGTCTTAAATAAAAGATCACAGTGGAGGTGATAGATGTTTATGGATCACAAGTGTGGAATGTACATAAAAGAAATAGGGAAAGGTTAAGTTCGGTTAATATTGGGTGCTGGAGGAGAAGTTGTAACTCAACAAGTGGCTAGTCATGGTTGGAAATGATGAAATAAGAAGGTGAACTGGATTGGATATAAATATTACATGAACAGTCGAAGTTTAGAAATAAAATTTTATTGCCACCTACATAAAGTGCCTGAAATGAAGAGTTCTAAGCAACTGTTGAATAAACACAACAAGAAAAAGTAATGGTAGACCATAAATTTCCTGGATCAATGGCATATAAACTGTTATGAACAGCAAGGGCCTTCAAATCACAGGCTGTGAAGACAGAAAATAATGTTGGTGGATACTGAGATGTGGCAGACACCGAAGCCTGTATAACACTATGCTACTTAACTAGTCGCTACTAAATACCTGCTACTGCATTTTATGAGTATTTCTATGTCACAATGTTTTTAGGTAGCCGCCATTTAGTAGTGGTTAGTACAGCAAAGTACATAGTTGTGTAGATTGGTTTGATGTTAAAAAGTATTGTGCAGAACATCATCTGTGAGTGTGCGACATGATACCTGTTGCTGATTGGTGATAGAGCTTTGTAAGGAGCTGCTGCATAACATCAGGAACAAAAATAAATGCATGTTGGTTCGGGAATCGATATGTAGAATAGATAAACTGGGAACTTCAACAACACTAATCAGAGAGCTGGTAATTGAGGACCCCCAATTGTACCACATTACATAATGCGGGTAGTCTTACCAAAGTTTTGATCTAATTTGTTTTGTGCTTTGGGCATGCGTTTTGATAGTGTTCTGTTTTGTTAGTAGTTTTGTAAGCGATTCTTTATCCTGCTTTTTTGAATTTGTGGGCAATTTTTTCAGTTTGTTTGTTGATGTATGTTAGTGTTATGAATTTGTTGTTTTCTGTCTTTGTCTGTTGTTTGTTTTGTGTAGGAGTTTACTGACTATTGTTCTGTCATAACCATTAGACTCTGCTAGATATTTTATCATGTTTAGTTTGTCTTTGTAGTCTATTTCATCTAAGGGGATGTTGTTAAGTCTATGTATCATGGTTCTAAAAGCAGCTAGTTTGTGTTGTATTGGGTGATTGGAGGTGTTGTGTATTAGTGTGTCAGTTGTAGTTGGTTTTCTGTATATACTGAATTTGTGCCTGTGTTCTAGTTTTGTGATGGAGAGGTCTAAGAAGTTTATGGTATTGTTGTGTTCGTATTCGGCAGTAAAGGTTATGTTTTTATGTATTTTGTTTATGTGCGTTAGTAACTGTTCACATTGTCTTTTGTTTCCCCTGTATAGTATTAGAACACCAATCAAAACAGATATAATTCCCTCGCACAAATTCTACCCACGTACAGTACACCTTACGAACGTCACACTCACAAAAAACGAACAAACACTCCTTGATAAAGGCCTAAAACATAACATACATTACAAACATAACAACCAAACACTAACAAAGCTCATAACTGACACAGAAACAAATATACAAAACACAGCACCAGAACATCAAGAGACATTAAGACATAATATAAACAACACAATAGGAGTACATAAGACACCAGACAACAACAACCACAACTCAGAAATACACACAGCCATCAAACTGAGGGAAAAGGCACACAAACACAACATCACATTTGTAAAAGCTGACAAAGGCAACACGACTGTAATTATCCCCACAGACAACCTACACAAAAAAGTACAAAACTTCATGGAACAGAACAACATCACAGAACTAAACACGATAAAATATCTAGCATAATCTAACAGTTATGACAGAACAATAGTCAGTAAACTCCTACACAAAACACAAAACAAACAACAGACAAAGACAGAAAACAACAAATTCATAACACTAACATAAATCAACAAACAAACTGAAAAAATTGCCCACAAATTCAAAAAAGCAGGGTACAGAATCGCTTACAAAACTACTAACAAAACAGAACACACACTATCAAAACGCATGCCCAAAGCACAAAACAAATTCGATCTACCTGGTGTATACAAGCTAAATTGCTCAAATTGCAATAAATTCTACATAGGCCAGACAGGACGTAGCTTCAAACAGAGATACATTGAACACACAAAAGCACTCCACACCACTACAGAATGTACCTTTGCAAACCACCTCATTGAAGCAAACCACACATATAAAAACATCGACAATAACATGAACATTCTACACGTACACACAAAAGGCCGAAAACTAGACACTCTAGAACAATTAGAAATATACAAACACACAAAAACAAATAAAAACGACATCCTCAACGAACAGACAATTCAAATCGCACGCATTATTCGAACACATCTCACCACACACACACAGCTTCGATCTTTCGAAAAACTATCCCGTCGCCAACAACAAGACGGACAACGCTACCTATGGCAGCCTCTGATGAAGCTTTCTAAAGGTTAAAGCCGGTTTAGGCTGTAAGGTAAAACTTTACGTTTTTACTTATAAAAAACTTAGTGTTCCCAGTCGTCAATACTATAGTGATATTTAGTTAAGTAACGGACACGTCATGGACAACGAAATCCAAGAAGTTAAATTTAAAATATGTCTCTATAAATCTTTTAGTTTTTTGCTTTTATTATAATGATCAATGATTTATATTAATAATACTATTATATCAAGAGTAATAAAAATTATAATACAATTTTACACTGTAGAGTTTGTAATTTAAAGTATCTAAGGATGAAAATTTGTCCGCAAAAAATATCACTCCCCTGCTAGGAATATAACCCAGTATGCTGGTATCCTTACTTTGTTCTCAGAAATGTGGCCAACCCATTAAAATGGTTATTAATAGTTTTACAGGTTTTTGATTATTCATTCACAACTCGTGTTTTTTAATAATTGCTTTTAGAAGAGAGTACATAGTTATAATAAACAGAATGAATGTGTAAACTTATTGACCATGAATGTAAGTGTTACCCATAGATTACCATAAAACTTAGGCATTAGGTTTTGGCGTTTTGCTGGCCAATATCGTGATTTGTAAGAAATTAAAAATTCCACTACTGAATAAAATTAATTAGAACTCTGCGATTTTCAAAATCCGCCAAAAATCAATGGAAACTCGATTATAACTAAACTTATTTAATTACATATTTGGCTGTATTCGTGACTAAATAAATCTTGTTTGCATTATAAGCCATTTCGCTCGACTTTGATTTCATGCGTTTGCTAAACATTTTGCGTCTGGAAGAAATGGGACTATACCTTCTGTTTGTGTACACCTTGTTGTTATATGCAGTGGGATGTAATAATTTTATAATGTAACGCAGAAGTAGTTAGACGACTGTTTAGCTAGATCTGACTGTAGACATTGTTCGGTTATTTATTCATATAATTACGCGTCAGATTATGCCGAAAGACTTAGTTTCTATGATGCGTTGGAAGCTATGTTGTTTGTGTGTAAGGTTCGCATGTTTGATTTGTATGGCACTGAATTTGAATAATGTGTTAATATGGTGAATAGCATGGGTTGTACTGTAATTTACATAATCATCAATTAATTATTGTTACCGTGCTTTCGAAAAGTTTATTACCTGCAGCGGTGTATTGAATATTTTGTTAGTGAAACTAAATTATAGCAGCCGTAGTATACTTACGAAGGTCTAAGGTAATGTAGGACTTATTTAAAGACAACTGGACGTTAGGTTAAGGTGGAAACAGCGAGTAGAAGAGACATAAGAATTTCTTCTATTCGCTAAGGTGGAAGTACGATAATAGTCATTGATGGGTATGAAGTATAATTACGGATAATTTCATTTGTAATATAATGCAGACTCGGCAAAAATTAATTTCAATTCGGAGGTGGTTCTTCGTTGTGTGTTGATGACATTTATCCACAAGCTAGAAGAATTACTCTATTGTACGTTAAAATATCTTCCGTTACAGTAAAAAGTTACCAAGGTTTCCTGTTTATTTTTTATTTCTGTTTTAATGTCTGAATTAATAATTTCAACTTTCACATCAGCATATACAGGGTGATTCACGAAGAAACGGAAATACTTCGGGAGATGAATCTACATCGAAAAATAAGAAAAAAAGTTCACATGAACATAGGTCCGGAAATGCTTCGTTAGCGAGTTACGGCTAGCGAAAGATTTCGCCCGGGTTTCGGTTCCCCCGGGTAAATGAAGACTTTCTGAAATTCTGGGAAGGGGCGAATTCTGTTGTTTCTTATGGTTTTTGACCTGAAAAATCGAATAAAACAGGTCGCAGAACTGTATCTCCCATAAGTTTCATGATATCCGACGTAAAACAGAAAAATCTTTGCCTAAAAACAAATTTTGGAAAATTGGAAACAATTGGAATTTTTTGTTGATTTTTATTGACTTTATTTACACCATTTTTCTCGGAATTAAATTCTTTACAAGTTTTGTTTTTAACTTTTATGCATTTATTAGTCATTTAACAAAGTTATTGTACTTCTAACCTAAAAACACGTTTTTTTTATTATAAACAAACAGTTCAACGTAAACATAATATGATTGCAAGGTGGATATCCCTATTTTCACTATGTTAAATTCTGAAAATTGAGATGCATTTTTCAAAGAAATAACAAAATATAAAATATAATTTTGTTTTTAATCCTACAATGTCTTTCATATAACATCAGTATTGACACTTGGGAATGCACAAGAAATTCAGATTTGGTGCTCTTTCACTTTGCCATTCATAGCTGATGTTAAGATGTCCTTCCCATACCAACAAATAAATGTTGCCAATTCTTATCAGCTTACAGAAATGTCTCTTTTCAGTGATATAGCACATCACATTTTGGATCTGTTAGCTGTTTTTGTATGTGGTTTGTTTTAGTAACGTGTTATTAGGCTGTCAGAAATTATATCAGTAACATGAATATCATTAATGTTACCCTTCATGTTACTGGAAAACTCTTCAAAGTGGTCTCAGCAGATCATGAATTCAATCAGTCCCAGTTCTCCTTTTTATATGCAGTTTACAAACTATGAAATATTGTTCCATTGTCCATTATGGTATTTCAAGTCATCAAAAATTATAATTTCTATACGATTTCTAATATTATTTGTCAAAGATTTTCTGTTTAAGACCCTGAAACTGTTACTGCACCCTGAAAGCTATAAATAAAATGAAACATGATGTCTTCAGACTAGATAAAGCAGAACAAATATTTCAACTCTTTAAATCTGTCAATGCTTCAAACTTCCATTGTAAACAACAGTTTGCTAGTAATATTGCAGTGTATTCGCACAGCTGTCAATTTGGAAGTTATATGAAACAGAGTATACTGTATAACGTCTGCAAACATTTTGACTGAGGTTTCATAAAAATTTTAGCATTCAATTGATAACCAATTGTTGTTTCCTTCTCAAAACAATTCTAAAATTACATCAAAAGGTAAATAGTAATTTAAAAACAAAGTCTGTGTCAAAATAAGTAACATGGTATGACAAACTGATAAAAAAATTTGTGGACACATGTTTGTATGGCTTCAAAGAAAAGTGTACCTTTATGGGGAAATCATTTTCCATGAATCATCAGTATAATTAGCACTGTAGGTTGAATGCTCTTCTGTACGTTAGCTCATTCCAGTTACATGTGCAGAAGTAATGTGACTTTTCCACTACGTAAGTGGTCTCGGTATCTCCTTTCAATCAAGAACACTTTAGTGTATTAAATTAAGTACCTTGCCCAACTAAGATATGGCATCCTCATTGGTTAAACTGAGGACTGACAATGGGAAGACATTATTTATTAATAAAGACATGTGCATTTAATCTAAAAGTGTCCTTAATCAGATGTTATTCTTGTGCTAACTTGTGAGTGATAAAGATTTAGTCTTCATTGACTGCCAACTTGTTTTCATTTGTTTCAGGTGTTAACAAGATCAATTTATCCATCATCTGACAAATGGAAGAGATCAAATTTGAGGACAAGGTATAAAGTTTAAAAATAAAAATATATTTTTTGCTGTTTAATGTATGTATTAAATTGAGACACATGTTATATACACGTATCTTATACACACAGTCATTTCTTATAATAATAATAGTTTATTTATCATCATATTGATTTGTAATTAATTGCTGTAAAGAATATGATTTATACATGTATTCTTTTGTGTAGGGTTCGCATTGACAATATACATTTTCCATAACCTCCTAACTTTCAAGCAATTCTCTTCCTCCCTCATCCAATTTAGACTTGTAGTCTGTTATTTGCGAAGTAGCTTTAAAACTTTTTTTTTGATCTGCCAGTCCTCTGTCTTTGTGTTGGCCAATTATGTCAACATACTCATACTATTCTATCATCACTCATTCTCTTGTGTTTTCCACTCTGGTAGTCCTGTCCTCTGCAAGTCTTCCTGGTATTCTCCTAAACTCCATACTTGTGACATCTCATTTCGCTGTTTTGACTTGCATTGTCTCACTCCCAGTTTCTGCAGAATACATCAGTATTAGATGTATTATATGTCTTATGTTATACCTTATATGTATTATTAGTATTATATGTCTAAAAGTCAATATTAGACATGTAATTGATATACATATTCAAACCTTTGTGTTTTGTCTCAAATGTTTGTTAGCCAGATAGTAAGAGCCAGGCAAACAACTGACTATTTTATGAGTGATCATGGCTTGCATTTGAATTTTTTATCTGACCACCCGCTCGTGTGCCAAGTGGGGGGAGGAGTCCAAAATTCACCATTTATTGCCCACTTTTAATGTTGTAACTGTTAGCTATACAATTGCTTCCTTCAGATTTTATGTACACGACCTACCCGTTCATGGGGAGTGTGGTTAACCCTTCTTACTAACCCACTGCTCTCAAGATTATTTATAAACAAGTCAGTCAAGGACACAGTAGGCATGCTGCTTTTAACTGTATAATTAACAAACTATTAATTTAGAAAGTGTGTTAATAAGTTTACACTACAGTAGACAGTAGATAATTAATTACATTTGACTTAATTAAATTGTTATCGTACTGTAATATCATTAAAGTTCATATCACCTCATCATAAATAATAATCTTTAATGCAACAATATATGATTGAAATCTGTTTGAAACATGGCTTTTTGTAGATAAGATCATTTATCCTTTCATATACCTTACAGGTATATACTATGGCAATTTGAAAAGTTCACGACCTAATAATAAAAGACCAGTATTTTTTCGTTTTGGAATCACTTTTCATCAACCCTCGAAAATTGCACTCGCCCACTCGCCAGTGGCGAGTTGGTTTTGACTGTGAAAAAAAGGAGAAAAGATGAGAGAAAGAATGAAAAATGGAAAAAAGAAGGACGTCTATTAAACCAAAACACATGTTTTTGTTTTAGTAAAGGCGCGTGTTGAAGTCATAGGCCGTCAGTTAGCTGTCACCGTGTGAATTTTATAAACAAAATTGCTCTGTTGGATATAAACATCTTAAAACACGTCGAACAAAATAGTGTTGCTGAGAGAGGGGAGCGGAAATTTCACCCCGTTCTGCGCGGGCCGCCGGCCGCCGGCCTTTGTCACTCCTTTCAAGTTGTACAGTCTGCTAATTATTGTTGAGTTGACCGGATGTGTTACGCGTGTGATTTATTGTTTCGTGTACTAAGAGTATTCTCAATTTCTAAGATCGTGTTCAGCGTGTATTTTATTTTTTGTGTGTTATTTTATTCATAATGAAACAGATTAAACTTAATTATTTCTTTAAAAAACGTTCTACTGTCAGTACGACGACGCCTAGTGAGTCTGCGAGTGCGACGTCTACTGCTAGAGATGTAAGTGCCGGGCCTAGTAGGGAAACTGAAATGCCTACTGTGGAAAACGCGAGTTCTAGTGGACTTAGGCCTACTCACGGTTCCTCTGGGAAACGAAAATTTCAAAGAGCTTGGCTGGATACCTTCCCCTGGCTAGCTTACGATTCCGACCGCGCAAAATGTACTATATGCGCTAAATACCCTCAAAATAGTGACCCAAAATGATCTCGTACCTCTGGTCATCCATCTTGAGGATACAATGAACCGGAAAGCTACAACAGGAGAAGCTACGGATGCAGCTAGAGCAAAAGGCTATCTAAAAATCCTTACATCATACAAGTTTGTAAAAACATTAAACTTTTTGGTTGACCTGTATGGGAAACTAGAGCCATTTTGTAAAGTTTTACAGTTGAAACAGTTACTGGTCTCACAGGTACGATCGTCAATGATTGTAACGGTGGAAATGGTTCAGTTCTTGCTTTCATCTGAAGGATCCAGTGTGAAACAATTCCTTTCTGACACTTCAGACTCAGAGAAACTGAATTGTTCAAAATACAAAGGCGACCAAGGAATTGTTCTCACAAACACGTCTCAAGGGGAGGAAGAATACAAATCAATCCGTAATAAGCTGATCAAAAGCACAGTTCATTACTTGAAGTGCCGTCTTGATACACTTGAGACTGTAGTAGGCACCAAGTGCCACGTTCTGGATTTCTTGTGCCTTCCTCAAGATGACACCCTAACTGCATATGGCAATGAGGAGATTCTTCAATTGGCGCATGTTTTTATTACTGGTGATATAAATGAGGATGTTTTGCTATCGGAATGGCTTCAATTAAAAATGATGGTTAAAGAAGAGCAAATAACTTCAAAAGGACTGGGTGAGTTATTAAAAACTCTGTACAAGTTTCCTAAGCGTTTTGGTGAGCTACAGAAAGTATTTTACGGCGTTGCATGCATGGCAGTAACAACAGCATCTTGTGAACGGGGATTTAGCTTCGTTAACAGGATAAAAGTGAAACAGAGACTTTCCCTGGACATCACTTCATTAGGAGATCTAATGCAGCTGGCAGTAAATGGACCACCCTTAGAAGATTTCAACCCTGGTGTAGCAATAGACAAATGGTATTTCTCGTCGGGACTTCGCCATGTTAGTGGCCACAAGAGGAAACACTCAGCCTAGTCCAGCTTGATTATTTTTAATCAATTATTTTTCATCTTCAACTCGATAAGGGACTATCAGAATATAAACTGGGCTAATGAATAATGTAGCGGTACATGGTAAATATTAAATAATAAAGTTTTATTCCCCCCTCCCCCCCGGAAACGGTATCTGGCGAGTGGGAAACGCCAACAATTTTCGAGGGTTGCTTTTCATATTTCAGCATAGTCTCCATGTAGTTGAACTCATTTGGTTTAGTGATGCTCCAGTGCTTTTATCCCATTCAGAAGTTTGATTGTTCTAGGTCCTCTGATAACCATTTACTGCCACTTTCAGTCATCTCCAGAAAAATCCCTCCCTCCCCAGGGAATTTCTGAGTTTGGGAATAATTACAAATAAATAGAGCTAAATCAGGCGAGTAAGTGTGATGTTGCAACAGATTTTATTTCAGCTCAGTGATTTTTTGCCTTAAAAACAATGCTTGTATGAGGTCTTCCATTATCCTACTACAAAATTATCTGTTTATATACTAAACCTGGCCCTTTTTTACAAGTGTTTTCATTTATTTGGTCTAAAACGTTCGAATATCACTCTTTATTTTTTGGCACCTCCATGATAATCTCTTAACAACATTCTCTTAGCCACTCAGAAAATCAAGTCCTACCTTTCCAACAGACAAAATTGACTTTCCTTTTTTTTTTTGTTTACATGACTGTAATTAACAGTACAGCAGACCAACTGTACTTTAATGTACTTTGCTTTACAGCTGTTCATGAGGCAAATATGGTGTCACCTCACGTCATGTCTCTGACTCGGTTTTCAGACTCTTCGTATCTTCTTTTTCTTTGACTCTTCCTGATCCACCTTCTTTATCTGTGAGAGCTTACAGTGTCCCACAACCGAACAGTCAACCTGGGTACTCTAGTCTCTGCCTTCCTCTGCAGTACTTCCCACTCACTGGGTGCCCATCAGCAAAGTCATTACTGGGTCTCAGCCAGTAGTGAACCACCACACTGTCTCATCTTCACAAACCTCTCCATTCACCCATTGTTTCCAGAACCTGTTCATTTTTGTTTTCTAATTACTTTGTCCATCCAGTATATTTTTAATATTCTTCTACAGCAGCAAATTTCAAATGCTGTGGTTGTGTCTTTCACCTTTCCCAATTGTCTAGGTTTCACATGCAGCTTCTATAATAGCATGATGCAAACATATAATTTGAGGAATTTCTTCATAATTTGAATCCAGTATTTGACAGTAGAAAATTTGTTTCTCCATTTGGCCTGTGCTCTGACACTGATTCCTCTCAGTTATCTTTACCAGTTTTTAATTTACCTATTTTTGTTCCTGATTCTCCTCTTCTCCCTAATAATTTTTATAATATTCAATGGTGTTCTCAATTTACCTTGTTTTCTGTGAGTTGAAACCATACCATCAGTGTAACTCTTTAACTCTTAACATCAGTAGCTCTTAACCTCTTACCATGAAATGTTATTACGGTCTTGAACATCTTTATGGTTTCCTTTACAGCCTCTTATAAAGCATTCTCGTATACCTAATGGTAATGAATTTGTATAAAAGTAAATTTTAATTCCTTGTTATTTGTAGGATGTTTTAACGGTCAGTGTAAAGAAAGAAGCAGATCCAGAAGAGGCTGAGACTGAACAGGTAATGTGCATAACCACTATTTAGCCCATAGCTAATGTGTTAGGTTGTTCTGTGTCATGTACCACTAGAGATTTGGATCACATTTGTTTGTAGATATGTAATTAAAACTCAGCAGAATACTAGTGTTGTATACATATAAACTACATGAGTTTAAGTAAGTAAAATCGCACACTTGTGTGAGCACGCGCGTGCACACACACCATGTAGGTACAGAGTATGGATACTTATTGCAAAGTTGATAGGTGATTCTATATATTTCATATTTAGTATTGATCACCTCTTTATATAGTACTCTGTAAATCACTGAGAAGACAAAGTAAATTTTATAATTGTTCAATTTGCAGGATGTATTCCCAGTTATAAATTCTGTCCTAAAAGGAGAACTGCATGTAAAAGAAGAAATCATCAAAGAAGAGAATGAACAGTTTGTTGATCAGGTATTATACATAGTTATACATTCATTTATTGTTATAATGAACAGTATTGTTGTTATTTGTAAACTTATCGGTTAAAACTGTTGGAGACCGTTTGGTGTCCCATGGAAGTCATTTTTACGTGCACTTTCAGTCCATATGATTTAGCCAGAACATGTACCAGTTGTGCTATAATTAATTAATCAATACATTTAGATCACAAAATATTTCATACAAAATTTATTTCCCACTTACCTTGTTTCTGCCCAGAGTTACGTCACACGAACTTTGAAATGCAAGGATGATTTAGGGTTATACTACGAGGGCTATCCAGAAAGTAACAGACGTTTTGAAATAAAAAATTTACAAAATGAAAAAACAAAATTTTATTATATACATTTGAAAGGTACACTCTTAAGCTATTTTTCTACATAATCGCCATTCAAATTAAGGCACTTATCATGCCGTGGCACAAGTTTTTCAATACCGTCTCTGTAGAAATCTGCCGCCTGCGATTTCAACCACTGGTTTACACTGGCATGCAGTTCGGCGTCAGTATCAAAGCATTGTGTAGCGAGCCATGTCTTCAACGCAGGGAAGAGGTGATAGTCGCTCGGCGCCAAATCCGGGCTGTATGGTGGATGATCGAACACCTCCCATCCAAAACCATCGAAGAGCTCTCGGGTACGATTGGCTGTGTGTGGACGTGCGTTGTCATGAAAAAACAAAACCTTCGCACTAAGTTTTCCCCGACGCTTGTTTTGTATCGCGTGCCTTAACTTTCTCAGTGTTTCACAATACCTCTCTGAGTTAATTGTTGTGCCACGTTCAAGAAAATCAACAAGAATCACTCCTTCAGAGTCCCAAAACACAGTAGCCATGATCTTTCTTGCTGACAGCGTTTGCAAACACTTCCTTGGTTTCTTGGGAGAATTTGTGTGTCCCATCGACTGCCTTTTTGTTTCACTATTGACATGCTTCACCCAAGTCTCGTCCCCAGTTACGATACGATCGATAACTTTGTTACCATTTTTGTCGTAATCTTCGAGGAAAGTTAGTGCTGCAGCCAGTCTCTGTTTTTTGTGGTCTTCCGTTAGGATTTTTGGAATCCACCTAGCACAAAATTTGTGGTAACCAAGCTTTTCCGCCACAATTTCATGCACCAAACTCCGTGAAATTTGGGGAAAATGTTTCGAAAGTTCCGTAATCGTGAAACGACGATCTTCACGAATTTTGTCGTTGATTTTCATCACCAGTTCATCAGTCACAAGGCTAGGTCTACCACTGCGGTCCTCATCGTGAACATTGGTACGGCCATTTTTAAAATCAATGCACCATTGCCTCACTCGGCTTTCACTCATTATTCCTTTTCCGTACACATCACAAAGTTGGCGATAAATTTCAATTGGTTTGTGATTTTTTGCCAACAAAAACCTAATAACAGAACGCACCTCACAAGTGGCGGGATTTTCTATTGCAGCGCACATTTTAACACGTCACAGAGAACAAAGTAAGAGGGGCACAGACCGCACGCTACCACAGCTGGATGCGTACTGAGTGTAGGAACGTTCTGACACCAAGATGGCGGCTGTATCCCCGCCCACCGCCGCGGTCGGTCAAAACGTCTGTTACTTTCTGGATAGCCCTCGTATTAAAGTACTCAACTCTCATTTTGGTAACACAACTCAAATTTTATTTCATTTTATATGAATTTAAAATTCTTTAATTACTCATATTACTGTTCATTGAAACATGATTAACATTCCAAATATTTCTTTCACATTTAATTTACTCTCTTCCTCCCCCACTTATAACTTTCATCAAATTCTTTATAATCTTAATAAAATAATAATAAACGTCAAATAATCTTATAGCGTGTTACTTTTCTGTTTCTAGTCTCAAAACCTATATGTATGTATATATAAAAAGGAACTTTCACTGACTTATTCTAAATTTGTTTAGCACGACCCAGTTTGCTGCACACACACTTTCATTCCATTATAAAACCCCTTTTATGTTAATTAATTTGAAGAACCCTTTATAAAAAAATGAAATTATTCTGATGGGTTACCCAATGGCATCACTCCTCTCGCTGCCATGTGCCTCGTGTTTTAAGTGTCCGAAAGTTTACGATTTACCTTTTATTTAGCCCGTTCACTTCACTGATTCTGTTTATTTATATTAAATCATTTTTAATTTTGGTTTACTTTTCACATGATAAATTCAGAATTTTGTGTGCACACGTTTTTTTTTATTCACACCCGGCCGGGCTGAGAGTTTTATTCAACTGCTGCAGAAGGCTACCAAAATTTCTCCCACCAGAAGTTAGGCATGACGGAAATTACAATGCCTTATATGTTAAAGTCTTCGTCACTGTTCATTTAACACGTGTTATTTACGTGTGTCAGGCGTTGACGAAATTACACTGCCACTGGTTACGTCACGCGAATGGGCGTGAATTATTCATACTGTAACGGTACGGAATTGTGAGCCACCCCAGTTTAATTTCTTATTAATTCAAATCATCATTTGAAGCACTTTCCAAATTGCCAGACTTTCACCTGTAAGGAGCCTCCAGTACAGCAATGCAACACACATACAGTCAGCCAAAACAATTGCCAGACGCATTGTGCAATCACATAGCAGCAGCTTTGTGACACAGTCTACAGTCTGCTGTGTGTCATCAGAGAGAGTGGTAATAAGCAGCATACAGTGCAGATAAAAATTACATAGTGGCCTCGGGTGTAAGATAGGCCGCAGTTAAGAGTAGGCCTATCTTTGAAAATACTAAAACTAATATAAAAAACTGTAACGCGCGGCCAGCCTAAGCGAGCTAAGTGTTCGAAAATATATGTCGGCCGACAAAACAAAACTAAATGCTATTTTAAAGTGAACTAAAGTAATAGTGGCGCATCAACTTAATTTGAAATAAGCAATAACAGTACCGCGGTTAAACAGTGAAAAACTAAATTATGGTGTGTTAAACAGTGCATTCACAGCAGAGGTGTAAAACAGCGGAGTTCTTCAGACGTTAAGTATTAACTGAGTTTTAAACAAGATTATTTTCCCCTTTTCCACAGAGTATAAGTCAACATAAATAAATTGTAAATCTAAAATGTACATCAGAGATCTCAAAGTGGGGTTTAAATAGAACGATAAAATCAAAGAACGAATGTGTGTGAGTGTGTAGCTAAAGCACGTATTGGTTCATGGCAAATAGTAAATAGTTGGGGTATACCATAGTTGTCATAAGCTAGCTAATTAAGAAATATTTTATTACTATGTTTGATTTCACAAATTGTTGCTCATTCTACAAGTATTTGCTCTAAATGTCATGAAAGAGAGACGAAGTAGTTATTTTGAATAATAAATCAGAGGCAACTTGTTTTAGCACAAACGGTGTATTTGATCTTTGCCTATATCAAATCCAAATAATCCTTTTTGCAGCAGTTTCGTCTGAACGACCCTTGGAATAAAACCCTAAGGTAAGAGTTGATTATAATTTAATTAATTGAGAAGTTTCATTGGCCCCGAACTGGGACAGCGAATATAATTTGTGGTTATATTCGCCGGACCTAACCAAGCTGCAGAACGGGTTGTTTGGGAGTGAGGGCGATTGTCAGTATAAGTATATAAATTGTGTATAAGTAAATACTTGAAAACATGGAAAACAATATTGATTTAACTAGCACTAGTGCTGAAAATCAAATAAGAACAAGAGTAAACGAAACGGTAGTAAATGAAAATATGTCAACCGAATCGGCCAATAAAAGCGATTCAGGTATTCAGACAGAGTCGCTGTCAATCAGTGACAGTAATGTAAACGGATCTGTAGTAATTAGTGAGGGGGGAGTAACTTCCACCCCTATTACAATTAAAACAAACATAAAAGAAAAAGAATTGTCATTGGAGGATATATTTGATTTTATGAAAAGTCGTTTTGATGTAAGTGATGTTAAATTCAATGAATTAAAGAGTGACATAAATAATATTGACCAAAAATTTGATAAGCGTTTATATGATATGAAACAACAGAGTGTTAAGTTAGAAGACAATATTAATAAACGTTTAAATGAGACGAATGAATGTTTCAATACATTTAAAGAACAAATAATAGAGTCAATAGGAGAACAGATTAAGAGTAATAGTAATGATGACAATAAAAAAGTAATAAGTGAGAGAAATAATGATGATATAATTAAGAATGTGGTATCAGAGAGTGATATGCTGAAAATAGATAGTGAAACAGTAAGTGAGAGTGAGAAAATGATAAGTTGTAATGAAGTAATAATTAGTGTTGTTGAATTGGAAAAAGAATGGAAAGAAAGAGTAGATGAATGTGTAGGGCAGAGAGTAAATTTTCCCCTTATTTGTGATGAACCAGAGTGTTCAAAATTGTTAGTATTGGAGGGCAAGAGACCCTTATTAGTGAAAGATTTGAGTTGCTTATTTTTGTTGAATAATTTTGTACCCTCTGCATGGAATGAGAGAGAAAGTATGATATGGTGTTATGATGAGAGAAGTTTAAATATAGAATGGTGTAGTGAAAGAGAGACAGAGTTATACAAAGTAAAGAGAGACTATAATGAGTTGAGAGAGATGTTAGAGACGAAATACTTACCTGTTAAAATAGAGAATGAAGATTATTTTGATGATACATGTTCAAACAATAATAATTTACCTTATGATGAAAAAATAACTGACTTGATAATGAATATTACTGATGGAGACTTAACCGATGTACTCGATGTTGACCTGGTATATGATTATTATGGTAAAATGAACAAACAGAAATTTTATGGTTACTATATACAAGATAACCGTATACAGAATGTAAATAAAATTGAAAATTGTTATTTGAAACCCCGATTAATTTTTGACGATGGAGGTTGAAATTCATAAGTGAACAATTTTAAATATGTTAATATAGGGTAATGACCTAGCTGATTTTTGATATTGAAGTGTGACACAAATGAATAATTATTGTTGAAGAGTTGTAAATACATGTGTAGTGAAATTAATTGTATGTATTATAAAATGTTGAATGGTTTGTATGAAATAACATTGTTGTTAAATGTTTCAGAGGTTACACGGAGATATTGGTGTGTGTGTGGTGTGTATTTTGTATTCATGTCAATAAGTGGATTGTAAGTATAAAGTCCATAATACTAATCAGATAGAATAAAATGCTTACAGGTGTGAAAAAATGTTGATTCAATAATATGAATTGAGATAATAGCATTAAATAGAAATTGTAATTAAAAGAGAAATAATAATTGAAAGGTGAATTAAAATTATATTTGGTTCGAATTGCAAGAAAGAGATTTTGACAAATATGTTAATAAAAAGATTTATAGAAAGGAAAATTTTGCAGGAAGTATATATATGCCAGTCCATGATGTAACCAGAATGTTTAGACGATGTGAGTCTTGCAGACTAGTGTTTGTATAAACAGGTGTGGTATGTTGAGACTAATGTCTGTAGTCATGCTTGGTGACAATAACAAAAAATGTTGCAGTCTGCTGAATCAGTATCTTGAGTAAAACCTTATTGTGATAGAAAAGAATTGAAATTAAATTTTTTTACAGACCAAATAATAATGAGGCAATTACTGTAACTTTTGAGATTAATTGAATTAGTTAAAGTAAATTAAATACAATTAAATTAATTTAGTAATAAAATTAATAGAAACAATGATTTTTAACAATGAACTTAACTTTATTTTCATTTAAATTCAAATTGGAATTATAAATTAAATGCTAATTGATGCCAATAATGATTAAAACACTTATTTAACACTGACAACTGATGGAAAATGTTCAGGATGAGATAGTGTCTGGAAAATAAGATGTGTATAGTACTGCCCAAGTAACTTGTATCAATGCTAATCTATATTTTATGTTTTAACTGTAGATTCCCCACCTAAGTGCGGTCATGACCTCACCGGACCATGACCGTGAAAGTAGTTAATTGTGGCAAATCATAAATTTTACTTGATATAACCGGCTTGTGGTTTGTTTTATTTTGTTAACCCGGTGGTTTGTTAGACTTAGTAGGGGGGTTATTTTTTGGGGAATCTACCAAATTTTGGAACAGGTCTATTTTCACCCAGATAGGGGTGGTAGTCCATTAGGGGTGTATAATATAAAAAAGAATAGTAGGTTATATGTATACCGAATTTTATTGTAACGCCGAAGCAAGGATGGGGGTGGAATAAAAGAAAAAAATGTCCACCCCTTCCGCATCAGTCCTTGTGAAAGCAACTAGACGCTACAGTCTAGGGGGGCAATAGTGAGTGGGGATGGGCGGTGACCCTGTTACAGGTCATGAGGGAGATGTGGTTTACGGCGAGGATGAGGCTGAAAAAGGCCAAGAAGCCTCGCGCAGAACACATTAAAATGTAACGGGTATCAGGGGTTAAGGGATTAAAAGGGGGGTGTATATATATATATATCTAGTAAAAGAAAAAAAATTTTTTTGTTTATTCTATATAAACATGAGTAGGCAAATAAGAATATAATTTGTATTTACTGTGAGTTAATGTTATTTTGTATAATTAATGTGTCATTTTGGCTGGGCAATATTGTACGGGGAATATTATTCAATTTAACTGGAATTTATGTATACCATTGTAAACCAATATTGTTTTATTAATACTATTTTTTAG
This sequence comes from Magicicada septendecula, assembly GCA_034769895.1. NCBI lineage: Eukaryota > Metazoa > Arthropoda > Insecta > Hemiptera > Cicadidae > Magicicada > Magicicada septendecula. The sequence goes on along the minus strand of CM068376.1, from coordinate 160,419,439 downwards.
GGTCTATAATATAAAATGAGCCAGTACGTTGTCAATGAACCAGTACGGCTAAGAGGAAACAAATCAGTTGTAGGATATGGAGTGATGGAAGGCCGCTTATCAATTTCTTAATCAAATGTTTTAAAGTCAGGCGATACTGGGTCGGGTATCTGTTCGATTTTTCGGTGTTGGGATCTCGAACAGAGAAGTCCAGTAAGATCGGATGGGTGCTGTCGCAGTCGCCAGACTAGGGGGGTAAGAACCCATGATGTAGTAGAGTGTTCAGGGGGGTTGCGGCGCCATATCCTCACTGATCCTCTTAGGTTTAGGCAATAAGAGTTTGAACGCTTCGGCCTTCAACCTCTTATTGGGGGGGTATTGTAACGGTACGGAATTGTGAGCCACCCCAGTTTAATTTCATATTAATTCAAATCATCATTTGAAGCACTTTCCAAGTTGCCAGACTTTCACCTGTAAGGAGCCTCCAGTACAGCAATGCAACACACATACAGTCAGCCAAAACAATTGCCAGACGCATTGCGCAATCACATAGCAGCAGCTTTGTGACACAGTCTACAGTCTGCTGTGTGTCATCAGAGAGAGTGGTAATAAGCAGCATACAGTGCAGATAAAAATTACATAGTGGCCTCGGGTGTAAGATAGGCCGCAGTTAAGAGTAGGCCTATCTTTGAAAATACTAAAACTAATATAAAAAACTGTATAACGCGCGGCCAGCCTAAGCGAGCTAAGTGTTCGAAAATATATGTCGGCCGACAAAACAAAACTAAATGCTATTTTAAAGTGAACTAAAGTAATAGTGGCGCATCAACTTAATTTGAAATAAGCAATAACAGTACCGCGGTTAAACAGTGAAAAACTAAATCATGGTGTGTTAAACAGTGCATTCACAGCAGAGGTGTAAAACAGCGGAGTTCTTCAGACGTTAAGTATTAACTGAGTTTTAAACAAGATTATTTTCCCCTTTTCCACAGAGTATAAGTCAACATAAATAAATTGTAAATCTAAAATGTACATCAGAGATCTCAAAGTGGGGTTTAATAGAACGATAAAATCAAAGAACGAATGGGTGTGAGTGTGTAGCTAAAGCACGTATTGGTTCATGGCAAATAGTAAATAGTTGGGGTATACCATAGTTGTCATAAGCTAGCTAATTAAGAAATATTTTATTACTATGTTTGATTTCACAAATTGTTGCTCATTCTACAAGTATTTGCTCTAAATGTCATGAAAGAGAGACGAAGTAGTTATTTTGAATAATAAATTAGAGGCAACTTGTTTTAGCACAAACGGTGTATTTGATCTTTGCCTATATCAAATCCAAATAATCCTTTTTGCAGCAGTTTCGTCTGAACGACCCTTGGAATAAAACCCTAAGGTAAGAGTTGATTATAATTTAATTAATTGAGAAGTTTCAATACTTCCTCCAGCTCGGACTGTGTGTCGAACAAAACCTTCGTCTTTGCGCCATTTTCGGCAGCGTCGTCGGTTGAACTGCTTGGCGTCCCGTCTGCGCGCCTGGTGTGGTTGTGCGTTGGTGTGCGTAACACAGCCCTTAAGTTCTGCGAATTCAATTGCGTTGTCGCATACAGGCCGCATTCCATTGTACCGACTTCCTTGAACACCTTGCTCTGCTTGACTACAATCGTTTACTCTCTACCCCTTTGTACTTAGGATGTGTGTTCCCTTCCCTCTGCTCACTCCCTTATGTTGGTTCCTGGACTCCCCCTAGGTAACCCTTTCCGGCGCTAATCTGTCCCTTCCCGCCACAACGCTTTTCGTTGAGGACTTTTTATCACACCACCCCCCTTACAAAATTCCCAATCAACTAATTACTCTCCCAATACATCACTTTCATCTACAAAATATCTCCATTTATTTATTACCTCATATATCAATCATTACTCTGCGTATTTTCCCCATATCCACTGTGTCACTATCAATATTCAAATTCTACATTACTTTTATCCACAACAATCTCACTTTGTTCAACTCCCCTTCTAAACTTAACTTGGACTGATCTAAATGTCCTAACCAAATAATAATCACCCAAATTCTAATATTTACCACATTCTACCTTTTAACTCTTCAAAATACAAAACTATCCCAAATACATTTCCATCATTTAAATTAAAATCTTTTAACACATTGAAAATCTATTATTCAAACATTAATTATATTCAATTTTCATTATCTTCAAACATTTAACTACCTTGAAAAATTTGCAAATCACTATAAGTGATATACTACAGCTGATCAGCTGATTTTCTTGGCAAGGTGAATGACCTTACTAGAGATACAATTCAACAATTATATAAAGTACACATGTTCATAATTCTTACCACTAACATATTAACAATAATGACACAATAAAACATACTAAACAGAATCTGATAAACATCTTATATACTTGAAAGTCTTTTAAGTATTAGCAAAGTCTTTTCTGAAATCATTACACAAAGCAGATCACATCTAAATCACTTACTCCTAAACAGCCTATCTAGTACAATAGTATTTTTGAATCAAAATAAAACATTATAATTGACTTGATCACTTAAAATGGGTTGCTCTCATAGGGACTTACATCGCTACTCATTGAGTCATAGTCATAGCAACTGTTACTGAACAGCTCTATGGATTGTCAACCCCCAACTCTCTCTATAGAGTCGTGTTATAAGTTGACCGCCCCCTGTTTACAGAGGTCGTCACCCTCTCACTGCATTTACAGCTACACTCCTACTTCATCGCTTTATTGTTTCCCCCTTTTCTGACTGCTACAATTAGGTAACCACCCGCCGGATGAACCGGATCGAGCGTTTGCCTTATGCACAGATGCTATATCTGTGCCCCTGGCTTGTAACGGCCAGCTCCTTTTCCACACACTCTATTGTTTATTGATGGTGGACTGTGGCATCCATTTGCATTCCCAAGAACTGAAGTTACATGTATAAGGTATAATCGCTGACTATACCGTTCTTGGTTCAGCTTTACATAAAAATTCGGTATTACTGATGTCCGAGGACACCAGTAATCCTACTAAAATGATTCACACACCCTTAATCACAGCACTATCGACACCTTCGACGATAGCCGCTGTTCCATAGTTATGTAGTTTCCCCTGTTACCCCCCTGGTTCAATTTCAACATTCACCAATTTTGTAACTACTTACATAATTCCACGGCCAGGGCCTGGTGAAACCGTGACCGCCCGAAATGTGGGGAAACTACCAAAAGACATATAAGGCCAACGCTGACACCGCTACTGCAATTCACGGAAGGTCAACTCTTATATGTTTGGGTATATTAATTACTTGATCGATTTTCATTTTTTACATTTTTTAGACATATCTATCTTTTCAACTTTTCGACAGCAAACCTCTCGCTTTTCTTAGCTTGTACTACAAATTTCATAATTATATATGGTCACTTACTTACTAAAATACACTATAACTACTGACATAATTTTAAAATTATAAACATTCCAAATTATATTTTGATTGGAGGCTAATTTTATCCTTAAAGCTAATATGGTAATAACCGCCCGAAAAGATGGGGTTTTTTGTTGTGAGGCAGGCTTGGAGAAAAAACAGACCCACTACGAGAATTCACGTTCTCCTCTTACGCAAAATTTACTTCCCCTCCTTCCATTCATCCAAACCCGCCGTCTGTTTATCCCCCAACCCTTCCTCCCAACAAAATTCATCTTTTTAATTATTCTGAAACTATTCTCACCGGTGAAATTTATTTTTACCAATGAGACTAAAAAATTTTGTTTGTGAATGCCTTTAATATATATATAGCCTCCACTACTATTTACAATCACTCGAAGGCAGTGCTGGTACGTGATATGGTACACCTAGCCGCTGCACCTTGAGTGTAAAAAAAATTAATTCGTATCACGTACCTTTATGGGTCCCCCTCCCCATTCAAAAATGTGGTGAAATTTCTAATCTTTACCAATTTTGGTGGAGCCGGACCATCGTTGTTTCACCACCCGAAGGAAGCTCCTCCAACCATGGCCCGCCTCCAATTGCCGAAAACCACGGCCAGGACTGGTAAGGTCGTGACTGCCCGAAAATGGGGGAGAGTCCCTTCTGAAAGCATAAATAACATGTTAAATTTCAAAAGAAAATTTTACCTTGACCAATATAATTTCAAATTCGTAGCATTTTGTGTTCCCACTATCTCCTGTTACCTGATTGCGTAGTACGTATGCGTTGTTCATTTTTATTTCTACAATCTAATAAGGTCCTTCATATAAGAGGAAAAACTTCTTTATTTCTTTATCCTGTGCGCTAGACAAATCATGCCTCCTTACCAATACTAACTGTCCTATCTCATATTTGACCCACTTACCCTTTTCATCATGCTTCCGCTTTCTCCTCTCTCCCTTGGTGAGTAGACTCTCGTTTGCAAGTTGTATTTTTACATCCCTGTCGAGAACTCTTTCTTCCGGTAGATATTCAAAAAGTTGTTCTAATATTCTGGGTGGACAGTTTCCCTTGATTAGCTCGTACGGTGTAAACCCTGTAGAATTGTGGGTTGTGCTGTTTAACCAATCCTCCACCTTCTTTACTTATAAAGGCCATTCTGTATGTTTGGAGTGACAATACGCCCTAAATATCCTGCCGATTTCTCGCATCATCCGCTCTGCCTGGTTCGACTGTGGATGGTAAACTGCCGTATGCTTGGGTATGATGCCTTCCCAGCCAATAGTCTGTCTCCACTTACCGCTGATGAACTGCGGTCCATGATCAGATAAAATTACCTTCGGCTTACCTACGTTGATCATGTAGTCCTTGGTTATCTTTTTGCTGAGCACCTTGCTAGTAGCTCTCTTTACGCTGTACAACCTAACAAACTTGGTAAAAGTGTCTAAAACAACAAAAATATATACCACTCCTCCTCTACCTTTAAGCAATGGTCCATACAAATCTACCGCAACTAAATCGAAAGGTCTTTCAACTTTAACATAATTCATTTCTCCTTTGACCCTATAATTTACTACTTTTGACTTTTGACACAAATCGCAAACTCTTAATACTCTTCTAACTCTCCTCTCCATATTTTTGAATACACAGGACTCTTTTAAAATATTAGTACACTTTTTCGCCCCAAAATGCCCATATCTTATATGACAATCCCAAATGATCTTATCTACTAACTCATCGGGTATCATTAACCTCCAATCCTGTTCACCCCCTTCTACTTTCTTAAACATGTTAAATTTTACTTTACTTTTATTAATTACTTATCACATAATCACTCGTCTACTCTTAAATTTCTTCGGACGCCATCTTGCCTTTATATTATATTAATTGCAAGAAAGATAATTACTTACCATGTTGGGCCAGATTCTTTTCGGCGAACTAAAAAGAACAGAAATGGTTGTCAAAATAAAGAAAACTTTATCTGTTCCCCATGGTTTAAAATTTATTGGTATTTCAATTTTATTATAAACACATTCTTTTCTCCCTCTTTCACTTTTTGTTCCCATAATAATTCAAGTAAAATATAGACATAAAATGGATCATTATTTAAGCTGAATATAATTTGTTCACCAATAGTCAAAATAAAACAGGAACTGTAAATACAAAATAATTTATTTTATGCTTAACTAACACGACGGAAACCAGAGCTTTCACACACACACACACACACACACACACACACACACACACACACACACACACACACACACACACACACACACACACACACACACACACACACACACACACACACACCAGGATTCTAAGAGCTCTCTCTATTAATTGTGAAAATATTTGAATGTGAATTTTACAATTTTGAATATTTAAATCATAATTGAAAGTTTTGTTTTCATTCTTGTAGACTACTTAGCTGAGTTTGAGTCCAGACGACGTCACATTTCTACACGCACACACTTTATGTTAATAAATAATTTGTTTACATCTCCAAACTGTTAATTTACATTATTTACGCACAACTTTTGATTTTACGTCAACTTTAAAATCTGTTATTTACATTATTTGTTGTTTTGCGGGCCCGCAATTTACGTTCCGGAACTTCGTATATGTCACTCGTGCGAGTGTTGAATTTAGACTGGGCTGAGACAAATGGCACTATTTTGTAAAGTGGTCACAGTTACATGACCAATTCTTATTGTCTTGAGTTCGTATCACTACGCCAGCATAAGGTTTTGGCTTACACGCCTAACATTCCACAGCGGGGATTGTCTCTGACATAAGATGTTGACGTCACATGGTCTGATGCTATTACATAACTTGTTTACCATTTGTAAGTCATTGGAGCTGACCTTGACTCATTTTCGCTGGTTGTCTATTGCGTCTTTATAATATTCATGAATAATTTCACAAGCAGTGCTACCACTGTTGCTACCAATAAAATTTACCTTTTGTCCCTTTATGTTTACGTTTTTCCCAATTATTATTTTTACATTGTAAAAAATGCTGTTTGCTTTTATGAAAATACAAATTTATTTATTTTACCCCAGGTAGGCCAAAATGTCCCATTACAATACCCCCTCAATGAGAGGTTTTATGCCGAAGCATAAAAACTCTCATTGACACATTCATACTTGCTAAAGGGATCAGCCAGGATATGTCGCCACAACCCCCTTGATGGTTTACAAACAAAATATAATTAACACCCTTGGTCCAGTGACTGTGACCGCACCTGAATGACAATACTGGACTTCTCTCTCGAGATCCCAACACCATAAAGTCAGACAGATACTTAACGCCCCTGCTCTGACGCGCTGGCCAGCTCAGGACCGCCGTCACAGCATCACCAAACTCTGAAACAACAAATTAAAATATTAACTAGTGGCCTTGTACACCACCATATCCCTAACTGATCTGTTTCCCCCTAGCGGTGCTGGTTTGCATTAAGAAGCACTGGTTTTCCTCTTAATTCTTAAATTCTAACACATATATGAAGACATATCATAACATATTTAAAATTCCATAATCTCATTCTGTGTACTTTCTCTTGTTAACTTCGATTCCAAAATTCAAAATTACTGCTCTGATTCCTATCAGAAATTAAATAAACATTTCCCATTACCATATTACACATTTCTCTTATCCCCAATTTGCATCAAAATTTTTTTAAATTCATGAAATTCTCTTAAATACTAACAAACACAATACAACATAAGAAAACATAGTACATTCATAATTCACATTGTTATTATTACATTAAAATAAACAATTCACATTTAAGTTTGACCACAATCTACACACTTTACATCATTAACTTGGCATATAAAATTATAAAATTTACCTTTTAATCTCAATTGAACTTTTATTAATTCATTTCCCAAGAAAAATTAAAAAATTTTTTTTTCATTTTACATAACATTTCATTTATTATTCCATTTCATTAACTTGGGTGATTCTCAGTTATTCATCATAATTCACTTTATCAACTTGGCATTTACCTATAATCTTCCCCTTTTATGACTAACGCTCCCTTGCAAATTCTTTAACTAGTATGACACCCATCTACCAAAAATCTACCAACCCTTCATCACCTAACTCATCTCGCATCATTCTACCCTTATCACAAAATACTCTCTACCCCTTTGTACTCAGGATGTGTGTTCCCTCCCAAAGCTCATTCCCTTATCTGGTTCCTGGACTTCATTCCTAGGCAACCCTTTCCGGCGCTAATCGGTCCCTCCCTGTCCCAACCCCTTTCGTTGGACTCCTTACACCACCCCCCTTACAAAATTCCCACTTACCTAATAATTACTCTCCCATTACCTCACTTTCACCTACAAAATCTCCACTTATTTATTACCTCAATATAACAATCATTAATCTACATATTTCCCCATAGCTACTGTGTCACTATCAATATTCAAATTCTGTATTACTTGTATTTCATCTCTTATTCTGTCTAACACCCATCTATATTCAACTTGTACTGACTCAAATGTCTTACTTAAACAATTACTATCACCCAACTTCTATCTTTTACAACCCATTGAACATTCTAATTATCTCATTTATTTCATTATTTATCTAAAATCTTTAAACACATTGAAAACTTATCCTATAAAATATTATATTTTTATAATCCTTATTCCTAACATACTACGTGCAATTAATACAATAAGACATAATAAACACAATATAGGAAACATCTAGTGCATCCATTTTGCAAATCAAAACAAAATTATTTAGTTATCTCAGTAGCGAGTCATCATTATTAATATACAACAAATGTTTAATTCATTACCCCCCTGGGTAACCTCCCTGCCACACACACTATGACTCCCCCTGGACTGTGGCGTCCAGTTGCTTCCACAAGGACTGAAGTTTTGGAGGAATTTTGTCATCTTGTCCTTGCTTCAGCGTTACATTTTAAAAAAAACTAGATATAATATCTAAATGTACAGATTATACGCCCTTAATGCGGGTCTACCACCTTTTTTTACTGTTCCTACTCGAACAGAGTGGCAGCCGCTGTTCCAGAATTCCAGGGATTCCCCTAAAATCACCCCCATTGATTTCAAATATACACCAATTTCAAGCCATCTATGGTCAAGGTTCTTAATTTATGGCCATAGCTGACCGCTAACCAAAACCACGATTAGTGCTGGTAAGGCAGTAATCGCCCGAAAAGTCGGGGAAATCATCTCTAATTTCAGGCATGTTCTAATCGTCATTAATATGCACGGCACGGCAATCTATCAGGATACAATATAAAATTGTATAAAAGGGTGTGCCAGCATTTTACGCCATTTTGGCCTCCGATGGAGGTAACACTCTCTGTTACCCCCAACACTTATCGCTACCTACGGTGGCACATGCCACCACCGTATTAGCCACTTAATAACTAAACTAAACCTTTCTACAATTGCTGTTTCTACATTCCATTATTATATCACTTCTATAAACACCACTCTACCCCCCCAAAATTACCCACACATCTTGTATAATAACAAGTTTTTTTTTTTTTTTTTTTTTTTTTTTTATATATCCAGACACTTCTGCAACTCCTACTCTTCTAACTCCGACACTTACGTTACTATCTCCCATGGAGCTAAACTAAGTACACATAATCTATTTTACTTAAAGAGTTTTTTAACAAGTGCAACAACTATATTAAGGTACTGCTAAACTGCCAACAATTTGGTCACCTTAAATTTCTACGTTCTAAATCTAAATTATAACTACAGTAGACTCTCAACTATCCGACCTAATGTGGCGGTCGGCTGGGTCGGATAGCAAAAAAGTCGGATACACCGGAGCCGTAGGCATACTAGCCTCTGTAAGGTCAATGACCGCCACCCTATTGCGTTGAATGTGCTTGTTGCTATTTGGATGCGTACGTCATATCAGTTTGTCCTTATAAATGACGTACAGTAATAAATGAATTAGAAAGAAATGAAATAAGAATTCGCAACTACAGTATCTTTCACAAAACCTTTATTTGAAGGACGAAACAAAATGTGTAGTTAACAATAAGTTGAATGAGTTTTACTATGAGTTTTAATTTATACGAAAGCTTTCAACCAAATTAGTTGTTAATATAAATCAAATTATAATAACCTAAAACTACGTGCTGTATAATGAAAGAACAAGTGAAACTTACATTGTCTAAGGTTTGAAAAAGTCTGTAATTGAGACCTGCTTCTTTCCTGGCATTAATTTCCTCGCCGCTATATCCTTCCACTTACGTAAACATATTGCTATGACAGCACAGAACAATGTACGCGTTTATCGAATATGCCAGAAGGATCTCGATGTAAGCGTGTAGTGTATGTGCTACTAGACGCATTTTGCGAGAATTTTCTCGACTGTGTCGGGCTTTGCTTGGGCGCTCGGACTGTGTCAAGGGCGTAGTAATTACGTAGTTCACGAGAGATAAGACGCAGTTTGGAAGCTTCTGGTGTGTGAGCGTGACTATAAATACATCGGGTAGCGGCCTTAGTTTTTCAGTTCAATGCGAGATATTTGATAGTGTGGTTTGAGAGTATTAGTGCGATATTTTCCAGAGCGGTTCGAGTTATTGCTGTGTACGTTCAAGTAGTTATTATTGAAGTGTTGCGTTTTATAATCAGACGGTATAATTGTAATAAAATTGAGTTTTAATATTTGTGGACATTTTATTGCGTGTGTACAATTTTCATTTGATTTACTGTAGACTGTGTTGTTAATTACGAACTGTTTTACTGTAGCAATTAAAGGTGTGATTAGTGACTTAATTGGTGTCTTGTACTTATTTTGTTTCCACTGTACCTACGACGATCGAGTAGATCGTCGTAACAATATGATGTCTGCTGGTGTTGCTTCTTCTTGCTGGCCAATGTATTCCACTGCCGTCTCGATCGCCTTCAGGCCTTCGGAGTGGGTTATACGATCGGAGGGTTCATCACCTTGTTCCTCTTCAATCGGCTGTTCATTTAATACCATCGCTACAATATCTTCGTCTGCAATTTCTTCGATTTCGTCCTTTGCCAACCATTCTGTGATGTCTTCCAATGAAGCTTCCTCACATCCGGGAACTTTTTCTAACAGCGATACAAGCACAGTGTTATCAGTTGCATTTTCCACATCACATTGCTGTTCTACCTCTTCCCACTTATCACTGGCTCTGTGATCCAGCAAAATTTTCCACGATCGCACAAGTGTTAAAGATGGAATTTCATCCCATGCCTCGGACACCCATCTGATGATGTCAAGCATGTCTACTGACTGTAGTGCCGTCGCAACTTCTGTATTATCAATTGTCGCGATGATATAGCTTAGTAGCATACGTCGATATTTCTTTTTCAAAGCTTGGAGCACTCCCTGATCCATTGGCTGACATATAGATGTAACATTTGCAGGCAAGAACAAAGCTTTTATGTCTCCATCTTTTAATTGGTCATTTGCTGGATGTGAAGGAGCGTTATCCAAAACTAAGATTGCTTTCCTTGTTAAATTGTTTTCAGCTAAATGTTTTCAGCTTGTGGCACAAATTCCTGTTCAAACCAATTTTTGAAAATTTCTCCATTCATCCACACCTTTTTTTGATGGGTATAATGCAGGGGCAAAGAACTTAAATCTTTAAGATTTTTAAAAACTCTAGGCTTGCGAGATTTTCCAATCAAGGTCAGTCTCAACTTGTGGTTTCCGGTTGCGTTACTACAAGCTAAAACTGTAACGCGGTCGTTGCTCTTCTTGAACCCTGGTGTGGCCTTTTCCTGTTTAGACGCTAGTGTTTTAGACGGCAACATAATTCAAACCCATCTCATCACAGTTGTACACTTGTTCTCCGGAAATACCTTCCTTATCAAGCAGGTCAAAAAAGTGTTTTTTAAAGTCAGGGACAGCCTCCTTATTAGCAGACAATGCTTCACCACTAATCGTCATCTGACAAACACCAAAACGTTTCTTCCAGCGATCAAGCCATCCGTCACTGGCAGTAAACTCACCATCGTCTCCTTCGATCTGTTTTTTAAACTGAATCGCTTTTTCTTGGATCAAGGGGCCTGAAACCGTCAATCCTTTCCCCTCACATTTTCATACCACAGATATAAACCCTCTTCAACTTCAACATGTTTTCCTTTTTGCATAGTTTTTCTAACTTTCACGCCACTGCCACTTGCTTGCTTAGAACACCATTTTTCAATCTCTGCGCGATTTCTTCACCAATCACCCACAGTAGTTTTTCCAACTCCTAACTCCAGTGCAGTTTTGTTTACCGACTCACCAGAATCCATTCTTTTTATTGCTTGCAGTTTTTCTTCCAAAGTTACTACCACTTTCTTTCGTTAGTCACCCATATTTCACTTAAAAAAAAAGCCACCAACAATACTGTATACACACTTTATAACAAATTAACAATCCACGAACGACTGAACCGCACGGACTGACTTCTGGATACAGACTGACTGATGCACCTGTTACACACTTAAGTAGGAACACGAAACTTTCCTGTCACAACATGAATCAATTGGCGTACTGTATTGGTAACTGGTGATTCACGCGTAAGCACCTGCACCCGCGTGGCGGGATTGCTCACATGACGTTTGAAGGCGCTAGTAATCGGATTGGAAATACTGCATATGTACCGTACTCAATTTTTTTTTTTTTTTTTTTTTTTTTTTTTTTGAGTAGCGGGTCGGATAGGCCGGAGGTCGAATAGGCGGGAGTCGGATAGCCAAGAGTCTACTGTAGTTCCTTTTCTCCTAAATAAATTCGGCCACCATTTAAAATTATTTTTTAGGTTTTTCATTCCCGAGTAGAACAGTTACTTATTACTGACTATTCTACTTGGAAACGAGGTAGCTCCTAATGAGTTGCACTTGTTATTCACATGAATTTTGGGTCGTTTTATTATATGAAATAAAACTATTATATGTTCATGGATAATTGCCAATTGTACTTTTTTTTTTTTTTTTTTTTTTTTTTTTTTAATATATATCTTCCATCCACGAACTTTATGGGTCCCCCTCCCCGTTCAACAATAAGATTAAATTTCTATACACCAATTTGTGGAGTAGGACCATCGTTGCTTTCACCCCATCTTTAGAAGTTCCGCCAACCATGGTCCTCCTCCAAACAGCCAAAATCCACGGTCAGGGATGGTGAAGCCGTGACCGCCCGAAAATGGGGGAGAGTCCCTTCTGAAACAACATAAAATAATACATTAAAATTCAAACACTTATGGTGACCGATACAACTTCAAGTTTGTCGCATTTTGTGTACTTACTATCTCCTGCGTTGCTGGGTTGCGTAACACATACGCATTACTCATCTTTACTTCTACAATTTCATATGGTCCCTCGTATAATAGAAAAAACTTCTTTATTTCTTTATCCTGTGCGCTAGACAAATCATGTCTCCTTACCAGTACTAATTGCCCTACCTCATATTTAGTCCACTTACCTTTAGCATCATGTCTCTGCTTTCTCCTCTCTCCTTTTGTGAGTAAATTTTCATTCGCTAGTCGGATCTTCATATTCACGTCTATTGTTTGATTTTCTGGTGGATAGTCAAAAAGTTGTTCCAATATCCTAGGTGGCCTTGTTCCTTTTATTAATTCATACGGCGTAAACCCGGTGGATTCATGGGTGGTACAATTCAGCCACTCCTCTACTTTCTTAACGTAGGATGGCCATTCGGTGTGCTTGGCATGACAATACGCCCAAAATATCCTACCAATCTCTCTCATCACCCGTTCTGCCTGGTTGGACTGTGGATGGTAAACTGCCGTATGCTTGGGTATGATGCCTTACCACCCAAGCGTCTGTCGCCACTTGCCGCTGATAAATTGGGGTCCATGATCGGATAAAATGATCTTCGGCTTACCTATATTCACCATATAATCTCTCGTTATCTTCTCGCTTAGCACTCTGCTCGTCGCTCTCTTGATACTATATAATCTAACATACTTAGAAAACGTGTCTCATACAACAAAAACATACATTACTCCACCCCTACCTTTGGGTAATGGCCCATATAAATCTACAGCAACTAAGTCAAACGGTTTCTCTACCTTAATATAATTCAATTCCCCTTCTACTCTATAATTCACTACCTTAGACCTTTGACATAAATCACATACCCGTAATAACATCCGTACTCGCCTCTCCATATTATTAAAAACACATGATTCTTTTAAAACATTCGTACACTTTTTTGCCCCGAAATGCCCATACCTTATACGGCAATCCCAAATAATTTTATCTATCAACCCTTCTGGTATAACTAGTCTCCAATCACGCTCACCACCTTCTACTTTTTTGAACAAAATTCCTTCATATACTTGGAAACGTGCACTATATTCAGACCCATCTACATTCGTTTCTAAACTAACAATTATTTTACCCAATTTATTTTCAGATCTTTGCATATTCTTAATATCCCTTAACTCCTCACCAAAAATTCTATCTTCTCTAGTTAATCTAAAAATTTCTATCTCTTTAAGGTCCCTATCTGTTTTATTTTCTATAATATCTACTCTGGAAAGTGTGTCTGGTACTTTATTATCTGACCCCTTTATGTATTCCCAGGAAAAGTTGTATTCTTGTAAAGCTAACACCCACCTGGTTAGACGACTAAGTGTCAGTCTGCAGGAGTTCAAAAATGACAGCGCCTTTTGGTCCGTCCTGATAATAGTCTTGTTCCCTAAGATGTAGGTGCGGAACTTTCCTACCGCAAACACGATGCTCAATAACTCCTTCTCCGTAGTTGTATAATTTCTTTTGGCTGCCAAAAGAGATCTGCTGGCGAAAGCTATCGTGTGGTGTTCTCTGTCACTATCCTCCTGATACAACTCCGCTCCTAGGGCGACGTTACTGGCGTCAGTCTGTAAGTAAAAAGTTTTTAAGAAATCAGGGTGGTTCATCATTATCATATTTGAAAATTTTCTCTTTATCTCCTCGAAAGCATCCCTTTCCTTTTCTCCCCATTTCCATTGTTTATTTTTCTGTAGTACAGCACTTAACCTTGCTGTTGTCTGAGCGTAATTTTTCTGGAATTTTCTGTAGAAATTGCACAAACCCAAAAAACTTTGTAATTGTTTAATATTCTTAGGTTCTGTAAATCGCATTATAGCTTCTACTTTATCAGGGTTAGCTAAAATTCCTTCGGGAGTTATAATAAAACCCAAAAAATGTATTTCAGATTGTAAAAATTTCGACTTCTCCCAATTAACAGTTAAACCCCCATTCTGTAATTTATCTATTACATACTCAATATGCTCTAAATGTTCCATGAATGTTCTGGACGCTATTAATATATCATCAACATATACAGTCAGAAAATCTAAGTCTTTTGGTTGTAATATCATGTCTAAACACTTAATAAAACTCGCTACACTAGTGTTAAGCCCAAATGGTAGGCGTTTGAACTGATAATTCTTACCATTGAAGAGAAAGGCAGTATATCTCCGACTCTCTGCTGCTAACGGCACCTGCCAATATCCTGCGGTTAGATGTAAAGATGTCATGTACTTGACCCCGCTAAATTTCTGAAAAATCTCATTAATAGGTTCCGGTGACTCTCGGTCAGGTATTATAATCTGATTTATTTTCCTTGCATCTAAGCATAATCTTACCTTTCCGTCTTTCTTTATTACCACCACCAATGGGTTCGAGTAAGGCGATATCGATCTTTCAATTATATCTCCCTCCATCATTCGATCCAACTC
This sequence comes from Magicicada septendecula, assembly GCA_034769895.1. Lineage (NCBI taxonomy): Eukaryota > Metazoa > Arthropoda > Insecta > Hemiptera > Cicadidae > Magicicada > Magicicada septendecula. Next base: position 160,404,289 of record CM068376.1, on the reverse strand, counting down.
CTCTTGTACTGCTCTCCGCTTTGAAAATGGTACTGGATAACTCCACTGCATGTAGGGTGAGTGTTCTCGCACCTTCAGCTCACATACATAGTCCCTGGCTTTTCCAGGTAACTCTGCAAACACATCTCTATAACGCTCCATAACTGCCCACAACTCCTGTTGTTGAGTACTCCCTACAACTCCACCTTCATTAAAAAATTTATCAGCCCTATTTTCCCACACTCTCTCATCACTCACATGCATCTCTCTCTCCTCATTTTCTACAATCTCACTCTCTCGACATATATTTACTTTAGTTTCTATATCCCCATTGCCTACTTGCTTTTGTATCATTTTTACCCCTGTAACTCTAACTTCGTCTAACACCCTCTTAAAATTTAACCCTGACTGGTTCACTACCATTATTAAATTCCACTATCCGTTTATTAAAATCTATTACTGCCCCATTTCTCTCCAAAAAACCATTTCCCAAAATTACATCTAAACTCAGTCCCTTAACTACCAAAAAGGTATTTTCAAATTCAGTTTCATTAAGGAATATATTTAACTGCACTTGTTTAGTAACTCGTTTACTACATACTCCAGTTACCCCCACTACTGTTACACCCGCAACTGGTAATGATGGTATATTTTTATTTATTTCTTTCAATTCTCCCATTACATTTTCAGAAACTACTGATATTTCACTCCCTGTGTCAATCAATGATTTAAAATTCTTACCTTCTATGGTGACGATTACCTCCGTCAATCCAGTTCTGTTTTCTATAACTTTTGTATCACCTTCCTCCAACAACTCCTTCGTCATGTCCATTTGTATAACATTATTATGATATTCGTCGGCTATCTGGACCCTCCTGTTCTCCGTGGACAATGGTGGGGTCCTTGCTTCCATTGTCGGCCTCAGTTTTCCGTTGACGTACCCGCCACGGCTTGGTTATATCCTCCTCTCCCTCTCGTTGCAGGTCTACCTCCTCTGTCGTTACCTCCCCCTCGCTGTTGTTGATGGTGTTGATTTGGTGCCACGTTGTTCCGTTGGCAATCTTGTGCTTGGTTGCATCTGTAACATACTGTTCGGATAGCATAATTCTCATATTCACAACTTAAACATTTCCAAATTCCGCCTCTAAAATTAGGGTTATTATTTCCCCTCATTCCTCTATAAGAGTTTGGTGTTCCCCTATGCTGATGATAATTGTCATTATTTATTACCGTTGGTGGATTTGGACGCCTCCCTCCTTCGCGTTCCCCAATATTTTGTAACACATCTAACATACTCTCCAGTTCATTTATATCTACTATCTCTCTCGTCATTAAAGTTAGCTGTACCTCTCTGGGCAAGTGTTTACTAATATGTCTAACGAAGGACCGTAACGGCAACGGCAGTTCTAGGTACTTTGCTTCATTATACATTTTCATGACATACGTGGTGTGCTATTATGTTTTAATCACATTTAATTATTAAATTTTATTCCTTTTAAAACTTACCTCTCAGTCCAAAGTTCGTTGCACGAAACTGCGACATACAAGTATGACCTTCAGGTTATCTGAATAATGTACTCAACTCGCTTTTCATTTGAAACAAATCTAATTTAATTGCATTTCTTTTCTTTCTTTAAGCACACACTCTCTACTCCTCCTTCAAATCACATATTACAGCTCATTTTCTCCTTTTAAAAAACAGACACTACATTTCATACATTTGTGTAAGCATTTCTTATTCTACTATAGTTGTAAACCTATTAAAAACGACCCAGATTGCCCATCCACTCATTCATACGAAACCCCTGTTACATATAATTACTTTAAAAACCCCTTTTTTACATGATTGTAATAATTTTGTGTTGGATACAATTAGTTACCCTGGCGTCCTCCTGTAACCGCATGGTGCGTCCCGCACTCGATTTCTTTTCAAAAAAAATATATTACCGTTTCATTGATTTTAAAGTTCCACTTCACCACTGGTTAAGTTACTGTACTTTTAAATTATATTTCTTGTTATTTACGCATACTATTACTGTCGGCCGACATTATTTTACCCGGGTAGACAATTGAAACGACCGTGCATGGTCTATTCTGGGAGTCGACTGGTGAAACGGCGGGTAATTAAATCCTCACCTTGTCTGACTGTTTCTGGGCACATACACGGCCACTTCGATTACACAGCTTCTCGTCACCGTTTAGGTAGCATGGTTTTGCATTGGGCACTGGCGTCGACGATGCTGACTGACGAAAATATTGAGGCTGTGGAAGGCATGGCCTCTAAGAGTATCCGTCAGCAACGAACCGCATGGAACAAAGTTTTCGTCTTTCGCCATTTTTCGTGGCGTCCCTTTGGAGTCTGATGTGCGTCTTTACGCGCGCATGTTCATGTTGCACGTCTTTGTACGTGCCTCAATGCTTAATTACCGCCGGGTGTTTAGACTAGGCATCGCATTCCATTGCCAACTCGCCATCCACAATCTCACTTCATTGTTCCTTGGACGACAATTTTACTTCATATAGGGACTGACCGTGCAGAGGGAAAATATAATATTAGAAATTTTTAATAAAATGAAAACCCTTCCCTTTAGCCCCGTTACAATGGTTAGGTGGTTGTTTATTCTCCCAAAATTCCCTGTTCCCATTATTTTACTACGTAAAATTTCCTGGTCCTCTTCTGACCAATACTTGTTTCGGAATGCTAACTCGAATTTTTCATAACTACTCCACTCTGTGTTATGTACTTCCGCCCATATTTCGGAATTACCCTTGAAACACTTTAAGATTTTTAGCAATTTAATCTCCCAACTACTACTATTAAACCGGTTAAATTCTCTTACCCTACTCAAAAATTGCATCGGATGTACTCTGCGGTTGTCACAATTAAATTGTTCAAGTTCTATTTCATCTCTTGCTTCGCGAGTATACAACACTCGCTCCGCAACACTACTTAAATTTTTGCTTACGGCCACATGTAATTCATCTTTAATTTCCATGATGTCTCGCTCAATTACTTTTAATTTATTATCATTTATAATTTCGTATTGGAGGTTATGTTTACTCATAGCCCCCACACTCTCTTGCACAGATTGTTTACACACACTCTCTATCTCCATTATTTTATTTTTTACGTCAACATCAATCTTATTAATACACTTACTTTCTATCTCTACACACTGTTCTTTGACTTGAATCTTAATCTGATCTGTCATTTGTTCATGTGCATAATTTATTTTGCTTTCAAAATTTTCTGTTAATTCATTGATTTGTTTCTCTAACTTATGGCCTACTGATTTTAATACTTGGTCTTTGATTGTACTAAAACGTTCATCAATCTCATTCAGACGTTTATTCATGTTACTTTCAAATTTAACATTTTGTGTATTCATTATATCAAATTTACTATTCTGTTCATCGAATTTGCTGTTCTGAACGTCAAATTTTACGTTAACACTACTCAAGTTATCAGATATTGTTTTCATAAAATTAAACACATCTTCCATTGACAACTCTTTGACTCGTGTTGTCATTGGAGTAGATTGTGCTTCTAACATTGACTCTGTAAGAGTGTTTTCTAAACTTAATTCTTTATTCTCCATTTTGTAATAGTAAAATTCTTACCTTTGTATCAAAATACTAACATCATCACAAAATACTACCATTAAAATAATCACACAATTCTTTCTCTAACAAAGGATTATATTTACTTGTATTACATATGCTCATAACATAACATCATATTTACATTTATTTTACGTACACATCGCTTTATTAATTCCAAACAACCATCTCTGCCCTCCAAGTGGCCTATATTTATATAAATTTATTTATATAAATTGTCCCTATGTTCGGGCGCCATTGTTAAATTTTACTTTACTTTTATTAATTACTTTTCACATAATCACTTGTCTACTCTTAAATTTCTTCGGGTGCCATCTTGCCTTTATATTATATTAATTGCAAGAAAGATAATTACTTACCATGTCGGGCCAGATTCTTTTCGGCGAACTAAAAAGAACAGAAATGGTTGTCGAAATAAAGAAAACTTTATCTGTTCCCCATGGTTTAAAATTTATTGGTATTTCAATTTTATTATAAACACATTCTTTTCTCCCTCTTTCACTTTTTGTTCCCATAATAATTCAAGTAAAATATAGACATAAAATGGATCATTATTTAAGCTGAATATAATTTGTTCACCAATAGTCAAAATAAAACAGGAACTGTAAATACAAAATAATTCGTTTAATACTTAACTAACACGACGGAAACCAGCGCTTTCACACACACACACACACACACACACACACACACACACACACACACACACACACACACACACACACACACACACACACACACACACACACACACACACACACACACACACACACACACACACACACACACACACACCTACCCCAGGATTCTAAGAGCTCTCTCTATTAATCGTGAAAATATTTGAATGTGAATTTTACAATTTTGAATATTTAAATCATAATTTAAAGTTTTGTTTTCATTCTTGTAGACTACTTAGCTGAGTTTGAGTCCAGACGACGTCACATTTCTCCACGCACACACTTTATGTTAATAAATAATTTGTTTACATCTCCGAACTGTTAATTTACATTATTTACGCACAACTTTCGATTTTACGTCAACTTTAAAATCTGTTATTTACATTTTTTGTTGTTTTGCGGGCCTGCAATTTACGTTCCGGAACTTTGTATATGTCACTCGCGCAAGTGTTGAATTTAGCCTGGGCTGAGACAAATGGCACTAATTTGTAAAGTGGTCGCAGTTACATGACCAATTCTTATTGTCTTGAGTTCGTATCACTACGCCAGCATAAGGTTTTGGCTTACACGCCTAACATTCCACAGCGGGGATTGTCTCTGACGTAAGATGTTGACGTCACATGGTCTGATGTTATTACATAACTTGTTTACCGTTTGTAAGTCATTGGAGCTGACCTTGACTCATTTTCGCTGGTTGTCTATCGCGGCTCTATAATATTCATGAATAATTTCACAAGCAGTGCTACCACTGTCGCTACCAATAAAATTTACCTTTTGTCCCTTTATGTTTACGTTTTTCCCAATTATTATTTTTACATTGTAAAAAATGCTGTTTGCTTTTATGAAAATACAAATTTATTTATTTTACCCCAGGTAGGCCAAAATGTCCCATTACAATACCCCCTCAGTGACAGGTTTTATGCCGAAGCATAAAAACTCTCATTGACACATTCATACTTGCTAAAGGGATCAGCCAGGATATGTCACCACAACCCCCTTGATGGTTTACAAACAAAATATAATTAACACCCTTGGTCCAGTGACTGTGACCGCACCTGAATGACAATACTGGACTTCTCTCTCGAGATCCCAACACCATAAAGTCAGACAGATACTTAACGCCCCTGCTCTGACGCGCTGGCCAGCTCAGGACCGCCATCACAGCATCACCAAACTCTGAAACAACAAATTAAAATATCAACTAGTGGCCTTGTACACCACCATATCCCTAACTGATCTGTTTCCCCCTAGTGGTGCTGGTTTGCGTTAAGAAGCACTGGTTTTTCCTCTTAATTCTTAACTTCTAACACATATATGAAGACATATCATAACATATTTAAAATTCCATAATCTCATTCTGTGTACTTTCTCTTGTTAACTTCGATTCCAAAATTCAAAATTACTGCTCTGATTCCTATCAGAAATTAAATAAACATTTCCCATTACCATATTACACATTTGTCTTATCCCCAATTTGCATCAACATTTTTTTAAATTCATGAAATTCTCTTAAATACTAACAAACACAATACAACATAAGAAAACATAGTACATTCATAATTCACATTGTTATTATTACATTAAAATAAACAATTCACATTTAAGTTTGACCACAATCTACACACTTTACATCATTAACTTGGCATATAAAATTATAAAATTTACCTTTTAATCTCAATTGAACTTTTATTAATTCATTTCCCAAGAAAAATTAAAAAATTTTTTTTCATTTTACATAACATTTCATTTATTATTCCATTTCATTAACTTGGGTGATTCTCAGTTATTCATCATAATTCACTTTATCAACTTGGCATTTACCTATAATCTTCCCCTTTTATGACTCTAACGCTCCCTTGCAAATTCTTTAACTAGTATGACACCCATCTACCAAAAATCTACCAACCCTTCTCTACCTCTAACTAACTACTCTAACTCATCTCGCATCATTCTACCCTTATCATAAAATACTCTCTACCCCTTTGTACTCAGGATGTGTGTTCCCTCCCAAAGCTCATTCCCTTATCTGGTTCCTGGACTTCATTCCTAGGCAACCTTGACTGCTCTTCTTGTCTTTGTTGTCGCAGGTTTTTTCAGTGTTCAAAAGTAAGGTTAACCTTCACACAAATGATTAATGAGTGTTGAGGAAAAAGAAATGTGTATATGGGCGTGTTGTCTGTCTGTGTAGAGATAAAATGTGTGTGGGTCGGGTAGCCTTTGCGTAAAAGCACCTTGATGTATATGTGCGCACATAGATTTTGTGTATTGTTGTAACCTAATGAAAACAATCATTCTCCTCGCTCACAGTGCGAAACAGTATGTGTGAAATAAAACACGACATCAATCATGTGTATAAGTATAATTACACCATCAAAAATGATACAATAAATATACACAGTTATGCATTACATAATGCAATAAACACACACACACACACACACACACACACACACACACACACACACACACACACACACACACACACACACACACACACACACACACACACACACACACACACACATGCATAAAGTACTTATAGAATTGTCAGATGGTTTTAACATCAGCAGTGAATCTATAACAGACGTCAATGTACGGAATTAGAGAGTTACAAATGAAACCGCTGTAGAATGAATAAATAGAAAATCACTAGGTCTGACCTTATAGAAAAACAAATGTAAAACTTCATGTTCACACGATATTGAACGATGTAGTAAGTGTGGAACCGAGCTAAGAAACACTGTCCACTCTGCTCTATTTCTCGAATACAAATGACCATATAGCAGATCACTTGATCACTTCCTCCTCCACTGAACCGTAACAGGTTAGGTAAGTTCCAAACAATCTGCGGAAAAATCAACGTATTTTTAGAAACAAGGTAGATCGAGATGGAAAATTAAAGTTTTACAAAGTTATGGGAGTCTCTGTACTATGTGAAGGTACACAGACTATGGGTGTGAATTATGGGCAATAACGAAAAAAGACGGTAAAATACAGACCTCGGAAATGGCATTCTCAAGAGTAGTTAAAAGGTGTTCTAAACTTGACCTTATAAGAAATAAGGCCATAAGAGAAGAGTTAAAAGTTTTTAACTTGAATGAAAAATTAAAAGATTACAAACAAAAGTGGAAAGAACACTCAGAAAGAATGACACTGACCAAACAAGTCTGGAAATTCAAACCTATAGGACACAGGTGTGAGGGTAGACCCAGTGTTACGACTGTCTACTTGATCGTCGTAGGTACAGTGGAAAACAAAATAAGTACAAGACACCAATTAAGTCACTAATCACACCTTTAATTTTTACAGTTGAACAGTTCATAATTAACAACACAGTCTCTACAACAATTCAAATGAAAATTGTTCACACGCAATAAAATGTCCACTAAACACAATTGTATTACAATTGTGCTGTCCGGTTATAAAACACCACTTTTTAACTAATAACCACTTGAACGCGCACAGTAATATCGCGACTATAACTCTCGAACCGCACTGTCAGTATTCGCACTATACTGAATTGAACGTCATTGAGTACTGGTATTTATACCCGCACTCACAGACCAGAATGTTCGTAATGCGTCTTAGCGCTCATGTGAACTATGTAATTAACCGCGGCCTTGAAACAGTCCATGCGGCTGGCCCATTTGAAAAACATCGAAAATGTGTTTACAAGCATGTACGCCACACGCGTTACATCGAGATTCTTCTGGCATATTCGAAAAACACGTAGATTGTTCTGTGATGTCGTAACACTGACCACTCCTTAACCCTGTTCGTCCCGAACTGGGAAACCGTCTCTGAAGTAGTACTTAGGCAGGCGATCTAGGTGGACGACCTTGAACTTTCGCTCCCCTTCCTGTTGAATCCGATAAACAACATCGTTGATTCTTTTTTTCACAGCGTAGAGTCCTTCCAAGTTAGATTGAAGCTTAGGTGAGCGATCACGACGGCGCTTTGGGTTGAACAACCAGACCTGATCTCCTTCTTGGAAACCCACACTATTGTTGCAAATGTCATACCGAGTTTTCATTTTATCACGGGCAATCTTCAGCCGTCCTCTTACCAAGCGATTCATTTCTCACAGTTGGTTTTTCTAATTGCGAGGAATAGTTCTGTGGCTCTTGGGACTGAGTCTCAGGTGATCCGAACATTAAGTCCCCAGGAAGACGAATCTCCCTCCCAAACACCAATTTTGGTGGAGTCATGCCGGTTGTGTCGTGTACTGATGATCTATACGCCATGAGGAATAGTGGTATATGTTGGTCCCAGTCTGTTTGGTTCCCGTCAGAACCTTCGAAAGATGCTGCTCATGTGTCCTATTGAATCTCTCAACCATCCCGTCCGATTGAGTATGCAGAGGCGTTGTTCTGGTCTTTCGAATTCCTAGTAGACGGCATAATTCTTTAAACACTTCTGATTCGAAATTTCTTCCTTGATCCGTATGGATTTCCATAGGGGCTCCATAACAACAACAGAAGTTGTGAACTAACTGCTTTGTCACAGTGGTAACCTCCTGATTTGGAATTGCATAGGCTTCCACCCACTTAGTAAAGTAGTCACCTACAACCATGATGTACCGGTTTCCATCGTCAGTAACTGGGAATGGTCCAGCAATGTCTATGGCAATTCTCTCGAAAGGCAGTCCAATGTTATATTGTCTCATTTTTCCCCTGTTTCTGCTTTGTGGGCCCTTGCTTGCAGCACATATTTAACATATCCGAACCCATTCCTCTACGTCGTGGCGAAGATGAAGCCAATAGAATTGCTTCTGCAGTTTGTCAAAGGTTTTGTTAATGCCAAGATGGCCTCCAGATGTTCCATGATGCATCTCCTTCAAAACAGACTGCACTTTACTTTGGGGAACTATCAACTGCATGACCACATCTCATCCATCTGCACTTTCCCAAGCCCTTTTCAGCAATCCGTTTTCTAAGGTGAGAGATTCCCATTGTGCCCAGTAGCCCTTCAGCACTTCGGAACCATGGCAGATATCTTGCCAATCCGGGCGGCGACCTTCCTCTTTTTCTGTCAAGATCAGTCCAATGTCTTCATCAGTCATCTATTCTTGTCGACCAGTCTTGTGTTGTCCAGCCGTCAGCCAGGAAATCTACAGTGATGGCTTGAACATGTTCGCTTGAGTTTTGTTCTTCCTTTCTGTGGCAATGTCGGCAGTCTTCCGGGCACGGTCTTCGTGATAAGCCATCTGCATTATCATGCTGGCGCCCCCCGTCGATGTTCGACCTTGAAGTTGTATTCTTGCAGCCGTTCAAGCCACCTTGCCAACTGTCCTTCCGGATTTTTAAATCTTAAGAGCCATGCAAGCACGGCGTGGTCGGTAATGAGTGAAAACTCTCTTCCATAGAGGTATTTATGGAAGTGCTCCAACGCTCAGACGATTGCCAGCAACTCTTTCCTTGTGACGCAATAATTTCTCTCCGGTTTAGAAAGTGTCTTGCTGTAATACGCTATTACTCGTTCTTCACCATTTTGAACTTGAGACTAAACTGTTCCTAGACCAGTATTGCTTGCATCTCTGTCCACAATGTACTTCCCTTCGGAATCTGGGAAAGCGAGAATTGGCTGCTAACATAGTGAAATTTTTAAAGTCCTAAATGCTTGATCACACTCCCTGGATCACTGGAAGTTTCGTTTATTTTCTGTTAGCTCATGTAGTGGTTTAGCAATAGTAGTGAAGCCTTTCACAAAACGTGTGTAATATGACCATAACCCCAGGAAACTCCGAACTTCATGTTTACTCTTCAGCACTGGCCAGTCTCCTACAGTGTCTACTTTATTACAGATGTCCCAGATACTGTACTTCCTTCTGGAATAGAGAACACTTCTTGGGGCTTAGCTTCAGTTGGGCACCGTGAATTCTAGTTAGAACCTCCTTAAGGTTTTCCAAATGGTCTTTGAAAGTCTTCCTGATGACTATGACATTGTCTAAATAAACAAGGCACATTTCCCATGTCAGGCCTCGGAGTACCAGGTCCATCAGTCTTTCAAATGTTGCCGGTGCATTACAGAGTCCAAATGGCATGACGTTAAATTGGAATAAGCCACTTGGGGTCGAGAAAGCGGTCTTTTCCTTGTCTTCTTGATGAAGACCCACTTGCCAATATCCACTCTTCAGGTCCAATGTGGAAAACTACTGTGCTCCGGACGTGTCGAGTGTATCGTCAGCGCGAGGTAATGGATAGCAGTCTTTCTTTGTAACGTCATTTAACCTCCGGCAGTCTACGCAAAAACGCAATCCACCATCCTTCTTCGCTACCAGCACTACTGGAGAAGACCAAGCACTTGACGAAGGTTCGATTACTCCGTCTGTCAACATGTCCTGTACTAACCAAGACATTTCCTCTTGTTTAGATAATGGAGGCCTTCGAGTAGGTTGGCGTATCGGTGTTGTGTCCCCTGTATTGATGCGATGTTGCACAAGCGAAGTTCTTCCTAGTGACTGTCCCCGAACTGCAAAAAAATCTTTGAATTCATGTAAAAACTGTCGGAGTTCTTTTACCTCACCACTTGAGAGGTCGTTAGAAGATCTGTTCAATAATTCTTGCAGTTCCTCTGGTAATTTGGAATTATCCGAAGCACTGGATCTTCGTTGCATCATTCCGGCTACCCAGGCCACAGGAGTCAATTTGCCTAGGAGCGTATTTCTTTGTAAAGTGATAGCTTGATCCAAAATATTCGCCACTCAAATAGGTACATTTCCGGTTTCGTCAGGTTTTACTAAACTTCTGGCAATTAGTATGCCCAGTGTGCTGACTACCTGGGGTTCGAATATAGAGCACTGGTTGCCCCTAGTATCTACCTTGGTTCTAACCATGATGATGTTTACGGAGTTTGGTGCAACAGTTACAGCCACTTGGTTTATGACGTCCATCGATTTCTCTGCTGTCGTCATTGTTGATAGCATTACCTATTCACCTCCGATTCTCGAGACATTGTTTTTGAATTCGACTTTAAATCCGTACGCGTTCATAACGTCCACACCAAGAATTGCTTCATCCACAATGTCTGCAACAAGTACTTGATGATTAAACTCAAGTCGACCGAGGCGTAGGTGTATCTCCACTTTGCCAAACACTTTTACAGGCCGTCCAGTAGCTGTTCGCAAGCTGCAAGAGCACCAGATTGGCTTGAGATCTTTCACCACGTCGGGGCGCACAATAGAAACTGTTGCGCGTGTGTCAACTGTAATTGAGGTTAGCCTTTTTTGAACAAATCCGGTAACTACCAAGCTCCCGCTGTTTTTCTGAAGTGTAGAAATTGCGTATAGTCTAGGGGCTTCGTTCCTCCAGGTAGTTAGCACATGCCCCGGTGTACCGACTATTGCTCGTTTCCCTGCTGCTGAATTCTAACCCGACAATCTCGTTGTAGATGTCCAGGTTTCCCACATCTATAACACTTCAGTCTTCCATCCTTTCTTATTTTATTCTGTGGCACCGACCCCGAGTCTCTGTTCTTCTTCCTTGTCTGTGCCATCGGGATCTTTTAGCGCGCACTTTATGACTTGTCCAACCAGACGCTGACTTGGCGGCCTCAAATTGCATAGCATATACTAGGGTGTCCACACTGTTCTGGTGTCTTGCCATTCGTAACACTTGCTGTAGTTTGTTATCTCAGACACCGGCAGTAAATGTCTGCATCGCAAAACTCGTTCAAAAATCTTCTGGCACTTTAGGATAGGCCAGTCTAATTAGTCTGTCGATACTTGCTTCAAACTCTAGAAGGCTCTTCCCGGAATGCTGTCGCCTTGCTCTCAACTGGGTGTAGTACACATCTCGCAAATTTATATCGCCATACTGTAATTCTAGAGCTTTTATCAACTTGGCATAGATGTTCTGGCTGTCAGGTGGCACTTTCTGTAGTAGTTCTGCTGCGGGTCCTTTTAATGCGAGAACGTGTGAGACTGCCTTGTCTTTATCTGTCCAATTATTTGCGCATGCAGCAGCTTCAAATTGGCGGAGGTACGTTGCCCAGTGACTGCTTCCGTCAAAGGTTGGAGCTTTGACATGAACTGTCCCTACTACAGGCAAAGTGACTTTCTCTATTGACTTATTTTCTGTGTCTTTTTTGGTCTTTATCATTGGTATAGTCTTTTCAGAAATTTGTTTTGGTTGAATCTTCATGCACTGTTCAATTTCACTTTTAATTTGTTCTCTTATGTTTGCCATTGAGTTTTCTACTGCAGATATTTTTGTTAACATAGCTTCTTCCACAATCAAGACAGATTTTTCTACTTCAGATATTTTTGTAGACATCGATTCTTCAACACTTGAGACAGATTTTTCTACTTCAGCTACTTTTAATGTCATTAATTCTTGTACCTCCGATATTTTAGTAACTTGTTTATTAAGCTCACCTCGTAGGAGACCCAATTCTGCGGTACTGTGTTCTTGCATCTGTTTCTGCTCCTGTAATAATGCTTTGATGTCTTCTGTTTCACACTTCCGTTCCTCTGCCTCCTGTCGTCGTCATTCATCTGTCTCTAGCGTTAATGCTGTCTGACGTTCCTCAGCCTCTTCTCTTCCTGCCTGCGTTTTTCATCCTGTCATTTTTGTGCTTCTTCCGCATCCTGTCTGCATTTCTTATCCTGTTGTTTTTCTGCTTCTTCTCTTTCTTGTCTTCGTTCTTCTTTTTGTCATCTTTCTGCTTCTTCCTGTGCCTGCCGCAGCAGCGTTTGGAAAGCTTCCATTATCTGACTTGCATCCATTGTTTTCCGATTAATTACGAATTACACTCGTCTTGTACAAAGTATCCACTGTTTCCACTGTTAACCGTTCTATCCCAGTTCTGACACCACTGTTATGCCCATCTACTTGATCGTCATAGGTACAGTGGAAAACAAAATAAGTAAAAGACCAATTAAGTCACTAATCACACCTTTAATTTTTACAGGTAAACAGTTCATAATTAACAACACAGTCTCTACAACAAATCAAATGAAAATTGTTCACACACAATAAAATGTCCACTAAAATTAAACACAATTGTATTACAATTGTGTTGTTCGATTATAAAACACACTCTTAACTAATAACCACATGAACGTGCACAGTAATATCGCGACTATAACTCTTGAACTGCACTGTCAATATTCGCAGTAATACTGAATTGAACATCGGTGAGTACTGGTATTTAAACCTGCGCTCACAGACCAGAATGTTCGTAATTGCGTCTTAGCGCTCGTGTGAACTACGTAATTAACTGCGGCCTTGACACAGTCCGCGCGGCTGGCGCCTTCAAGAAACCTCTCGAAAATGCGTCGACCAGCACGTACACCACACGCATTACATCGAGATTCTTCTGACACATTCGACAAACATATAGATTGTTCTGTGTTGTCGTAACACCAGGAAGAGATGGGTGGAAGATTTTTAAGATGGAACAGGCAGCACCTTGCCTATGCCGTGTTGTGAAGATGATGATGATGTATCAGGCATGTCAGTAAATCAGTGCTTTTTCTATGCTAACAGTTTATCTCATATTTTAACACGTCCCTGGTACCGATTGTTTCCAGTTAAGGGTTTATGACTCGCACATGTTGTTAGTTGTTTCTTTTTTACCTTTGCACTATTGTACTTATCTGTGGTTTCTCCTTACTTCACAACATTACATAACCATAGTGGCAACAACAGTGCAGAATGGCCCACGTGTTTACCATGAGTCAGCTGACAGGCAACTCGCTTATTTTATTGTGTTGATAGCGTTTCTATGCAGAACCTTGTTGTGACTGGCTTTGAATATATTTTTTTTAATGTAGTTTACAGCATGTGTGCATACCGTCATCCTTGCTTAAGGTCCAAATGTACCTTACACATTTATAAATGTATAAGGTACCTTATAAATGTACCATCATGCTTGCTATGACAGCCAACTGTACACATATCTTTGTTAATGAACATCCTTTGTTCTAATATTATGTCCTTCACTCTCATTGATTATATAATTTACATTAAACAAATTGACTCCATAATTCTGCAAATGCCCTATAGAAGTCCCATTACAGCAAGTAGATTCACAGTTGTTAACTCCATTCTTCTTCATAGCACTGTTCAGACTCAGACATCTGACCAAAATGTCTCTACCGTACCTAGAGAAATTTATTGAATATTTTTAATTTCTTTACGTCAAGATGTATTTTCCTGTATTTGGAACGTGTTTTCGGGGGAATCCTATTGTTCCCATCCTCAGCCTTCCTAATTTTGTATCTTGTGGAGTATTTGTGTTTTGGTTGGTTGTTGTTATGCTTTCCTGCTGGTTTTTGGTATTTTATACTGATATTATTTTGTGTGATTTTTGTGTATATATTAACTTTTTGAGTATTTTCGATGTTGAGTGCTTTGAAAATTGTGTCATGTTCTGTATTGATTTGTGGATTAGTTTGTTTAGTTTTGTGTTTGAATATTTGTAAATAGGCTATAACATCTTGAGGCAAAGAAATTATAAATATTAAATAAATTATATATGCATAAAGAAATAGACTGTAGCAAAAAGTGTTTGAAATGTGTGTGTGACCAATTTTAACAGTTGCAGTAAATGTTTAGTTTGTTAAACAGCCATAAATGGAGTATTTCATTGGGAAAAATAATTTAATTTTTGTTTTAGGGCAGATATTTTATTTATATTTATATTAATTTTGTTACAGCATTTTGAAGACATCACTACAATTATAAAGGATGAAATTGTTTTAGAAGACGTGGAAAAAGAAAAGAATACACAAGAGGTAAAGTTTTTTTTTTTTAATATACAATCAATCTTCCATCTACAAGTAGGTAAGATTCATTCTATATCAGTCTTCCATTGAAGGCTGTCACTTTATTAACAAAATATTTTTGAAGTTGAACATTTATAGTTGAAAATTAGATACAGTCTTAGCCTTTGCGGTGCTCTGGGTGGGTATACACACGAAATTTTTATGTCTGTATGGTGATCCGATATGGTAAGTCGCACATCGTTTTAAATTGGTAAAGTGCTCAGAACGGTTTAGTACGCCTATGGTGGTGACACATAGAACAAGCATTGTGCGTGCAAGGTCAACGAATTGTCTGTAGTTATGAGTCAGCTGTTGAAACAAAGAGAGTTTATTCAGCGTGTCTGGTGTCATGTAGAAGTTGAGATACTTCACAGATGAGTTTTTGTAAATGCTGCTATTAAATGATATGTAGATTTGATGTTGTGGCGAGTTCCTTTTAGTTACATCTGCAGTTGAGAGTTGAGTGTTGCTCAGGTTGTGTAATCTTTGCCGTTAGCGATAAATGTAATTGTTGTTGTGGCGAGTTTAATTTTTATCTACATTTGCTAATTGACAGTTGAGTGTTTTGAGATTGTATAATCTTTGCAGTAAATGACATGTATAATTGTTATTGCGGCCCGTTTTGTAAACGGTAAAGTGCTCTGCGTGTATATACACACTGCTGCTGAAAATACGGCTCACAGGCAAAGCATAACCGCTCACACGTGTTGGCAGGAAAAAGGTTAAAACATTGAGACACCTGAGATGTCTTGCATTGGTGCTGTCACCCAACAAGGTGAGTGCTAGTTGATTGGGATTGGTGATTCAATTTCAGTTATTAGTTTATACAATAATATTGAATTTCCTATACCAGTGAAACACTTGAATGTTGTTTGTCTTCTACACTTTTGTTCCTTGTGAGTAATGGGTAGGTTGATGATTGTTATCAACATTTAATGTGAATACATCAATAATTGAATTAACGAATCGAATTTTGTTTTTACTCAACCTTTTTTTAGTATTTGTCTTTCTGTCTGTTGAGGTATGTCTCACGATTACTTTTCAATGCATCAAATGATTTTTGTAAACCTTCGCCTGTGTGTCTGTAACTCTACCCTACAGAACCCTATTGTTTTTGACACTGATCCCACAAAATGTAGGTGATAGAGTGGCAAAAATGTGTGAGGGTGAAAATTTGGAAAAATCACAAAAGTCCGTTGGAATATTGAATTAAAGAGAACTTTAACCATTATGAATTTAGCTTCACTTTTAAAAATCTTAAAATTTTGGGATGCCAGGGGCCAAAAAGTGAGGGAAAATTCTGATAAAATTGCAAACATTCAAAGGGATTATTGGGCATGTGGCATGTGGGATATCAAAGGGAATATTAACTAAAATCTGAATGTAGTGGTGAGCTTTAGAAAGTTCAATATTTTGGAATACAAATTTGTAACACAGCACCGTAGAATGGAATCAAAAACTATTAAAATCCAGCCATGGTCAGACTGAAGAATATTTTAACACAAATTAGATGTTTAGAATTTATAGCCTGTATTGTGTGTTTACTATATAGTTGTTGCATTTCTGAACAAAAAATATGGAATTTTTAATTAATATTTTTAAGAAATACAATCCCATTTTGAACAAACATTGAAAAGTTTAATGAAGAAAGTTATGTTAGTGGTTAAAATCACAAACAGAATTATCTCTGTTGCACACCACTATAGAAAAATTATTCCGATTAGCGCTTTCAAGCCTCGCAGCTTGTCAGATCGGAAAAATCTGATTTCCGAATCACATTTTCATAAACAAGCTATAAGTTAAATGTCCTTTCTGGCTATTATTAACTAGCGAGTTCAGTCAACCATGTTGGTACTTTTACATTTCTTTCTAGTACATTCTGTGTGTTTTTTGTGTACATTCTTTTTAATACCTAATGTTTTAAATCCTTTCTCATTTAGTTTAAGTATTCATTAAATTTTCTAACCCTTTCTCTCTTTCTTTCAATATTTCTAGCTCATCTCTAAGCCTTCTTTTAACTGTGTTACGACTTTCAAAATTTCATAGTCTTCTAAAGGATTAACTAACCTATGGTTCTCTTCTATGAAATGTATTGCATATAACGAATTTGTTGTTCTGGTACCTTCTCCACATTTGTGATTAGATAACCTGCATTCAAATTTCCATCCTGTCTCACCTAGGTACACTTTGTTGCATTATTTACATTTTAATTTATAAACTCCGCTTCTCTGTAAGATTGGGATTTTTTCTATGTTTATTTCTTATCTTATCAAATACTGTTTCACGTTTTTTAATTGCTGTATCTACTCGTATTTTTTAGAACGTTGTATAATTTTTCTGGTATGTGATCCGACGTATGTCAGTGACCGTGCATAATTCGTTTGTTTTGGTTCATTTTTAGCTTTGTGCAATATAATACTTTCCATAACTTTATCCACTATGTTGGTGTTATAGTTATTGTTCTTTACAATTCCCTTTATCTTTTTTATCTCCCTATCTTTTGTTCTGTCTCTTTTAAGCACCTGTAAGGTCTAGAACAAAATGAATTGATTGCCGCCATTTTATTTGTCATACTTCATTTCAGATAATATACTGAGCTCCCACTGTTGCGTCTTAGAAGCTCTTGATAATCGTGAGTTGTTCTTAGGAACGCTATTGGAGTTTGCTGGTTTGAGATGAAATAATTGAGTGGACTGTATAATGTTTCCAGAAAATGATGGTTTATTGAGTTAAAGAGACATATTTGAATTCTTATTAAAATTTAGATTGACATATTTGATTGCTGAAGTGTGCAGATTTTAGCACAGCATGAGTGCCGGAGAATTGAATAGAAATAAGATGCGGGCGTGCATTACAACCCGTAAGCCGAAATTGTCTAAATAAATAGTTGCATGGTGATCATGCTACTGGAATTAAATACTGAAAAAGAACTTTAAGTAGCCGCTGCGGTGAGTGAATACGAGTGATCAGCTCGGATTCTTGAGTAGAACTAACTTAATGTTGACTGTAGTCAGCCGGTCTGAATCCCGGCTGGTGATATCAGAGAACCAACGTGACGTCATCTACATGCTTCAGAATAAAGTATTTAGAATACAAAGTACACATGGGTACAAAGTTTGACCGTACTGCCCGCACAAAATCGGGGCGATTTTGCAACTTAATTAACTGTGAAATTACATGGTAATTGACATTACATGATAATAAATTCAATAATAAATAACCATTACTAATCTAATAATAACGACATAAAAAATTGACATGTATAACAATAGAGCAATAAGAACCAGAAAATTAATAGTAGATAACAATATGAATAACATATTAAATTCATGTGCGGGTTACAAAATACATAGTTATTTACATTACGTTACACTGTAACAGAGCAACAATAATAAAATTCCATGACATACAAAAACATGGCAATAATACAAAAGAATACAACAATCAGGTATAATAATTAGCAGTACATAATAATAAGATAATGATCACAAAGATTGAACAATCTGTTACAGGTAACAATACAATGACAAAGACATAATAATTTATATGCATGATATTGGAATAACAATCCCCACAAATCCAAAAATACACAACCATAGAGTAAGTACAATAGTGAAAAAACAATAGTTGATACAATAATATTATAAGAATACCCAAAAACATGATTGTGATACATAATATCACAATAGACATAATAATAGTGCATTAATCATTACAATATAATTCATGTGATCGCCCCGGGAATGCTCCGGGCGTGAAGTGGGGTAATGTGATAAAGTTCACATTACTGATATGTGTCGCATGATGCTCATGCGACTAATCTAGTGCCACCGGAAGTGGGCATAACTTATGAATGGGTCGACGTAGAACACCAAGTGAGGTGTGAACATCCGTGACACGCACTATTGAGTCCTGACCCGAGTAAACATTCGTGACTACCCTGTGTTTCCACTGAAGGGAGGGGGTATTGTCATCTATAATAAGGACGAGTTGTCCGGGAGTCAAATTTTTTGACGTAACGCGCCATTTGTTGCGCTGTTGCAACTGGTGCAAGTAATCCTTTGACCACCTGTTCCAAATGGATTGGGTGAATCTTTGGAGCAGTTGCCATCTGCCCAAACAAGTAATATTGATTTGTGAATAGTCAGGTTCCGGGAGAGCAGTGAGCGGAGAACCAACCAGGAAATGAGCTGGAGTTAAATGTTCGGGGTCCCTAGAGTCATTGGATATGGCGAACAAGGGGCGTGAGTTAAGGCAAACCTCAATCTGGGTTAAAATGGTGTAATACTCCTTGAAGGTAAGAATGGTTCTGCCTACCATGCGTCGCAAGTGAAACTTGACGCTCTTGACACCACTTTCCCACAGGCCGCCGAAATGCGGTGCTGAGGGAGGAGGGAGGAATAAAGGACCAATTAATGCCTTGGGCATTGGTAAAATCCTGGACCGACTGCTCAAAAAACCCTTCGACTGCAAAAGTTTATGTAATTCGTGAAGCGTGCTACTCGCACGACGAAAATTTGTTCCGTTGTCGGAAAATATCTGATCAGGGATACCGCTTCGCACAATAAACCGTTTTAAGGCGGCTATAAAGGCGTCTGATGTCAGATCTGAGACAAGTTCCAAGTGAATGGCCTTAGTGGTCATGCATATAAATCTATAATATATTTGCCAAAGCCCACTCACTGACTCATCACTGTATCTCAACAATGACAAGGCCTAGAAAGATGAAACTTTACATAGATATTCACTAGATACTGTAGATGTGCAATAAGACGGGGTTTGACAAAATTCTAAATTTTAGGGCGGTTTTGGAGGGGTCAAAGTGACCGAATATTCTCATAAGAAATACATGACAGTTAAAATGTGACAACTGTTAGGCAGCTTCTAGATGAGATAGAAACATGAAATTTGTTCTACAAGTTAACTTAACCCTCTTTTAAAGAACACAAAGATCAATTTTAAATAATTTTAATTAAAACTACCCTAAAGAAATTTATTTTGTTGGAAACGAAAAAGAAACAGAAATCAGATCCAACCTCTTTACTGTGGTTAAGCCATGGTTAGTTGGCCAACTTCAAAAATGTCTGCATGATAACAATCCCTACATACGAGATTTTAAAACCGCAATGGAAAATGTTCCGGAGGGGCAGGAGTTCAGAGTTGTTATTCATGCAGACAGGAAGCCTGCAG
Source organism: Magicicada septendecula (assembly GCA_034769895.1). NCBI lineage: Eukaryota > Metazoa > Arthropoda > Insecta > Hemiptera > Cicadidae > Magicicada > Magicicada septendecula. Next base: position 160,384,054 of record CM068376.1, on the reverse strand, counting down.
TTGAACATAGGGGTCGTTACAATGCGCCAGCAACAAGCGAGGTAGCTTTGGTTATTGTGGGACAGGAGTTTGAAAAGAGACATAATTCTTCACAGCAGAGACACAAAGTTGGTACGGATCAGCGAAACTCATCGTGCATACGACGCTCTCCAGTACCATTGTATGTTCTGCCATGGAGAAGACGGCTACTCTATCAATATTCCACAATATGATCCAATATCTAAAGCATCTCTCAAGAAAACAGTTTCCGCTTCAGACTTCTACGCTTACAGAATAATGGAAAGACAAGGTGAAGAAAGTTACCTATTGCTGTATCGTAGTCTTTTCAACCAGTTTTTGGTTGATATGTATGCCAAGATAGAGACAGAAAGGCTTAACTTTATAAGATTCAACCAGAGTAAACTGCGAGTGGAAAACTGTGTTTATCTTGAAGACGCCATATGAGAGGGGGATGCTAACATTTCAGATATGGGAAAGATGGTCATGTTACCATCCAGTTTTACTGGTGGGCACCGCTATATGCACGAGAGAACTCAGGACGCCATGACATATGTTCGTCGCTATGGTCGTCCTGATTTGTTTATTACATTTACATGTAACCCGAAATGGCCTGAAATTGGAGCTGCCTTAAGAGACGGACAAAAGCCTCAAGACAGACATGACATCATAGCTCGAGTGTTTCTTATGAAAGTTAAAAAACTTATTCATCTTTTAACTAAAGGTTCCAGTTTTGGTCTAAGTAGGTGTTACATGTATACTGTGGAGTGGCAGAAGCGTGGCTTGCCTCATGCACACATCTTGCTATGGCTGCAGGACAGGATCATGGCCGACCAAACTGACAGTGTCATAAGCGCAGAGGTACCTGACCCTGAAACAGACCCTGAACTTCATGAAATTATTAAGTCGACAATGATTCATGGCCCTTGCGGAAGCTTAAACAGGAACTCGCCCTGCATGGTTAATGGCTTATGCTCCAAAAGATATCCACGTCCCTTATCTAAAGAAACCCAAACTGCTGACGATGGCTACCCCCAGTACCGTCGAAGGTCTCCTGCTGATGGTGATTTTACAGTCAACATCAATGGAGTAGACCTAGACAGTCGGTGGGTGGTACCGTACAATCCTGTTCTGTCACGTACCTTTTTGGCACATATCAATGTCGAGTTGTGTAACTCTGTCAAATCATTAAAGTATATTTGCAAATACGTGAACAAGGGCAGTGATCAAGCAGCTTTTGTGTTGGAAAATGAGTGGGACGAAGTGTCCAAATATGAAGCAGGCCGTTACATAAGTAGTTCCGAAGCGGCATGGCGTATATTTTGCTTCCCAATCCATGAAAGATATCCTCCCGTAATGCATTTGGCTGTACACCGTGAAAATGGCCAGAGAATTTATTTTAATCCCGGAAACGTTCAAGAGAAAGTTCAGAATCCACCCAAAACCACTCTACTGGCATTCTTTGAACTATGCAAATCAGACAATTTTGCCAGAACCATAAATTTTTTGACGTAACGCGCCATTTGTTGGGCTGTTGCAACGGTGCAAGTAATCCTTTGACCACCTGTTCCAAATGGATTGGGTGAATCTTTGGAGCAGTTGCCATCTGCCCAAACGAATAATATTGATTTGTGAATAGTCAGGTTCCGGGAGAGCAGTGAGCAGAGAACCGACCAGGAAATAAGCTGGAGTTAAAGGTTCGGGGTCCCTAGAGACATTGGATATGGCGAACAAGGGGTGTGAGTTAAGGCAAACCTCAATCTGGGTTAAAATGGTGTAATACTCCTCGAAGGTAAGAATGGTTCTGCCTACCACGCGTCGCAAGTGAAACTTGATGCTCTTGACACCGCTTTCCCACAGGCCGCCGAAATGCGGTGCTGAGGGAGGAGGGAGGAATAAAGGACCAATTAATGCCTTGGGCACTGGTAAAATCCTGGATGGACTGCTCAAAACCCTTCGACTGCAAAAGTTTATGTAATTCGTGAAGCGTGCTACTCGCATGACGAAAATTTGTTCTGTTGTCGGAAAATATCTGATCAGGGATACCTCTTCGCGCAATAAACCGTTTTAAGGCGTCTGATGTCAGATCTGAGACAAGTTCCAAGTGAATGGCCTTAGTGGTCATGCATATAAATAAAGCAATATAAGTCTTGGAAGTTGATTTTGAATGCTGCCCACCATGACGTACAAATATCGGACCGGCATAGTCGACTGCCGGTTGGGAAAATGGTTTAGCAGGCGTAACACGGGAGGGGGTAATTGTCCTAGTAATTGGTTTTTGCCCCTAGCACAGAATCTAAAACAGGTGATACATTTATGTATTACCGAACGTATATAAGATTTGTCATTAGGTATCCAATATTTCCGTCGTAGAGAGAACTGAGTCAATTGTGCACCAGCGTGTAATAAACGAAGGTGCTCGCTTTGTATAATTAATTTACTGAGATGAGAGTGTGGGTGTAGTATGATTTGGTGTTTGCTCTCGTAGTTGAGCTGAGAGTGCTGAAGGTGTCCCCCTACGCATAGTATTCCTGACTTGTCCAGAAAGGGGTGAAGAGAAAGAATTTTACTGTTATTAGGGATGCAGCGCTGTTCCTTAAGTCTCTTAATTTTGACTCCAAAATGCGACTTCTGGGACTGGCGAATAAAAACCAAAAGTGTACCATGTAACTCATGGGAGGTTAAAAAGGAAGTGTTCCTATCCTCTGTGGGAATCCTAGTGTTTCGGATGAATCGACGACAATACGAAAACACGCGAATGAGCTTTGAGAGTGATGAGTAGTTCTCAACATAATTAGATTTGGATAATGCGACAATCAATGAGGTTTGGACCTGTTTACGTTGTTGCTGCTCAAGCTGAGGATGAGTGCAGGGAGAATGGGCATCGAAGGCACAGACAGGCCATGATGATGACTCGTGGGATAACCAGGATGGACCATGCCACCATTGTGGATGACTGTAAAATCCGAGGGAGACAACCACGGGATAAAATGTCGGCAGGGTTATCCACTGACGATGCATGATGCCAGGTACCCTTTGTAGTGAGACGCTGCATCCCGGGAACACGGTTGGCGACAAATACCTACCATCGGGAAGATTGCTGGTGGATCCAATGTAAGGCTATCATTGAGTCCGAGTAAAAATATAGTTCGTCGAATTTGTAATTCACGGCATCTAAAAGCTTGGAAGCTAACTGAGCCAACAATAGACATGCGCAAAGTTCAAGTCTGGGTAGTGTTATCTGTTTCAATGGAGCAACCCTAGATTTAGAACATAACAGGTTTGATGAGATGGCGTGGTTTGAATAGACTGTACGCACGTAAATACAACACGTGTAACCCTTAGCTGACGCGTCGGCAAAGCCGTGGAGCTGGAATGCCATGATGTGCGAATTGTTTAAACTCTTTACAGACCTCGATATTTTAAAGTAAGTGTCTGAAACCAGCTGAGAATAAAGTTCTAACCACTGATTAGATAATGAATCTGATAAGGGTTCGTCCCAACTTGTACCCGTTAACCAGAATCGCTGCATAAAATGCTTACACCAGAATGTAACAGGGCCAATGAGACCCAAAGGGTCGTAAATTCCTGCGATGACATAATACACCTCTCTTGTTGACCACCTCAGGATTGGCATGTCTCTGGATACTATATAAGAAACTATCTTCGTCCATGTTCCATTGAATGCCTAACTTATGCACAGTTTGATTTTTACTAAAGTCGTGGGAAAATGAGCGTGCGAAGCTATGATTTTCTGATTGTTGGAGAACCATTTGTGCAATGTAAAACCGTATTGGCTTAGTAACTCTGTGACGTCGGATTTCATTTTGGATAGGATGTGAGGGTTGTCTGAACCAGTGATAAAGATCGTCCACATAAAAATCGTTCGCGATAGCTGAACAAGCTATAGGGTATTGAGGTTTATTTTCCTTGGCTATTTGAGCCAGACATCTTGTAGCAAGAAATGACGCACTTGCAGTCCCATAGGTGACTGTCCTCAAGGCGTAATGTTGGAGTTCCCTATGGGGGGCATCGCGCCAGACAATGCGCTGCAAATTGGAATCCTTTGGATTTACTCAAATCTGCCGACACATCCTCTCGATGTCCGAAATGAGGACATATCGGTGAGTACGAAATCGAGCCATAATAGAGAACAGATCCTGCTGGACCATGGGACCAACCAACAGTGTGTCATTCAAGGACAAGTTGTTTGTTGTTTTGGCGGAGCCGTCGAAACAACTCGCAATTTAGTAGTTATGCTAGAGCCTTTAAAACTGAATGGTGCGGCAAGTAAAATGTATCTGACTGGTCTACCGATAAATCGTACGCATCAAGTAAAGACATGTGACCAAGGTTTAAATATTCATGCATGAATGCGCTATAATCCTTGTGAAGAGCAGGGTTCTGCTTGAACTTGAGCTCCAGTGATTGGAACCTGCGGATAGCACCGGAGAGAGAATCGCCTAAATTACGATTATGTAACCTGCGTGGTAGGGATACCACAAATCTGCCATCCTTATTACGGACAGTATTCGATACAAAATGATTCTCGCAATCTGAATCCTCAACGGAGGGAGCACGATTAGCAACGTCCTCTGACTTCCAAAAGTCCTTTAGTTGCGAGGAAATGGCGTTATCATCTTCACGTACCATGAATGATGAAACCGGTTTTGTCATATCGACATTAAATGGCAAGTTACCTGCAAGAATGAATCCCAACTTAGTCTCCTGTATTATGGGGAAGTGTGGGCTACGAATAAATTTGACAGGTTCAATTAATTGCAAGTAATACTGAGCACCGAGATTGCGACGAAAAGTTCAGCTGCGGGTCAGCTAGAAATATGCCCTTTGGTAAGTTTAGGGAGGAGAGGTCAAATGATTCAGCAGGGAGATTATTAGCGATACTGGGAAGCACAGCGCAATTATGCTCAAATTAAAATTTTTTTATCGTGAATGCAATCTTACTCTGGTACTGAAATCAGCTTGAGATAATGAATTGTTTATACCCGTGATGGGTAATTGAGATTTAATCAGTTTTAAACCCATGCGGCGAGCGAAACTCATGGTGCAGAAATTAGCTTGCGATCCTGAGTCCAATAAAATCCTAACTGGATGCTTCCTACCTGCTTGGTCAGTTGTCATGCAGACTGCGGTGGACAATAATATCGATCTGTTTGTTTGCAATTTTAACGAACACTGATTATTACTGGACGAAGCGTTATTGCTAGATATATGGATCATTGTGTGATCGCGTTTAGCACACGTTCTGCAAGAGAATTTGGAGGGACTGTGCAAGGTCGTGGCCTGGGCGTATGCAGTTTAGGCAAAGTTTATTTTTAATTCTGATATTTTTTCTCTCGAGAGGAGTAATCGCTACAAATTGCGGACACTCAGTAAGACGGTGTTTAGCCTTGCACAGCTGACATGTTATTGCCGATACGAGCATGGAATGCAGTCCTATTAATATTAATCGGTTTAATTGCTTTGCGATATGGACTCTTATTGCTAACGTGTATCTTGCTTACGGAACTGGGCATGCTACCTAAGTTTTGCAATACCTGCCTTCGGTTATTTAAAAATTGTATAAAATTACTAAAATTAGGAAGTCGTTCGTCCGACAAGCCTTCTTTCCTGAGCCGACACGTATGAGTATCGAGTTTCTGCGTTAAGTGTTGAACTAAAATCATTTCAAATGTATTTACGGGTAGATTTAATGAATTTAAGGCATTTATATTTGCAGTAATCTCGTCAGTGAACCTAGAAATGCTGACCCTTGTCTCTTGTTGTACGGACTTGACGCCCAAGACATTCCCTATGTGATGGGGTGACACAATTAATTTACTGTCGTATCTGTTTTTTAATAAATCAATGGCTACTGCATAATTTTCATGAGTTATTGGAAGAGATTTTATTACATTTAATGCCTCGCCACTCAATGAAGAGTGTAAGTAGTGTAATTTTTGAATATCTGTCAGATCAGTTCTGACGTGTATTAACTCGACAAATATATTGTAATAGTGTCGCCAGTCAATAATGGTTCCTGAGAAGGAAGGCAATTTAATAGGTTCTAATTGTATCGGGGGGGGGGGTTAATTGGCGTAATTTCAGTTTGAATTAACTGTTTTTGGTTCACCTCCTCTACCTGTTTCAATAAATGGTGCAATTTGCATTCGATATTGCAGAGATCATCCTCGGTTTGAACTCTGTCACTGACTGTAGCGAAATCTGAATTGTCAGCCTCGATTTGAGTCTGAATATCATCATATTTAGCGGACAATTCCATCAAATGGCGGAGCTTTATTTTTAACGCATGATGATCGCTTATGTCTGGGTCAAAGTTATCCGCGAAAGTATTCACACGAGATATGGAGGCCTTAATGGTGCCCCGTTTCTTTATCAACGCTTTCACATCAGCCATGACCGAAATTTTAAAATGCAAACCGAAACCGAAAATTAAATGTAGGGAAGGTTTACAGTCGTTGGAATTTAGAATAATTTACTACAATTTGATATAATGCTGGAGCCAGTGATCTATGTACACCTTAATATATAACTGATTGTAATAGGTACTTAATTTGCTTAAAACTAGTTGTGAATGTTATCGAAAATATAAATCATTCGACATGATAATAAGTTTATGGCCACTTAACAATGATATCTGTTTCTGTAGAACTTATTAATAATGTTGTATTAAATGTTATTAACTGTGTACCAAAAAAGTTACTTAGATTGTCATAATTATATGAAAAGATTATAAAAAATAAAAGTTCATAATCACGTGGACATTGATCCAGGCGTGCTGAAGCTGGCTTCGATTCCGCTGCTCGATCCTGTTAGAAGTTGTTGCACCTCTAGTCTCTACCGGTCAGATGACGCCTGATGTTGCAGCTCTCCATAATTTTAAAGCTGTGGAACTTTTTCGATATAGAATAACTAATGCTGTCCTGCCGTGTCCCGTCGTCTCTGGTTTACTGCTCTGTAGAATCTTGTAGTGTTGATTGTGAAGTAATTTTTGAAAATAATAGAGGCACGCAACTGTCAGCAATCCAAAGTTGAAAATGTTGGGGCTTGAACCAAACGCCGTTTGGGCCCATTAAGTGAAATATTAATGTTGTCGCTGTGGACAAAATGTGAAATCCGTCCCGTGAGGACCAAAAATGCGGTCGCTTGTGAACCAAAAATGCTGTCGCTGCGGACAAAAATGCGGTCGCTTGTGGACCAAGAAATGCGGTGGCTTGTGGACCAAAAATGTTGTCGCTGTGGACAAAATGTGGTCGCTTGTGGACCAAAATGTTGCCCGTAAGGCCAAAATAAAATCCGGTTTGGAGGACCAAAAATGTTGCGTCTTAGAAACTCTTGATAATCGTGAGTTGTTCTTAGGAATGCTATTGGATTTTGCTGGTTTGAGATGAAGTAATTGAGTGGACTGTATAATGTTTCCAGAAAATGATGGTTTATTGAGTTAAAGAGACATATTTGAATTCTTATTAAAATTTAGATTGACATATTTGATTGCTGAAGCGTGCAGATTTTAGCACGGCATGAGTGCCGGAGAATTGAACAGAAATAAGATGTGGGTGTGCATTACAACCCGTAAGCCGAAATTGTCTAAATAAATAGTCGCATGGTGATCATGCTACTGGAATTAAATACTGAAAAAGAACTTTAAGTAGCCGCTGCGGCGAGTGAATACGAGTGATCAGCTCGGAGTCTTGAGTAGAACTAACTTAATGTTGACTGTAGTCAGCTGGTCTGAATCCTGGCTGGCGATAACAGAGAACCAACGTGACGTCATCTACACGCTTCGCAATAAAATATTTAGAATACAAAGTACACATGGGTACAAAGTTTGACCACCCACTGTTTTTGTAAAGTGTATAACTTGTGTATTGTCTAGGTACTTCATTCCTCCAATTAGTTGTACTGACTACTGCCCGTTTACTACTGCTTAACAATGGACCGACAGTCTCTTTGTAGATGCCCAAGTTCCCCATATCTAAAAAGTTTTGGTCTTCCATACTTTCTACCTTCATACTGTGGTGCCGAACTTTTAAGACTCTGTCTCTTATTCTTCCTTTTAATCATTTGTGTTGTCACAATCTGTTAGTGTGCACACTTTATGATTCGCCCAACCAGACACTGACTTGGCGGCCTCAAACTGTGGAGAATAGACAAGGGCATCCACACTATTCTTGTGTATCGTAACCGTTGTTGTAGTTCACTATCTCTGACACCATCAGTAAATATCTGTATCACCGATGTCATTCAAAAATTCTCTGGTACTCTATGATAGGCCAGTCTAACTAGCAAGTCAATACTTGCATCAAACTGTTCTGCATAAGAGTTCTGGCTGTCCGGTGACACTTTCCGTAGTAGCTCTAAGGCAGATACTTGAAAGCAAGAATAAGTGAAACCAATAATATGTGCTTGCGACTTCAAATTGCCGAAGATATGTTGTCCAGTAGTGCTTCCATCAAATGTTGAGCCCTTGATATGAATAGGCATGACTGCAAAGTAACTCTCTCTGTTATCTAATTTTCTGTTTTTTTTTTGGACTTTACCTTTTTTGGTACAATCTGTTGAGCAATTTGATTTGAAACACAGGGTTGATTTTTCATTGACTGTTCAACTTCTGTTTTAATCTGTTATTTTATATTTGCAGTTCACTTCTCTACTACAGATAATCTTACCTCTTGCCCACTGAGATCACCCACACCTCCACATAGTAGAACCCAACTCTGCAGCAGTATGCTCTTGCAAATGCCTTTGTTCCTATATCAGTGCTTTTATGTGTTCTGTTTCTTGCTTACGTTCTTCCTTTTGTCATGTATGCAGGGATGCTTCTTATGATTCGTCTGCTAGTCATTGTTTCTCGTCCTGTCATTTCTTTGCTTTTTCTGCCTCATGGTGTCATCATTTCTCTGCTTCTTCTGCCTCCTGTGATTATTGTTCCATTTGCAATAGCAATGCGCTAGTAAAATTGTAAACATTTCTTGGTACTGTTGCCCTAGTAATTGATTATGATAAAAAGTTTTGATTAATCTCACACATACACACACACAAAACAATACAAATTAACAAACATAGCGGACTCATTAACTTCAGATATTGGTAATTCAGTACACAGTATAGTTTTAAAAATGTCCGTTTTGTACAGTATAGTTTTAGCAGCCATAGAAGGGATGATAAAAACAACTAGATGAGCATGACAAACAACTAGAAGAGCATGACTGAAAACAAGGGGAATTCATAAGAAGACAAATGGAGGGTTGTGGAAAAAAATAACATTAACAACTGAAAATAAAATTCTTGTAGACACATTTCAAACATAATGAACTCGAGTCAAATGAAATTGGATGAAAATTATATAACACATGAACAAAAGTTAAAGGAACATGAAAATAAACTCACAGAAATTGACAAGACTCCATGAACATGAACACAAACACACAATTACAAAAACAAATTGACAATTTGGTGTTGGGTGGTACTATACAGTGAAATCAAATCACATATGTATACCATAACATACCGGACATTACTACAATAATAAAAAAAGGGAGAATAAAGAAACAGGTCAGGTACAAAGAATGGCAGGAAAAAGTATTCATTGGAGGACCAGGGGAAAAAGAGCAAGAGGGAGGCCAAGAAGAATATGGGTGGATGATGTAGATGAAGATTTAAGATGACTGGGAGTCAGAAGGTGCAAAGTGTCGCACAGGATAGAGAGGATTGTAGACACGTCATTCTGGAGGCCAGAGTTCTTCATGAGCTGTAGCGCCGTGGAGTAAGTAAGTATACCATAACAGAAGAATAGACTCAACATCTAAAGTTCTATGGAGATGAAAATGATAACCCAACAGAGTTCCTGAGGCAATGTGAAAGGACGATAGACACTATTGTAAATCAGTTGACTGGCCAGGACAAAATAAACTTCATTACAAAATATTTTTAAGTGTAAGTGGCACCATGGTATACAATTATCTGAGACCAGGTCACAGCATACGAGGACTTCCTCCAAGCTTTTGAGACCCGATACTAGAATCTGCATGTCCAACTCAAGGTACATAATCACTTTGAGTTCAGTAAGTACGTATATGGGCAACAAGTGGAAGAACAATATGTAATACAACAGGTGGCAAAGTGAAACATCAGCATCCACAACTTAATGAAGCTGAACTTATGTACAAATTGGCCTATCTTGTCTACCAGAACACCAGAGTTGTGGTGATGAGAAGAGGTATAAGCCAATTGGAAGATCTGGTATTTGTCTCAGTAGGAAAAGCTCATGAACAAGGGTCAAAGTCTAGATCCCAGTAGGATAATGAAGCAAATACTCCACCTAAATACACACAAAAATACTGAATATAAACCAAGGTGGGATAATAAAAAAAATTTATAAGTCAGGAAAACCTTCTGTATCTACAATGAAGGGAAACGCTGTAACTCATGTGATGTGTGGTTAGCTTCGTTGTGTCATTTACGTTTATACTAGGCTACAGAGTTTTGTAATTTTTTAATAGAAATAATACTTTGTTTGATAGTTTTTTATTAGAAATAATACTTCTTTTAAATATGAATTATTTTTTATTGTGAATTATTATTGAATATTTATCCGAAAAATTTTAGAATAGGCAGAGCAAAGTGACAGCAGTCTGATCAAAATCTGACAAAATACACAGATTCTGATCCTGGCTTTGCAGTCAGTGTATCTTATAGTTTACATTGTTAATTATAGAAAGTATAACAAAAATAAGTATGTAATTTATTTTAAGATAACATTAAAATTAAAATTTTTTATACATATCTAAAAACAAGCAGTATTACGAAAAAGTGGTCCATTTCACAGTGTGAAACTGTTTGTAAGGTGATCGCACTCAATATGTTAAGTACAGTGGAATGGTGTGTAAGATGTGTAGCCATATTTGTAGTATGCACGTGTGAGGGTACAAAATTAATTTATTGAATATATATGAAAAGCATGTTCATTTAAATAATTTTTGTGATATGTAAATTTTTGAGATGGGACATATCAGAATTTTCAAAATGAAAATGTTTGACCTAATTAATGACGGTAATTATTTTAAAAATTAGTAACTAAATGTATGGTTTTTAAGTAAAAAGGGTTTATGGCCATAAATTCTATTGTAAAAATATTCAGGTTTTTTGAACAAGAATTGTTCTGTTCAGAAGCCTTCTTTGACAAGAACTTTTATTATATGTAGAAAATTATGAGTAGGGGTTACCTAAGAACCAATCTGATTTGCGAATTCAGTTGAAAATTACCTTTAAAGGATAGATCAGTCTCTCTGGAATCGATAACATGTAATTGCCACTTGGTACGTGATCATTGACCTCCCAATCACCACACACACAAGTTAGAAAATTGCTAGAATTGCTACGGGAAATATAATGGTGCTATTGAGTGAAAGTGCAAGATATCCAGTTAGGTATATAGACACTTTAAGCTAACTGAAAAAGGGTGTTAGCATAACACACCATTTTAGTAATCAGTATTAGTTTGCCGTGAAAGCATGTAACCATACCCATGAGAAATAACTACATGCCTGAAAGCGACCCTGCGGCTGGACAGAGTATATCAATCTACAACCCAGGATCATCCAGGAACAACCATCATCTGAAGCATCTTAGCCTAGTAAGACAATCGAAAAAAAAGGCAAATTTCCAGAATCAGCCACTTTTGAGCTGATTTTTTTTAAACGATAGGTTTAGTGTTTACCTAAAAGTTTATCCAAGTTCCAGACTTCAGACTGCCCATTTTCACCAATTTTCCCTGACTTTTCACTTCTGGCAAACAGCGGAGCGTGAGCCACTGAAGTTTTCCTCGATTTTTCTGATATGTTTACCAAATCTGAAAAATAAAAATACCAGCGTGTTCCCCAGAAAATTTCCTATTGATCTGTGTTTGTCGTGCATTTTTTTAAAGGTAACAACGTACAACAAAAATTGAAACTTGCAAAAATGTGCATTTTCAGATTTCAGTTAATAATGAGTGAAATAATGATTTGTAATAAAAATTATAGAGTATAGTATTCCAATAGACGAATTTCCATATTAATTTTTATTCCAAAATATTTTGTCCTTAAGCCACAATAAATTTTTCAAGTTGATAACGGAAATTTTTTCAAATTTGGTCCAGTCATCACCCTGACATCACAGGACAAAGTTTTTTTTTTTTTTAAATACTTATATTTTCATGCTCTATCACTGCTAGTGAAAAAAGTTTGTTCTTTCATAGCTTCCAAAATAATAATTTTAACTTTTTTATTGTGCGCGCATGTGCACTTTTAAACGAGTGGCCACGCGGTTGAATCGAGTATACATATGCGCTGCCAAGCGGCAGCACTACATACTGCACATTTGCACACTAATTGTAAATATAGTGATGTGATGAAGTGTTTTTGTTAATTGTGATATTTATATATTTTTGTTTAAACTACCTACAGGAGCCTAATTCAGAACTTGGACGTCTACTTCCACATCTGTATATACTTCTACTTATACTTCCACAACTTTAAAATTTTGTGGAGAAAGTGTTTTCTTTTTGCTTGTAATATAATCTGTTTTGGTAATTTTTTTGAACAAAACTACATACAAACAAAAGTTTGCAAAAATTCTGAAATCGTACGGGTAAAGGCAGACAAATGCAGGATTATGATGTTATAATTGTTGGTCAAGATATTGACTTATTGGTCCTTTTAACACACTATGCAGCAAATGTTCAAGTAGATTAAATATCTACTTTTTCAAAACAAAAATTGGAAGCGGAAGATAAGGTATATACTAAAAAAAGTTACAAATTTCCAGAACTGAAAGAAATAATTGTGTTTATTCATGCTTTTGGGGGCTGCAGTACCACATCTGCCTTGCTAGATTAGGTAAAAAAAACTATTTGTGAAATTATTTTAAATTACCCGTGCCTTGTAACGTACATAAAAGAATTTTATAAGAAAAATCTTCCTAACCCGTCGCTTTTCACTGGAGGCAGACTTTGCATACAATCTCTTTATGGATGTAATACAGAAAAGTTTACGTCTGTACCAGAATTGAGATACAAAAACTTCAAAAAGTCTACTTTGAATAAGGCCTGTAAATTATCGTCGCAACCACCCACCGAAGAAGCTGGAGATAATCACTCTTTGAGAGTTTATTTCCAGATTGAAAGATGGCTGAAGAATGAAGACTTAGATCCCGTACTTTATGGCTGGCAGAAAACCATCAATGGTTTGATGCCTATAACAGCCAAAAATCTTGTTCCCATTGAACTCCTTCAAGACATCTCGTGTGGTTGCAAAAAAGGCTGCAAAACAAAAGTTTGCTCTTGCAAAAATTAGGCGTTAAATGCTTGATGTTTTGTAAATATTGTATAATGAAGAAATTTGTGTTAGTGGTTGAAATCACAAGCAGAATGATCACTGTTGCACACCACTATATAAAAATTACCCCGATTTAAAATAATCGGGATAATTTTTATATAGTGGTGTGCAACAGTGATCACTCTGCTTGTAAATATTGTATGGGTAATTGCGACAATTCTGAAGCGTTTGTGCTAATCGATGATGAGAATGACTTAGAACATGATGATTCAAACACTGATGAAAATCAATCTGACACCCGAGACTCATGTTCAGAGTCTGGCAGCGACATTCAGGAAATTGATTTGGATTCAGAGACTGATGGCTATGAGTACTTGGGTAGTGAAAACAGTGATGATGATTCTGATGACGTAAGTAATGGTACCATTCATTCTCCAAGTAAGAAAAGAAGAATCGACTGATTGAAATGTTTATAACTGATAATTTGCATTACTTTTTAAATCAATATATATGATTTTTTATATTCACAGATGTGAATGAATGTTTATTTTATTCTAGCTCTTAAATATGTTTTAATTTAATTGATAACGTCATTTTAAAGTGTGATCATTTATATAATCATGTAGTATTTATAAATCTGAAATAAAAAAAGTAATTATATCTCTAATTACCCTTATTTAAGAAATCCATATAAAAAAGGACTGGTTTTCGATTCTCAAGAGACACATGGATAGACAAATTGAAGGCCTTGGGCGGTAATGATTATTTGAAAAAAAATAATCTTCAATAGAAAACATTTTAATTTTTTAATAGAGCACTATTGTCTTCTACAAGAAATAAACTACATTTATCGCACATCATTTCAAACCACCAATAATGACCTTTTTTTCACATTATACCTCAACTGGAGCCTAATTCAGACCTTACACTTCTACTTCCACATCTACTTCTACCCGTATGATTTCAGAATTTTTGCAAATTTCTTTTGTTTCTATGTAGTTTTGTTCAAAAAATTACCAAAACAGATTATACTAAAAACAAAAAGAAAACACTTCTTCACAAAATTCTAAAGTTGTGGAAGTATAAGTAGAAGTATAAATATATGTGGAAGTAGAAGTGGAAGTTCTGAATTAAACTCCTGTAGGTAATTTAAAAAATATATAAATATCACAATTAACAAAAACGCTTCATCACATCACTATATTTATAATTAGTGTGCAACTGTGCAGTACGTAGTGCTGCCGCTTGGCGGCACATATGCATACTTGATTCAGCCGCATGGCCATTCACTGTTTAGCCTGGGCGCAAAATGAGACGCAGCTTGGTGAGGTGAGGTGACTCACCGTGAGATTTTGTGAAACAAAGAAGTGAATACTACACCGAATGTTCACACGCAGGGTGAGGTGACGTAGTTTCAGAGCGTCCGTGAGCTGCGAAGGTTTGTGCTCGTGCCGCAGTTTGTCACTAGTGACTACGACCTGCTAGTGAAAAGTTGTGTCAAGTGAAGTCCATGATGGAAGAAAAATTAATAGAGGCAGTTTGAGGGAGAACTGTACTTTACGATACATCACATGCTGACTGTTTAAAAATCAAATTCAAATTGTTGATTTGGGAAGAAATAGCTCAAGAAATTGGAATGAAATCTGGTAAGTTTTTATAATTTTTTTACTTAATTAAGATTAATTTATTTGAAGGGTACATGGGAAAACGGTTGGTTTTTTCTATCAAAAGTGTTTCTTGAATTAGTTTACTTACAATGTATTCAATTTGTTCTCCTATAAATTCATCCTTTTGAACTAATGTAGTATTTGCGTTTTCTTAATATGTGTGTGTGTGTGTGTGTGTGTGTATGTATGTGAAAGAGCGTTTGTGTGTGTAAAGAAACATGCATCTATGAAAATTTTTAAATTCCAGGATATTTACACACTAATAAAATTTATATACACAGTAAATTATGTACGAAGAAGCCGAAAAATAACGGATGTGAAAGACTAATGTTTTCCGGAACCATTGACGCTGACACTGTCGCACACAAACCCATGTACATTATTGTACAATAAATCTTATCGAACACAAGAAATTAAGTATACGTTGTAGGGTACCAGACTCATAAAATACGGACATTTGTTACTGACAGTCCGTTTCCTGTTTGTCGCCTACTGTACGTGTGAATTCCTGTTTTTTTTACAAAAAAGTCAAAGATTACGCAATAATGCATCCAAAATGCAGAAACTAAAGACTGGTGTGCAAATGAGATAACTTAGTCTTGAACACTGATTTGTCTTTCTCAAAATGAAAAGCGATAAATGTAAGTAAAATGTATGAAATGTAATACGGGAATACTACATTAAATTTGAAAACAGTAAAATAATAACATTGCTCCATGTTCCGTACAGACTATTCGAAATGATGCATTTTCTCGGAATGATTTTATTTACTAGGAACTACCAATTAGTTACGTTCCCCTTTAACATGTTTTTCCGTTCGGAGATACATATTAAAATATTTCCAAAAGAAACTTAGTATCTAACCAGAATTTGAAAAGTAACTTTAATTTTAATTTAAATGATTGAGAAAAGAAAAGGTGTTACAGTGACATTAACAAATAAGAAGCATTAAAGTGACATTAACAAATAAGAAGCATTAAAAAACGTATTATATTTATTAAAATTTATAAAAGTATTATGCTTTAAAGATTAATTTTTATATTTATACTCATTTATTTTTATTGTTAATTTTTATTTTTATTTTGATTCTCAGTACTTTCCATTTAACACGCAATCTCTCTGCCAAGGAACTGAACCTCCGGGTGAATTAAAGTTTTCCGTGAACTTCTGATGAATCCAAAAAGCTTGAGATCCACTTCGTGGATTGGTTTGATGCAGTGGACATAATTGGTACTGTGGCAAATCCTGTTCGGAGATATCACCTCCAGTTTGCAATACTGCAGAATTTCTCAAATAGTTGTGCAGTACGCAAGATGCTTTTACAATTTTTACTACAGTGCTTACTTTACATTCAAAAGGTGAATGAAAAACACGAAAACGCGAAGCAAGAATACCAAAAGAGCACTCCACAGCTTGCCTAGCCCGCGAAAGCCTGTAATTAAACACTTTGTTTTCATAGTTATCAGTGACACTTCGCTTTGGGTATGGCCGCATCAAATTTTCAGATAAAGGAAACGCTTCATCTCCTACAAAAACGTATGGAATTGGATCATCGATTGTAGGAATCAGAGAAGAAGGTGGCAGATTCAAAGTTTGTTTCTTCATTTTTTTTGCCAAAACGCTGTTAGCAAAAGTGTTTCCGTCGCTGAATCTTCCCATTGAGCCAACATCAATAGTGATAAATTGGTAGTCTGAATCAACCAGGGCCATCAATACAATTGAAAAAGTATGTTTATAATTAAAAAATGAGGATCCGCTTGTCCCTGGCTTTTTTATTGTTACTTGTTTCCCGTCAAGCGCCCCGACGCAATATGGAAATTGCCATTTTTCTTCAAAGCCATGAGCAGTTGACGCCCACTGTTCTGTTGTCAGTTCTGGCATATAAATCGGTTGCATACGTTCCCAAATAGCTTCTGCTACTTCTTTTACAATGTTCGATACTGTTCGGTCACTCATTCTATAGCTGTATCCAATACTTTTGAAGCTGTTTCCTGAGGCTAGGTACCTGCAACATACACAAATACAACACACGTGTAAGATATAGGTATACATATGTACACAATTCTTTTAAACCAAAATTTGACAACACAGCATTATTTTAGGGAGAACAAAATTTTTTTTTTGGTTGGACATCCTCTCATTTTAAATATTCAATTTCTACATAAGAAATTAACAGACATTTCTTATTTAGAAATTGATTATTTTAGGGAATTTACTCTAAATGGCAATGAAATTTTGTTGCAGGCTCTGAGGCGAAAACACTGTGGGAGAAATTAAGGCATTCTTTGAGTGATGCACTCAGGAGGCAAAAAAAATGTGTGAGAAGTGGTGCTGCAGGAACTACGTCTAAGCCTTGGAAATTTCAAAAAGGAATGGGATTTCTTCAGCCTTACATGGCCAGTAGGAAAAGAGAAACGAATTTGGTTCACGAGAGCGATGAGGATTCAAACACGCAGAACCAAGAAGAATGTGAAGATAACCACGAAGAAGACAGTGTGGTGCAACCTGGAAACGAGGAACGTGAAGATGAAGGTGGGACACCTGGAAATACTCCGAAGACACAAACAGAAGAGACTCCTCTTGACCTTCCTGGTTCTTCAAGGGAAAATACACCAACACCATGAAAGAAAATTAAAAAATAGACAACAGTGCTAAAATGCGGTCAATATTGCTCAATTCCATTGAGAACCGGGGAAAAAGAGTGGCCGAAAGAGCAGCAGAGAGAGCAGGGCTATTGGAAAGGGTCCAACCTCAAAGCGATCCTTTATACCATTTTTTTATGTCAATGTACGAATCAACAAAAAGAATGCCGCCGTCGTCACAACACGTGGTGAGAAATCAAATATACAAAGCTGTGGCAGATATGGAAGCTACTTTACTGGACGTCCCACAAACTAACACATTTCATCCATCCCAATTTATCCCACACCATGATCAACACTAGTATGGTCCCTACTGTGCCTCCCAATGCTCTACATCTACGCCACTTTCTTCTTATTCGGATAGTGAAGCTCATCAAATCGAAGCAACCACTCTGAATGACCCACAAGGCAAAGAAGAAAGGGATACCTTAGTTAATTTTATTAGTTATTTTTCTGAAAACTAATTTTCTCTACTATCCTACCTCTAATTTTGATTTACTTTTTTTAAGTTTCGCTATATAATTTTTTGTTATTCTTTTTATTTTTCAAGCATTTCTTGTACATACTCAACAATTTCACCTGTATTTTTTAATGGCAATAAATTTATATAAATAACTAAACATTGATTTATTCTTTTGATCAACCTTTCATTCTTGTACAAGAAAACACTTTTGTATTTTATTTTTAGGAACTAAATAAATTTCTTACCTTAAAAATACGGCTAGTTTTTCTTCACTTCCGATAGATCTCGCATTGCACCCTTCAGCATCGATTGACTCCTTGATGAATCCATGCAATTGAGAAAATTGTTCACGGGTTACACGGTAATAGTTTCTATATTTTTCATTAGAAAATTCGTTCTTGAGAATGAATTCCCCGTGCGTCTTTCTGTTCTTTAGATAATTGCTTTTTGGAAGCTTTTCATGAAGTAATGTTGAAATTACTTGGTCTTCGAGTTCATCGGAATCAGATTCCGAACTCAGTAATGATTGTATATACATTGCCATCGCGCACATTTTCGTTAAAACACCCTTCACTGGCACGCAGTTGAGATAGAACTGCGTCCCAACTTTCGCTCTCCCTGTGCGCAGTTGATTGAATCCTGCTTCCCTGCGTCACCCTGCATCACCTCACCTCACCAAGCTGTGTCTCATTTTGCGCCCGGCCTTAAAAGCGCACATGCATGCACAATAAAAAAGTTAAAAATTATAATTTGGGAAGCTATGAAAGAACAAACTTTTTTCACTAGGTGATAGAGCGTGAAGATACAAGTATTTAAAAAAAAAACTTTGTCCTGTGATGTCAGGGTGATGACTAGACCAAATTTGAAAAAATTTCCGTTTTCAACTTGAAAAATTTATTGTGCCTAATGACAAAATATTTCGGGATAAAAATTAATATGGAAATTCATCTATTGGAATACTATACTCTATAATTTTTTATGAAAAAAAAAAATCATTTCACTCATTATTAACGGAAATCTGAAAATGCACATTTTTGCAAGTTTCAATTTTTTTTGTAGGTTATGTTGCCTTTAAAAAATGCACGGCTAAGACAGATCGATAGGAAATTTTCCGGAGAGCACGCTGGTATTTTGATTTTTCTGATTTGGTGAAGTTATCATTGGAAAAATCGAGGAAAACTTCAGTGACTCACGCTCCGCTGTTTGCTGGAAGTGAAAAGTCAGGGAAAATGGGTGGTCCAAAGTCTGGAACTTGGATGAACTTTTATGTAAACACTAAACCTATCATTTAGAAAAAAATCAGCTCAAAAGATGTTGTTTCTGGAAATTAGCTATTTTTAAAATAGTCTTACTCGGCTATCTGAAGTCTATATAAAAGGGAAGCAAACTTATATCATTTATGCACAATTAAAGAAATAATAATTTAAAAGAATGATTATTCAGAATATTCCCTTTTTAAGAAGATACACTGACGTACTATTATGCCTCTTATGTGTAGCACAAAATAATAATAATCTATAACATCTAAACATAAAACACATTAAAAAACAATTGTAAAATTCTTGTAAATTTCTTGGGTGTCTGACAGGAATATCAACTTTGAATCATTATTAAAATTTTAAATCTTAGCAAATAATCTGCAAAAATAGTATTATATTTTTGTTAAATCAAATTGTAAGTTTATTAATATTTTAATAAAATAATATTTACTTTAAGTAAACAATTATTGTTTACAAGACAGCACCCATTCTAAATTGATTAGAAAAATTATTTTTAATAAAACTAAAAATTCCATATTACTTATTTTACTTCTACTATTTACATTTTCGTATTGATTTTACTTCAGTAGCTCATACTTCAGTTCTGTTAGCTGCTTCTTTGTTTTGAACTAAATAATTATTTATTTTTTTACTTCTGTGTGTGTGTGTGTGTGTGTGTGTGTGTGTGTGTGTGTGTGTGTGTGTGTTCTACCAACAGAAACAGGTATTGTGCTGCAAATGGGGACAATCCCTGTGTACGCATGTATTTTGCTTGGTTAGAGAACTCCTGTCCAGACATGACTGAATTAATGACAATTATTTAACATGCTTATTTAATCAAATTTGAAGTCAACAAAACACTCTGCAATTCAGACAATGCCATAGGAAGAAATGCACTTTCTTTCCACTGCCACTGGAAGATGCAAATAACTTACTCATGGGGCCACTCTTGGGGTTTTATTAGTGACAGGAAATTGGCATCAACATCATTATCGTTGTCATCATCTCATATCCAGAAGCTGCACACACACACTGCATAAAATCGACAAGCTAGAGCCTGTAATTTTTGCCTGTACATACACAAACACTACTTAAAATTATTTCTAACAACTTCTCTCTATGAATTATTTACAAAAATACTGCCATGGTTAAATATGCAAATATATGTGTTGTTGCATATATTCCCCAGGTGTTATTGGTTTTGAATGGTGTTCCTATTTTATTTACATCTTCCCATACGTAATTATTCACATAACAATAGGTTTTAAAATTGCTTCTTATAACAAAAGATTTAATCGAACATAGTAAACACTGCCGTGGTGGGATACAAAATTCTGCCACCTTTCTTTGGACGTATTGTTCTCCATTGACGATATCCTGTATCACATTGTATGTATTACATTTACTTGCTTTGTAGGAAGACGCTATTTAACAATGATTTCTATACCTTTCTTTTCATGGCGCTATTTCTACCTGTTTCTCTTATAACGTGCTATGCTATTTATTCTGATACTAGTACTGTGTTCACCCCTCTCTCTCTCTCTCTCTCTCTCTCTCTCTCTCTCTCTCTCTCTCTCTCTCTCTCTCTCTCTCTCTCTCTCTCTCTCTCTCTCTCTTTTTGTGGGAAATAATTTGTCTTTGTCTTCTCTCACTTTGTTGTTCATATCGTTTTGCTGTTCTCCAACCTTGCTTGCATTTCTCTCTTCATAGCGATTCCTTCTATTTCTGGCCAAAGTTTTCTGTTACACTGTCCTCTCTTCTTTGTTGCAGTTCCTTTTGGTTGCCATCATGTATCACCTCTAGAGAATTGCTTTTATTTTTGTAATCTGTGTGAGTAAAATTAGTAGGCCTAATTCTTCAATGGTTTTAATTCCTTATATGTATATTTATTTATTATACTTATATATGTATATATTTTAATTTCTAATCTTATATTTCAGTTCAATTGATATGCTAATTTTAACACTAGCTCGTGTTCGGTGAATTTTGGTGTGTTTACTCCCTTCAACAGGCTGAATGATGTTCTCTTCATGGGTAAGTTTTCTATGTGTTTAATATCTCCCATAATTTGTCTTACCTGTCTTTGTGTATCAATATTCCAATAGCAGCAATATTCAAACGGGTCTTATATTGTTCACAAATAGTTCACTTGTCTTGATTATATGGCAGCAGAATCTTGAAAATGTTTATTTACTAAGCAAGCTTCTCTGTCAATTATATTATTACCTATCAATTCCATTTCTCATTCAGTATTCAATTGGAATTCAGTTTGATTGTTCTTCAATCCTTAAATATTAAATCAGTCCTCTCTTCCGTATGTGTAGGATGCAGAATCATCTGCACCAGTCTTCTCTTTATTTCCATTCTAAGATTTCCTACTTCAATGTGTAAATCTTTGTAGAATGTATTTATTTGACTTGGATAGTTCTTTGTTGTTTTGGTAGACGATAGCAGTTTCCAATGAGTACTTCTGAGTGCTAACACTTGTGTCTTATGTATGTATTCACGTAGTCTTTTACTGACTTAAAATCACACACACAGGGCTTAAAATGAACATGTGTTCACTTTGACAAGCTACAGCTTGTAAGCTTTCCCTGCACCTACTTAAAACTATTTTTAACAACTACTCTATATTAATTATTTACAAAAATTCTAGTGTGGTTAAATATGCAAATGTGTGTGTGTGTGTATGCGCGTGCACGCCATTCACCTTTCAATTATATACAAATTTGCTTATAAAAGTCTACTGTTCTTCCTATGAAAAGTAATGCAATACTGTAATCATACATAGAGTAAGGTTAATTTTTGTAAGCCGAAAGCTACATCACAGGTAGACCATGATTTTTAACACTAGTTTCTACTGCTTCAGTGTTCCAATTATGAATTATTACAGTTGTGTATTCATTTGTTCTAGTGTTACTTATTTACACCCATGAATAATATCTGTGAAGAAGAGGATTCTACTCTGGATTTTGAACTATATAGTGGAAAGTCGTCAATTCAGAATACTCTAGGAGACCATCTGTCACCACACAAGTTGATACATTCTGGCATTAAGAAGTACGAGTGCGATGTTTGTTCAAAATCATTTTCTCAGTCAAGCAATTTATTAAAACACAAGTTAATACATACTGGCATTAAGAAGTACCAGTGCGATGTTTGTTCAAAATCATTTTCTCAGTCAAGCAATTTGTTAACACACAAGTTAATACATACTGGCATTAAGAAGTACCAGTGCGATGTTTGTTCAAAATCATTTACTCATTCAGCCAGTTTATCACAACACAAGTTAATACATTCTGGTATTAAGAAATATCAGTGCGATGTTTGTTCAAAATCATTTTCTCAGTCATGCAGTTTGTCAAAACATAAGTTAATACATTTTGGCATTAAGAAGTACCAGTGTGATGTTTGTTCAAAATCATTTACTCTGTCAAGCACTTTATCAAAACACAAGTTAATACATTCTGGTATTAAGAAATACCAATGTGATGTTTGTTCAAAATCATTTTATCATTCATGGAGTTTGGTACAACATAAGTTGATACATTCTGGCATTAAGAAGTACCAGTGTGATGTTTGTTCAAAATCATTTTCTCATTCATGCAGTTTGGTACAACACAAGTCAATACATTCTGGCATTAAGAAATATCAGTGCGATGTTTGTTCAAAATCATTTTCTCAGTCATGCAATTTGTCAGAACATAAGTTAATACATTCTGGCATTAAGAAATACCAGTGCGATGTTTGTTCAAAATCATTTACCCGTTCAAGCACTTTGTCAATTCACAAGTTGATACATTCTGGTATTAAGAAATACCAATGTGATGTTTGTTCAAAAGCATTTTCTCATTCATGGAGTTTGGTACAACACAAGTCAATACATTCTGGCATTAAGAAATATCAGTGCGATGTTTGTTCAAAATCATTTACTGTGTCAAGCACTTTATCAAAACAAGTTATTACATTCTGGCATTAAGAAATACCAGTGTGATGTTTGTTCAAAATCATTTACTCAGTCAGGCCATTTGTCAAGACACAAGTTAATACATACTGGCATTAAGAAATACCAGTGCGATGTTTGTTCAAAATCATTTACTGATTCTAGCACCTTGTCAAAACACAAGTTAATACACTCCGGCATTAAGAAGTCCTAGTGCGATGTTTGTTCAGTATCATTTACTCAGTCAGGTGAATTGTCACTTCACAAGTTAATACATTATGACATTAAGAAATACTGGTGTTATGTTTGTTCAAAATCATTTTCTCATTCAGGCAATTTGTCACAACACAAGGTAATCTATAGTTGCAGTAAGAAATACCAGTGTGATGATTGATCAGAATCATTTACTACATCAGACAGTTTGTAAACATAAGTTAATACATTCTGATATTAGGAAGTACCGGTGAGTTGTTTCCATAATAGTATTTAATTTGGCGTAGCCTTTTGTATTATAAATAATGTTTGCTGGGATTAAATAATAACTGATGTTTGTAACAAAATTTTCTGTTTGTACATTTTGGGTGTAAATTAATCAATTATACTATTACAAACCATTACTGTGTGGGCACTACAAAACAATAATGAAATTTGTAGCAAAATTTTACCTTTTATCTTACAAGTTAAAATCATTAAATTATATATTGTAATGTAGTGTGAAATTATTTATACACATTTATTCTATAATTCAATTTATCACTACATAAGTTACAGTGATATTTGTATGTTTAGTTGAAATTATTTAGAAGTCTTTGTTTCTTGCCATACATAGATTATACTTCTCACACAAGATTTTTGTCTGGCTGCTACAGCCTTCACGATGACAGAGTCCTGGAGTCTTAACACATCTGCATTGTTGCTTGGCAAAATGATTCACACGGGTATGTCCCCTAAGTTACTGTGGCTTGGCATTTCACACGTTGTAAGTTGTATTTAAAGCTCATAGGTTATTTCATCTAGCATATTTCTGATTGCTGCGTGCATACTGTTTCTTTACAGTTCAATAATAGTTCAGTGCATTACTGACAGATGGCATTTGTATCTCAAAACTTCTAATTCCCGATGCTTTACATGTCAATGTTTGTAACGGCTCCTTGTTGTGAACTACACATTTTGTATAAGTATTGGCTTGTGCAGTGTTTGAATTTTTGAATGATTTTGTTGTTGTAATTTTATATAACAATGTAACTGATAACTTCTTGACTGAAGATAAAATATTATGGTAATTTAATTTCAAATGTGGATCTGAATTGAATAATGTAGAAAGTGAAGAGACATTTCGATCTGACAATACAGGTAATGGTACATAATTTGAGGTTACTTCATCTCACTGTTTATACCAGGGTTCCCATCTGGTGGTATGCATATCACTAGTGTGGTACTCGGAGGGATCCAAGGTGGTACACAAGAAGACCTAGCTAGGAAAAAAGTATTTACTTTAAAAGTAAAAATTTTGTGTTCAAAACAACAATATATTTTCATCAGACATTGAAGTCTTTAATACCTTTTGTGTCAAGTTACGTTTGTGAAAGTGCATTGGATGAACTCATTTATGTTAAAAGCAAATATAGGAACAGAATGTCTATTAAGTGATTTAAGGTTAAAATAACATCAATAGAACCTGACATTGATAGGTTTGCTTACAACTCGGTTCTTAGTGTTTAAAAAGTGTGTCGACTTTTAGGCATCCCACATAGGTTAAGTTACAGTTCACATACAGTTTTATTGTATAATTTCAATTAATCCTTGAAAGAATTTATTATACCAAGTTTGGAGTGAGAGTTATTGTGTTGTGGAAAAGTTAATCAATATTATTTGCAGTTATAGAATTCATTTATACTTAATGAAATCTCGTGGTTTCTTCTGATGAGTTCTAGGTAATTCTTCCAAATTGTGTTGATATAGTAATTAATTCTTCATCATTCGGATTTTCTTTTATTTTCTATTTTATTTATTCAAGGTTTTTTTAATTTTAATTATTGAATTTTGTTTTGTGGTTTCTTCCTGTGTTTAATGGATCCAGATTCAACTTCTATTATTCATATTTGTTTATTTTGAGTACATTTCCCTCTTTTTATTTTTTATTGGAGTGGATTCAGTTTGGCATCTGCATACCTCGACCGTTAATAATGGACTAACTAAAAATTCTAACGGTTTTCTCAAACCCAAGCATAATTCCTTGCTTCTGGTTGGTTAAGAATTTTGTTTACATTGTTATGAAGGGTTGGGTTTATGGTCCCAAATTGACCTAATATTTTATATTTGCTATTATTCATTGATGTTATTACCAATGTGCGAGATATTAACATCAATGTCCCCATTTTCTTTCAAAGATTAATTTGATATCCCATAATGCTGTGCTTGGTGATGTATTAATGTTTTGATCATTTTGCTAATGTTATTTTATTACATATTTCACTTATTTTTTCTGTTTGTTCTATTTCTGACATACTATTATGGTTAGATAATTGAAAGTAACAAGTCACTTTGTCTTAATTCTCAAATACAATGGTTAATTGCTTACAAATTGCTTTTTCTGAATTTTGACAGTTAGGCATTTTATAGGCCTAAGCTGTAAATGTCTAGAATTTCTTAGTTTATACAATTTAAACATTACCTATTACTATTACCTATTACCTATTAAAAAAATCATTCCTTGTCTAACATTCTTTTTCCTATCTTTACAATGATGAGTATTATTGTGATGATTAAACTTACACAATTGCTTGCTTATATTTTCTAATATTTCTTGCACACACTTTTTATCACTTAATCTTTCTATAGTAACATATAACATTAAAAATGGTTTATGGTCTGTTCATGATCCAGCCCCATTACTTATTATAAAATACAACTCTTTTAGCTGAACTAACAACAACTTTAGTGCATTGTGTCTTGGCACCATTTTCAATATTGTGATCACCATCCTTGTAACTATTTTGTAACATAAGATGTTTTCCTCTTATTGAACTCATAATTAATGTGTTTCTTAGTTATTAACACAAGGAACTTGTTGGACATTCTAACTTTGTTGTCTATCATTTGTGTGAACATTTAATCTTATTTTTTAATTGAATAAAAGAATTCCTTGAATTAACTCTAACAATATTGTTTTTAAATTGATCTTATTTCCTAATAAAACTTAATTTTTAATCTTATACCTTTTATCTTATAAACTTATTTAACATAATACTTATACCATAGGTTCTACACACTACTAATATTTCTTATTGTTTATCTATCAACATTTTTATTGTTTATGGTTTATTACCACTGTTTTCTTTTATTAATATTATTAATTGTTTATATTAATTAATCCGTATCCTATCTATCACTTTCACTGATTACACTGGTTAATCGTTTATCAACTTTTGTAAGACTTTGTTTAAATTCACTGTAGTGATTCTTCTTTAATTCATTAAGGTTTACAATCATTGTTGCTAACATATATTAGTTTGGTTCACTGGTTATCATTAACACTCCCTACCTACCTCTCACTCTTGGTTTAAATTAGTTTTTTTTAATTAATTTTAAAGTCAGTTTTTTTACAATCTCATGTTTGCTTTTTATATCAATAATGTTATTTTAAAATACATAATATTCTAACTCACAAAGTTAGTACTACAACTTTGTATAAAGTTAGTTTTTTGGGCTATTGACATTAGTCCCTTCAATTCCTTCATCAAGTCTTTACAATTCGAGTCTATACTACTCATTCTTGGTAGTATTTCTATCATCATTACATAATAACAATGGGTTTACCTGTTTATTACTGGTGGTGTACTTTCTTTTACATAACTTGGGTAATACATGTAACTAAATTTGACATATTAGTTGGGTTTTTATTGGTTTACATTTTATTTTATAGCCTTTATCTGGCCAATCACCGGGGTTGGGTCATAGTCATTTGTCTGTCAGTCTAGTCTATTCACTCATTTATTATCTTTGTTTACTATTTTTCTTTTTATTCTCTCATTACCTTTGTATGTTTATTGATCATTAGGCTCTAAATTAGTTTACTTTTCATACAGCTATATTATATTTGTGGATCCCCTATAGGGTCTGAGTTCTGCAACATTATATAATGCCCTTCCACCGAAATTGATAATTTTATAAAACGTGATTCTAAGTTTTAATGAAATTATCAATTGTATTGTATCTTCTTCTTGCATTCTCCTGCTTCATGTTAATTTTCAAGTTCAACTTTTACTTCTTACTTCTTTTAAATCTGAGTCTCTTCTTCATTATTGTTTCCTTTTATGATCTGGCTTATTGATTTTTCATTATAACTTATTCCCTGTAAATTCTATTTTCCCTAGCTATCCCTATTCTGTAGCTGAAATTGATTCGGATGGGCTCTATTGGCTAACCTAACTGCGTCGTTCATAACTACACTTTTTCTGAGGTCAGAGGAACATCATCTCCGCTCAGTTATATGATTGCTGGACTTATTCAACAGCCAATCTTAATAATTCTTCGATGCAGTCATCTCATGACTAATAATAATAACAATAAACTTAATAATATTAGAAGGGAATTTTTTATTTCTTATTTCATTAATACTCAGATCGAGTCATTTATTTCTCACCTCTTCCTGTTGATATCAGTTGACAATACTTGAAGCATTGCTATTTATTGATACAATTAACATTTTTATTCTTTTTATTTCTTCCTTGATTCATCTCACCTTTTATAGTTTTATAAATAGTTATTTTTCTTACCTTCTTCTTGATCATTTGGATTGTTATGGTTCTTTCTTTGTTTTTTCTGTTGGTTTATAACTTTCCTCATCCACTATTCTTCTTGGATTCAGTTTTACGTGTAAGCTTATTTATTTGCTTTGGTATACCTTCTCATTCAATTTATCTTGGTCGTTTAGTTATTTCCATTAATTTGTCATAAGTATTCATATATGTTTTCCTTTTGATTATTATTAACTGGTCTCAGTTAAACGAATTCTTTGTTTACTATTTTTCTTTTTATTCTCTCATTACCTTTGTACATCTATTGATCGTTAGGCTCTAAATTAGTTTACTTTTCTTACAGCTATATTATAATTGTGGATCCCCTATAGGGTCTGAGTTCTGCAACGTTATATAATATATATATATATTTTGCAACAATACATATATTTGAATATTTGTCCAGGGCGGTATGTTTGTAAATAGTTAGCATAGAAAACATATGATAAACAGTTTTTAACAATATTATGCATGCTAAGAATTGTCAGAATGTGTACGCCTGCCCCGCATGAATAAAGCGCTTGTGTGTTTGTGTGTGTGAACGTAAGCTACGACAGGAAAACGATGGGGTGATGCGTATGTCTGTAATCAGGTTTTAACTGGATAAAAATAATCTAATTAATATGTTTTAAACCTGTGAACAAAAACTTACCCCAATTATAAAAACATCACTACATTAAGGAAATGTAAAATTATTGTAGAAATTTGCAATAATAATGACGGTAAATGTTTTAATGTTAATTACTAGTGTAATTAAATAGTAATTAATGTGTGTTTATATGTGAGTGACCAGGAAAAAATTACGCAAACAATGATATCGCTCATGCTATGAGTATGTTTACGAAATCGCTAAAGTGAACCAAAAAGTGATTTGTAATTAAAAGTATGC
Organism: Magicicada septendecula; assembly: GCA_034769895.1. NCBI lineage: Eukaryota > Metazoa > Arthropoda > Insecta > Hemiptera > Cicadidae > Magicicada > Magicicada septendecula. Next base: position 160,355,058 of record CM068376.1, on the reverse strand, counting down.
TTTGCACGAAGTGACAATATCTAACAGGTCGAAAACAGTCCTGGACTTGTCAGATCGCCGTCCAGTATAAATACCACCGGCAATTTGGGGCGGTCTCGGACTCAAGAAATCTTCACACAATGTCACGCTGCTGGGCTGCCACCTGATCGACATCTCTACTACACACACCAAGACTTATGGAGGAACTCTGGACCATCACAAACAACAACCCATAGAGACAGAGAACACGGCATCAGCATAGTCATCATCATCAGTATCAAATTCTCAGGATTCAGGACACACACACTACAGTAACGGCAGGTGTACACAGGTGATGAATAAACAATTAATTATATTTTGTTTGTGAAAAGACCTTTCAAAAAGAAAAATTATACATGAACAGTAAAGACTTAAAGTTTTAAATTTAAGTAGTGGTTAAAGTAAATAATTTAATTTAATAAGAAAATTTAAAAAATACTAATCTGTTATATGTTAAAATTTGGGTGTATCAGTAGAATTAAATAATAGGTTGAAAGTAAATTTTATTGTTTTATTTTATTTATAGCAACAAGTAATTTTATTTTTTAATTTAATATTACAATAGAGCGTCAATAATTCAGACATCAAAAATCCGGACCGTCGATAATCCGGATTTGATTCTGGTGAAAAAAAATCGCATGAAGTGAATATTTGTTTAAAAGCGTCGACACAACTGTAAAACTCGCCGTGCCCTACAGAGTGGGGCGCGAATTGCGTGTTGTGTGGAGGAGGGAGGGGCAGTGAAAGCGGGAGAGTCAAGGTTGCACAGTCACATGTACACCTGCTACCCTGCCCCTGTCAGTCGCATCAGGCCACTGACCTCGAGTATTGTTCTCTGTGCGTGCACTAAGTTTTTTTTACCAAATCGATCGTTTGTGTACAGTAGAGTGTTTGTGTGTGTCAGTTTGTCTGTGTTTTGTTTTTTGTAACACATTACAGTACTGTTCTGTACTCGTGACATATACAACGCCGATGAGACCGGGATAAACTGGCGAGCCCTTCCATGCAAGTCGCTGGCGTCAAGACGCAATCAATCCGCTCCCGGGTTTAAAGTAAGCAAAGAGAGAATAACGGCTATGGTATGTGCTAATGCCAGTGGGGAGCACAAGGTAAAATTGTTAGTGATTGGGAAGAGCAAAAAACCACATTGCTTTAAAAATGTGCACACCCTGCCTGTTTCGTATACGTCTCAGAAAAGTGCTTGGATGACTTCAGTCATTTTTCTTGATTGGTTTAAAAATGATTTTATCCCTAGTGTTACAAAATTCCATGAGGAGAAAAAGAAAAGTGGGAAAGTTCTTCTCATCATTGATAACGCACCCACACATCCCCCTCTCGAAGTATTAAATGAAATCGATCAGAATTTCGAAGTGCAATTACTCCCACCTAACGTTACTGCAACTCTGCAGCCAACGGACCAGGGACTGATCGAGAAAATTAAGAGGATCTATAGAAAGCAGCTCCTGCGTCGCCTTTTATTGGCAGAAAAGGACGAAGAAAGTGTAGTTCAGTTTATAACAAAGTTGAACGTTAAAGGTAGCATTTACATGCTTGCCGATGATTGGGAAACTCTCACCAAAAGTAATTTGCAAAGAGCCTGGAGAAAATTATGGCCTGATGTAGAAAGCAGGATTGAAGAAAATGCAAATGAAAATGAAGATTGCGTTGTAAACGAGGTGACAGAAATCTGCAGCACAATCCCAGGATTTGCACAGTGTGTCGAAAATGATGCCAGTGAGTGGTTGGCTGTTGATGACAACGATCCTGGGTACCAGATTTTGAGCGACCAAGAAATAGCTGACATGGTGTCTGAAGGTATGTAGCACTACTGCTTAAACATACAGTAGGCCTACTGTAACTTTTTTATTTTAGCCAAACAAGCTGTATGCATTATCTGACGCTGTACTGTTAGTCGTTTTAAATTCACTTCTATTTTTAAAATATTTCGCCAACTTTGCGCTTGTTCATTTTTTCTATAAAATTAGGAAAAAGAAAACATTTGTTTATTTAGGCGTACTTTTTCATTTTAAGGGGACGCAGAAACAGTAGAATCTGATGGGGACGAGAATGAAAATGTCATTGAAGAAGCAGGGCCGACACATTCCGAAGCATTTATGGCAGCAGAGACACTGATGTCATGGCTTGAAAAACAGACTGAGAGCATACCAACCCAGCTCATTCTCCTAAAACGAATCAAGGACTTAGCTGCAAAAAAACGAACCACTACCACTGTTCAAAAGTCCGTAAAAGATTTTTTAAAAAGCTCAAATACTGTATGATTTACTGTAGGTATTTTTTTTACCGTACTTTACTGTATTTTGTTGTAGGTCTAGATTTACTGTACATAAAATAAGACAGTCTGTAAATGCAATACTGTACATACAGTATTTTTTTCTGTAATTGAAAAACGTAAAAATTTAACTAAATTAGTGGTTTTATTTATCTGCTCCACTTCTGTAACCATCAGAGTGAATTATAAACGATTTTAGCAAGTTTTTTTACGTTGAAAACATTTACCGGCACTTTTATTGGTTCATTTTGAAAATCCGGACAATTTGATAATCCAGAAGAGGTCGGGTCCCAATTAATCCGAATTATTGACGCTCTACTGTATTTTTGTTCGTATATGAGTTGCTATTATTATTTAAAAATTGGAGTAAAAGTCAGACACACTGAAATAAAAAGTGTTTAGATAATTTGTTTAACATGTCTGTTTAGCTAGTAAGATTATATAGTTGTTATTTTAATGTCATGAACAGCAGAGAAGGTTATAAGGTACTGTCTGTAAACTTATAAAAGAGAATATTTTTTAGTAATTCTAAATTTAATATATTTTCATCTTTCAATTAATAAATCATAGAATGGTTATTTTGAAATGGTTTCAATTAATTATTTCATGTCAACAACATCTCACTCCTCTTTGAAAATTATTTAATTATTGTGCAACTACATCTACTTGATGCAACGAGAATAAAAAAATCCTGTGACCTGGCCGGTGTAATACACTTCATAGTTGCGTTGAGTACATGGTAATGTATTTGTGTGAATTTTTGAAATACTTGTAACGTTGCAATATATATATATATATGTATATGTGTATATATATATATATTATAACTAAATAATAGACGTTTTGCAGCAAATTTAATATAATTTAAATTTGTGGATCCCCACGATCTTGGAGCGCCATTTATAACTCAATAAATGACGTGTTGTTTTTGCAATGTTTTTCTGTGTTGTTGTGTTTATGCAACGTGTGTAATGAGCACTACCTGCTGTCCGTTCTTGCAGCTTCTTCTGACTATGGGCGTGTGGATTTGTGATTTGAATTCGCAAGTAGGTTACCTCAAGTGTACAAAAACAAAACGCTATACTTGTTATAATTTTTGTGAAGAGTTTTGTAAGGTTGGTAGGCTCCGTAGTACAGCAATAAAAATACAGTGTTGGGTAATAAAATCGGGGTTTAATATTCTAATCACACATAGAATGATTACGAACTAAAACAGTAAATAGAAACTGGTATGATGTTTTCTGAATGGTTACTATTATTCAGAAAATGAGCTTATTATTTCAAATTATATTAATTGTATTTTTCTTGATTTCAAAGAAGTTAGTTTTAAATAATTTAATTTATGGATTTAATTTAATTTGCAATGCTTTTAAAATGATTTTAATTACTCTAGATGCTTGTAAATATTCTGAAATAAACTAGCCGTGAATCTAGTTCAACGTGCCTTTATTTACTAGTGATTTGACTCACGTATACTGCAGTATAAGTAATTAATTAATTCTCCAATAAGATTTGTATAGCGCTTTTCTTTTTATCTATATCTAATTCTTAGCTAGGGCTTATTAGTTACTCATACATGCTATACAGATTATCACAATTGAATATTTCTTATTAATTTAGAGTCTTTGATTTATCGGCATCTGAATTATTTCTTTTACAATGATTTAAAAAAAAAGGAAAAATTGATCTTTTGAGAAGTGAATAATTTGATTTTGACTTCCCTGGTTCAGAAGATGATGTAGAGCTGCTCCGGAAGTCCCTCGCTGTCCTGATCCAATCTGCTAGAGACGACGATCTACTGAGCATCCTGGATTTTGGCAATGAGTTCGGGAAACAGCAACACTCTGCTCCTTCTGCAACTGGTGATGGTTTTACGTCTGTAGTTTTAACTGCTACAACTGCGTCAGGCTCCTCGTTCGATTCACGTTTCACTTCAGCGTGTGTGTCTTGTTACGGGCTGTCACTCTGCTCATCAGTTCTTCAGCTCGTACCCTGGTTATAGACGGCCTCTTCTGTCATACTCTTGAAGTGATTTCTTGTAGTATATAGTTGATCTCTGGCGTGCATACGCCAACAGTTAATGTATTGTGCGATACGCTTATTTGTTGATAAGTAAGAGTATCTTGAATAGGCGCTGTTATTACGAGTCGTCACAGTTGATCTGTTGAACAAGACGATCGTAATTATACGTGTTGGCACCTCGAGTCTTCACAGATGAGTCTTCACAAATTGTATGTTACTAAGACGATTGAAGATGTACGTGTGTTCCTCTTGAGTACTGGCAGTCGAGTGTTCTTTCAGCCGAAAACTCTGCGTTAGTTCCAATTTCTTTGAATGATTTGATTGGCTGCCACACTCTCCCTTCTACTTGAAATTTGAGTCACCTCATTCCGTGAGAACGAAAATAATTCCCACAGTCTGAGAATTCATATTATTTTTAATATTCTTAACAGACCGGATTTTAATTGTCGGTGCGGATGTCCGGTCGCAATTTATATTGCGATTATCTTGGCCGCAAGCCAAGTTATGCTAATTCTAAAATATACATTTGGTTGTTAATTCTTATGACTATTACATATTAAAAGCTCTTCTGTGTAGCTCAATGACTAAGGAAGTTATTAACATAAAATCAATTGTCTCTGTTAATGTTTAATTATATTAAATAAAATTCGCACACCCTATTATTAATATTTTGGCTATTTTGGATTTTGCCTAAATTTACCGGTTTCCGAAATATTAATAATTGAAAATTTGGGCATGTCCCTTATTTTTTATAGTGTGTGTGGTTACGTAACGGCAGCTGACGTTGCCGTGTGACCCTGTACAATGCGTTAAGATGCACGCTACATCATAAGAGTTGAATTTCAACACTTTAAATTTATTTAAACATTGATATAGTAAACCCTTTACATATAACTCCAAATCAATGAGATTTGGTCACGTTATAATATATATATATATATATATCTCATCGTTAAAGTTGCGACCGCCATTGGGTAAAATCACGTAAAATGGTGACCGGTGCTTATGACGACCATATACGGTCGTCACTTTACCAACATCGTTTTTTTCAGCTCCAGAGGCTACGAAAAGTAGGATAGAGCTCATTTTGATTTTTGAAGTTTGTCGTCATATTGATGAACTCATGCAAAAAAAGTATACAGTTAGTTCGAGCAATTTCTGGGCGCCACACTAGAGTCGCACAGGTGTATATTGGAACTGAATATTTCGTCTGGCAGTCTGTTCATCTCTTCGCTTAAGTGACGACCAGAGATTTGGCAACACCGCATTGCCTGATGTTGGGCAAGCAAAAAACTTGTGTACGCTATCCTTTAGTTAGCTTTTAATTCTCGCTGACTTCCAAGGTGTATATTTTCAATGAATGGTCGTCACATACCACCCATACAGATACGAACCCATAGCGTTTAACAGAAACACGATAGCTTTTGATGTTCGAAAATAGGTTATTTTTAGAATTTCTTTTTAGATTCTACAAGTTAGTTTATGAGAAGCTAAATTCATGGTTGAGTTCCATTTTTACATTTAGTTCAGAGAGTAAGGTGAATTCGTGTTTATAATTATTAAAGTAACACCGCGACCCTGTACTCTTCAGTTGTTCAATGTTCTGGATTAGTTTAAACAGAGTTAGATACTTATGAGCAACAACATAACTCAAGGGTAAGCTTAGTGGATGGATTACACCACCTAACCATGCGCTTGCATCACGCCAGGCAACCGATAGTAGATGTTTATAATTGAATGACAACTGACGGTGTGATGAGGAGACACACTGACTGCTTATCCCAACCATGGGCTGACCGAAAAGGCCTACGATTTATCTTCTTAGTGGTTTTTAAAATTTTTATGCAAATAATTAGCCATGGCCGAGCCCACTTGTTATCGCTACAAAGACTCATACATCCACAAATAATAATTTTTTTTTCAGTTCAATTCAAACATTTATTTTGATGAATGATTTTAAGAAATATTAACATCGCAAAATAAGCTTACGATTACATATTATATTTTTTATTTAAATTCATAATATTCATTGACTTATTCATTGACTTTTAACAATTATTTTTAACTCATAAATATACAAGACCTCTAAATTTTTTTTGAAATAATTAAAAAAAAAGTAAAACCTCGTAGATATTAAGTAATTTCTAAATTAGTTAAACTTTAACCAAACAAATTTTATAAAATAATTTCAGTTTTCAAATATTGTGTAGTATGAATTAAAATTGTTTTTGACAGGTGCAATTTAATTTAAGTTTTAGCCAGTGTGTTTATGACTTACGTAAACACTTATATTATTAAGAGTGTTTATAAGGAACTCCAAGAGTAACAAACATTAGTCACCTAGCGACGGCCGTCACTACGTGTGCAGTGGGTCTTAGATCGCCATTAATTGGAGAAAGTTTGAGGCAAACCGTAATTCCCTTAGTTTTTTATAAATTCATTTTAGCAAACTGTAGATGCCAAGATATCTATTCAGAAGGTGAGTAATTTACACTGGTGCTTAACCACGTATACAAGAACAAAATCCGTAATTTAAACCTTGCACAGTGATGCCTGCGAAAGTTTCGAGAACCTAACGCTTAATTTAATAGTATTTATATTCAGATCCGAAAATACGTGATAACTGTAAAGTACAAGAGGTTCAGGATATTACTTAGATAGTCAGTTATTTACACTGGTGTATTAGCAAGTTTAAAGCTGATATTTTAAAGGAATTTGTGGTCAAAATCGTTATTATGTGGCAGGCGACTGTTAACTACAGAAACCTTAAGATATTAATCCAGGAATTCAGTGATTCACACTGGTACATAACCAAGTATTAAACCAAAAACTAAATTCCAACAAGCACGACGCATACCTGGAGTGCCCCAAAAGTTATCATCTTGCTCTCTTAGTCATCACATCACTCGGCATTGACACTGCAAAGTGCAGAAGCGTACAGTTAGTGTTACTAGTTAGAAGCTAGTGAACTGGTGCCTCACCAAGTACGTCGCAGCAGAAAGGATGGATAGATATGTAAGTAATATATGCTTACTTTATATTTCTTATGTTTTATTAATTGCTGTAATTTTGTTCTTTATTATAATAGGTTGCTGTTTTACTCTAAAATAATAATAGGAATTTATACATGCCTATCGTAAAATGAAATCCAGGTGACCACATTTTTTTTTAGCAAGGTCACTAATTTCTAACGAAAATTACATTTTGCAAAAATATGAGGATAAAGTCATTAAAGTAGGCCTAGGTGTTAAATAGGGAATGGAATTTTAAGTGAATAAATATTTTTGAATGTAACTAAATGTTTCATATTTAAGTTTGGCCTAATTATTAAATATTTTTCAGAAATAGATTATTAACATATATTTTTAACATTTCAAATCAGTGCGTTGATTTTTGACTTTATTGCGTTTCATTTTTGTGAGCACATTTGCAGAAAGAACGCAATCAAAGAAAGAAGTGGAGAAAACTTTTTCTGGGAATAACCTCAACAGTGTTAAAATTTGATTAATAGAACGTGCCATAACTAATTAATATTTTAGTGTCTGGTGTGAGTTCATGAGAATATTAGCTAGTCCGCAGTAAGGCCCCTACACACCTTCCAATCCAATCCGATCCGATGTCCTAAATGTAGGATGATAATAGCAAATTAATTGTATAGTGTGTAGGACGATCGTCTTTACAAAAATGTTGGAATCCGATTTAGGAAGGTCGGGCGGTCCTCCCCATCCAACTAGCCGACTTAGGACAGATCCCTCCACCTTCCTTCCTATATCGTATAGTGTGTAGCGCATTGTTCATTCATTCGTAAAAAAATTTGGATATCGTCTTGAGTTCAATTGCTTCAACAATATCGAATGGGTAAATTTCTTTCTTTCATTTAACCACTTTTTTGCCCAAAATTTCCTTTCTGGTGGGGGCTTTAGGAGGATCAACAGTGTTGTAAGAGCAACCCCGAGTTTTTGATTTTTCAACAAAACGGTGCCATTACGAGGGTGTGACCAGGTCGGGAATCTCAATGGTACTGATTAAAATGACTGGAGATCGGAGAAGGGAATTGGACAGTATGGATTGGAGATCGGATCGGATTGGATTGGAAGGTGTGTAGGGGCCTGTAGCTTGGTTTCACTGCTTGCGCGTTCAAGGTTAAAGTTGTACTTACTCTCACCAGTATTGGCAGGCAAGCAATTTTTGTCACCCGACCTTAAGCATTTTGTAACAAAATTACCCCCACCAAAACAGAAATACAAACATCGCACTTACAGCACAGTTGAGTGAAAAATAATACCCCTAAGTCAGTTAATAGTAATAAGTACTCTGATGATTTAACACAAAGCAAACAATTTCTTGCAGAAACTGTACGGGCTCACTGAATGGAATGTGGTTACAAGGAGTGAGTCAAGTATGTATCACTTCTCTCCCTCCAGTACGTTTCAGTGAAAATTAATACCATATAGTCGGTTAATGGCTGAAGGTGCCCATACACCTTCGTGCATTGCACACCAGCAATGCATGAAGGAAAAATACCAGTGTGTGGGCTGCATCATGCTTTGCATGGCACGAAGGCGATCAAGACGAGCTTTTTTTTTTTTTGGCACGGCGTGCAAAGCACGAAGGTGTGTGGGCTCACCACGTGCCGGAGTGAAGCGCTTTTAGGTTATGTTCAGTTAGTCGTAAGCTGTGATCTGTGTGGACTGTAGTAGTGTAATCATGAGTGAATCTGCATCTTTTCTGTCTGCTCACTTTCTCACGATGTTTATTGAAGCCTACAGAAACCACGATTGTTTATGGCAGGTAAAAAGTAAAGACTATTGTAACAAGAACATGAAGGGGGCTGCCTACAAAGAACTGTTTAGGTTCAGCTAACCTGAAGATTTTACATTTTTGCAAAAATCTGTAGCTGTTTTCTATTGCTCATAATATCCAGAATATTTCGACAGAATGAAAAATGATAATTAAAATGTCTATTTATAAGCCATAACACACCTGGCTGAAGTGTCATTTTATTGACAGCATTTATTGGAATACGAACAACTCTCAATTATCCACACTAATGTTTGAGGATAACGGTCGACTTAAATATTCACCTTTTGCCACATTGTAATAAAAACAGTATCAATAACCCGTGCAGTAACGATAAACCGTGTATCCTTTAACCAGCTTGTCTATAATTTCTAGTTTTTCAGGTACTAATATAAAAATACTAGTACCTGAAAACAATTTTTCAGGTGCCTATAAAAAATACTAGCAATAAGAATTTTCAGTTAAAAATGAAAAACTGCTTATTCATTGTAAAGTGTTGACTTACCTTAATAAACAAATTTCAAAACTAAACGCTTGGCAGTTTCACAAAATTTATTGTTAAATTCTGACAATTGTTTCAGCCGATTAGGCTATTCTCAAAGAGATGGTAAGAATAACGAAATACAAAGAATGTGTTACAGCAGGGATTCTCAACTATTTTAGTTGATAGCAGTAAAGAAAACATTGCCTAAGTGGGTGGAACAACAGATAAATATTTGTAATTACGTAGTTAAGTGAAGAGTATATTACTTAAGAGTTTTAGTCTAATTGTTGCATTAAAATTTTGTCTTCTGTTCTGAACGAATAGCCTATTTCTGCGCTCTTGCGTGTGCACCCCCCCACACACACACACGATCATTCACATCCGAGTCTGTTATTGTTTTTACTTATCAGATTTAGGGGACTGATAACTATGTATTACTATGTTTTCGATGAATCGTAACATTAGGCCTACACACGAAGCATCGCATACTCCAAAACACACAAGTTTGTTGATATTTGAATTTAGCTAAGTAGAAACATTACTTTTACGAAGCACCAACAGGTAAACACTTCCTTGTTATAGACACAACATTGCTAAGTCACCGTTTACAAAATAATAACATAGGCCTACTCAACATTTTATAACTCGGTGAAATGTTCATATTGTTCCCTTTCTGTTGTGTCTAATGCTTATTTCGTCTTATAAAACTATGTGTACTAAATTTAGTCTTGTATGCATAGGTAACTACACGCATTGTATGTAATTTGGAGCTAGGTAAAATGTTTCTAGTGCGCGCGCGTGTGTGTGTAATCACCCACGATTAACTTGATTTTATGTTATGCCAATAAAACATACGTTTCGTGTCCTGGTGTCCGCACTCATCGCATGTCAAATGTTCGTGACTTCACGTTTACCGTTCTCATATATCAGACTGTACCACTGTCTGCTCTCTTCGCAACATTCCTGTATAAATTCAGCTATAAATTCAATTACATGCTACTAACAAGAAACCGTACACACTGGGATCGTATCTGGCACGCCACGAGACTGACTACTTTTCCAGTGTGTGGGGTCACCACGTGCCATGCAATGCACGATGGTGTATGGGGCACTTAATAGATACTCTAACGGATTAACACAAACGTTTCGTTATGTGTTATATTTTTATTTTGTACGCAAAAATTATTCACTGTTACATATTTCTTTCATACCTGATGTACCACCACTTTTACAATTGTCTTCCTTACAGTCATTCTTTTAACTAATTAAATTGTCTCCTATATTTATAATAATAATATTTTCTGTTGTGTTTCCAACAATTGCTTTCTTTTCAAAGTAATCCGATTCAATTTTTTCGATGTGTTTGCACCGAGTTTTCCAATTGTCCGTAGTAATTTTGGAAAGTCTTTCTTCGCATAGCCTTAATACATCGTCAGTGTTGAATGTTACATTATGACTCAAACTCACCTCTTCAAATGTGACCAGATTAGTTCGAATGAATTGACGTCCGTACGATACAGAGGTAGTCTAAGAACTGTCCCCTTTCGGATAAAATTTCATCAATAACTGTTAGGCATCAATGAGATTCCATTAAGTGGTGGAGTAGCTACCCTTGTACATGGGCACTTTTAAAAATTTCTAGTAACGACAGTTTCTGGCCTTAGAATGTGATTCATTATTCCAATAGAATGAGTCATTGGGTTTTAGCTTATTCGGTTAAGTTCCTGACGTTTGTATGTAAAACAGGTATTCCCTAGTATTTTATATTTCTGCCCACATAAAAGCATTTTCTTTAAACGAAAAAATTATAAAGACGGCAAATTCTTCTTATTGATTTTGCTAGAATATTTTACTGTTGCTTATGGAGCAAAATATACCGAGTTAATCAAATCTTATCTTAGTTTCAAAAATACTCTAATTTAGTTGTTGTCTCGCAAGATACTCTATTCTAAACAATAAAAGGAATTAAGAATTATTTATTTTCCTTTGAAGTTTACAGTTTTTTACATACAAATTAAGAAGTTATTGTTTATTTAAATTATAAACTTGTCCCTAGTTCGGAAGCCATTGAGAAGTTATTTTTCAATTACAAAATGATAATTAAAAAGAATACACATTTTCTACAACTCGTACCTTTCTCGGGTCCCAGGTCCTTCGCACGAACTCGTGAAGAATAAGCGTGAATTAGGGTTGCATTCTTTAATAAATTACACTCTCAATTTCGGCATTAGATAGTTATATTTTATTCAACAATTCTTTTTAAATTTTACTGGCTTTTCATTTATTTCTCCTCAAAACTATCATTGATCTTTTTAATTACTTTCCAAAAAATACCAACAAAACATAGTAATTTACTTATTCTGATAACTAATTCAAATATTCTTCATTACTTTTGAATTGTTTTTTCTCGGAGTTATACTCCAAACAATATTTAAGTCAAATACACATATGACACATACTATCAAAGTTTAATATTCCCTCTGGAAATACTTCCTACTGAACAAAAATATAATGGTTTAACTTAATCTATAATAAAGGCGACCCAGCATTGCACACACTCACACTCATTCAGTTATTACCCCATAATTTTAATTTATAGATCTCCGTTATAATTTTTATGATTTTAAAGACAAAATTTATATGATGTTACTTGGTCTGATGATCGAGTCGACCTCCTGCTACTCTTGTTGTTCGAATTATGTTCTCACTTCTTAATTTTGATATCACACACGGTGGATTAATGTCGCACAGTTATTTCATGTTAATTTGCTGTTTAATTAAACTCACTTTTAATATTTTTAATAAATTTTAGGCTTGCGGCTATGTTATGTTCAGCCGGCCGCAGCCACGACTGGTAGATGAACAGACACTATTTTCTTTACATTTTTTATATGCTGGTTAAATTAAAACTGTCCAGCCGGCAGTTGCACACACTGCTCGCGTCCGTTACGTTGAGATGTTATTAGCCGACTGAGCTGTTTTCTGCGCGCACAGCGCGAAGGTATTTCTTAATACATGAGCAAACCATGGGAAAGTTGGCCGTCTGAGTGTGCGGTTGGAAGCGCGTGCGCTCCCTCATTGATAAAAGTACATTCCTTAGCCACACTGCAACAGTTTGACTATATAGTCCACTCACCATAATTACTTATTCACAATTCCCGATGCGTACTTTCTGATGGTTACTGAACAGTACCAAGACTGGTTTTAAAAGATTAAAATTTGTTTTCCCCCTTTTGCCCCGTTACAATACCCCCCCCCCAATGAGAGGTTCTCTGCTGAAACAGAAAAACTCCTATTGCTAAACCCTAAGAGGATCAGTGAGTATATGCTGCCAACAACCCCCCTTTAATTCTTAACACGTAATGAGTAAACTACCCCCCTAGCTTGATGACTATGGCTGCATCTGAACGAGATTACTGGACTTCTCTGTGCGAGATCCCAACACCATAAAATCGGACAGGTACTCACCATAATACCACCTAACCTTATATCATTCCGCCAAAAAATCAAAAACTGGCCTTATACCATACCAGATCCTCAACCGATATATCTCCCCTTACATACATACTGGGTTCCCTTTAGCAAGTACTGGGTGCGTACATTCTTTCATTATCAACTACATACTATCCCCATTTATATTAAAATATACTTCACAAGTATTCTATAGTTGTTTCTACACTAATTAATTCTCCTTTTTCAAACAAAAAAATTTTTTTTTTTGATATTTCAAATCAAATTCAATTAATTAAATTTTGTTCAACTAGTGAACATAACCTAGGTCTATTATTAAAATCCACATCCAAGTTAGTCTACCTTATTTCTTTCAATTCCTTAATTTCATTGCAAATTTTAAATTTTTCCAAAATTTCCCAAATCTTTCCCATGAATTTACTTTATCTTTCTTATTACTTAGATGCTCACACTCATAATAAACAAATAAAAATAACCAACTTATTTCTACCATAAATTCAAAAATAGCTACACTTGATTTTTTTTTTCAAAATATCTTTTAACAATTTCCAAGAAAAAACAAAATTATTTAATTACATTAATTAACAAAAGAATCCATGAGTCACTTAAGAGAAACATATCATGGCTCTAACATCAGTCATCAGCTGATCTCTCAGGGTCAGGTAAATGACCTTACCCTAGATACACTACACAAAATTATACAATGTAAAATACATAACACATGTTTATAATTCTTACCCTCTAACATAGTACATCATAAAACGCATTAAACACTTTCTCTTCTAGAATTAACCTTTTCAAAATCAGTAAAGCCATTTATAAAATATCATAGAGAGTCACACATATTTAAATCAATTACTTTTGTACAAATTATCTACTGTAATCATCTCTCAAATCAAAATAAAATAATTTAGTTAGCTTATTAGTTCATTCAGTTTGTCAGTTTAATGTTTTAATTCGTTACTCCCCTGAGTAACCTCCTTACCATACACACTATGACCCCCCTAGACTGTGGCGTCCAGTTGCTTCCACAAGGATTGAATTTGGGGAGGAATTTTGGCATCTCCTGTCCTTGCTTCGGCCTTACATGTTAAACTGCCAGATATAATATCTGATTTTATATTTGTAACCTTATAACGGGTCTATCACCTGTTTTACTGTTCCTACGTGAACAGGGTGATAGCCGCTGTTACATAGTTCTGGTGATTCCCCTGATTTACCCCCTGGTCAATTTCTAAATTCACCTCTCACAACGATAACAGCTATGGCCAGTTAAGGCAGAACTTGACGCAATGAGCCCTGACCATAGCTGTCAAAGCTGAGCCAATTCCACGGTCAGGGTTCAGTGAGGCCGTGACCGCCCGAAAATTGGGGAATCACTTTAAAAACAACATATAATTCATGTTTAAGATTCCTACACATTAACATAATACATTTTAATATACAACATAATTTACACTCAAATTGACCATTAACATCATTACATTAATATAAACAATTGACCTTTAAATTTGCATATAAAATTATAAACATTACATTTTAATTTCAATTGAACTTTTATTAATTAGCCATCAATTATTTATCATTTACTATACCATTAAGTTTTCAAAAGAATTTTTTTTACCTTGTTATCAACCTTCATTTTACATAACATTTCATTTATTATTATATTTTAACTATGATTTTCTGGTTAACCTTCTCATCATTAACTGGTTTGGGTGATTCTCAGCCATTCACTATGATTCGATTTATTGAATGGGTATACATATAACTTTATTTACCCCCTTCTTCCTTCTAACCACCATTTACAGATTTGCATAGGGTGACACCAATCTCTCAAAAATATTTACCTCCATTAACTTCTCTAACTCAACTTAAATCATCCTACTCTTATAACAAAATACCCGCTACCCTCTTTGTACTTAGGATGTGTTCCCTACCCTGGCAATCCCATTCATATCCTTTTGCCCTCCACCAAATATCGGCAAGCACTCTTCGACCCTTCACAATTACCTGCCCCAATGACGCACGTTGATCACTCCCTACAACATCACCCTCACTGCAAAATTTCACCATCTACTATTTACTCACCATTTACATTACTCACTTTCTCTACATATATGCACTCTCACTACTGTGTCCCTATTAATACTCCATTTCTGTATTACTTCTATTTCCAAAATTCTTATTTCGTCTAACACCCATTTAAAATTACCTTTGACTGACTTAAATGCCTTATTGAAATAATTATTATCACCCAAACTCTATCTTTTACAACATTTCACATTAAGTTAACCGTTGAAACTACACTATAAAATTCCCATCTACCTCAAATTAACTTAATCATTAAATTTAAAACCTCTTAAACACATTTAACATTTATTATTCAAACAGTAAACATTTTACTTTATTTAAATTGCATTATAAACTTCATACTTACATTACATAACTCCATCTAATAAACACATGATTACTGTCATAGACACAAAAAGTATAAACATGTATCACCACCAAATATAGCGTACATGACTCCATGTATTTTCTGAAATATCATAACAACAATATGATTCCACAACTAAACACATTTTACATTTATTCATTTACTATTTATTTTAAAGTTCAAATCTCAGAGACATCATTTAAATTCATCATCAAACATTATTTATACAACATTTAAATTAAATAATTAATTCATCTCAAATTATTTAATTCAATCAATTATTGAAAACACAACATTATTTTAATCATCTATTCAAAATAATTATAATTCATTTATTACAAACTCTCATTGTTTATTTAATCTGATAAAATATTATTATTATCATCAAATTGATTTCTACTACATACACACATTGTTTACATCAAATACATTTTACCATACAAACACAATTAATTTCACTATAAACTTATTTACAATTCTTCGTCATTAATTTTCTGTTTACCACACCTCATTTCATAAGTTAGCAAGGTCATTACCATAAACTAAAATATTTAAAATGTCCATTCACTTATTTTTATTTAACCCCCATCATCATATAATAGTCTTATTTTTATATAACCATTCTCATCTTTACTGACACTCATTTCATTATTATTATTTATATAATAATTCTTTAATATTTCATATTGTTCCGCAAAACCCACATAATAATCTACTGGACTATGCCACATTATTATTAAATCATATAACCTGTCTACATCATTATTTTTGGTCTTGTCACCGTCTGTATTATTATCTATCCCTCTCAAGCATTTTAACCTCTCAATTTCATAATCATCTACTATTAATACTCCACGTCTATGCATAGGTAAGCATTCAATAAAATTATCAACATTATCATTATTTATTTCTGCACTATCTTCATAACAAGGTAAGTCAACAATATTACTAATTCTCTCTCTCTATCTTTATTTTCTCTAGTAGCTCTTCGTAACTTCTAACAACATCAAATAATATTATATATCTCTCTCTCTCAATGTGAATAATTCTACCACTCTATCAGAATACCTCTCATCATGACACCATCTCACTTTGTCTCTATCACTCCACACAAAAGGCAACATAACGTTATCATAACCCATTCTGATTCTTTCAGGGAACTCTTGATACACAAAAGGGGACCTACTTAGAGACACCTTGTCTCTACAACCTCGGGAGGAAACTCTGTCCTCATAACTCACTATTGGAGTCTTTACTCCATTTAAATCATGGGGAAAATTTGCCCTTTGTAAACCCAACCTCTCTTCAACCACTATCTTATTGCTACTCTCTATTTCCACCAAAACTTCATCTCCACTATTATTATTCACTTTATTTTCTAACACATTTTTAATTATCTCGTTATCACTTTTTATTTTGCTATCATTTGTTAACTCATTACTATAATTATCATGATTACTCACCTTGTCTACCGCCACCTGTTCTGCATTTAAACTAACACCACTTCCATTACCACTTATATTTCCGTCATTTTCGTTTATATTGCTCTTACCTGTATTTATTCCCCACACTCCCATTCTCTCAATATTCTGTTCTAATTCGTTAAGTTTACAGGCAAATATCTCATTGGTTTTCTCAACACTTTTATTAACTTGCTTTATTTCATTTCTAATTTCATAAAAATTACTTTTGTTTATATCAAAACGATTATCAAAGTCACTGCTTAATTTATCAAATTTATTATTTAAACTGCACAGCGTGCTACATAAATATTTCATCATATTAGTTTCGAGTTGATTACTTTCTTTAGTTAATTTTGGGCTTATTTGAATCCCCGAATCATCTGTGACTGTAATAGTTTTGTCTATAATACTTATTTCTTTTATTTTATTTTCTTGACCCACATTTGGAGTTGAATGAACGCCTAGGTCACTCATGACAGCTGACTCACTAAAATTAATTATTTCATTTATATCATTCTCATTATTTCCTTCCATTTTTTATAAATTTACTGATATAAATTTACTTACATATAAAACATCTTACACTTAACTCAAAATCATTTCATCACTCACTTAATCTAATGTCATTTTTTGTACGTAATTTATATGTATTATTACTCAACTCCTAAATCACGCTTACATTCATTTGTAGGTGCGGTTTTTATACAAAATTTAATTTATAAAAACTGCCCCTGTTCGGGCGCCATTGAGAAGTTATTGTTTATTTAAATTATAAATTTGTCCGTAGTTCGGAAGCCATTGAGAAGTTATTATTTATTTAAATTATAAATTTGTCCCTAGTTCAGAAGCCATTGAGAAGTTATTTTTCAATTACAAAATGATAATTAAAAAGAATACACATTTTCTAAAACTCTTACCTTTCTCGGGTCCCAGGTCCTTCGCACGAACTCGTGAAGAATAAGCGTGAATTAGGGTGGCATTCTTTAATAAATTACACTCTCAATTTCGGCATTAGATAGTTATATTTTATTCAACAATTCTTTTTAAATTTTACTGGCTTTTCATTTATTTCTCCTCAAAACTATCATTGATCTTTTTAATTACTTTCAAAAAAATACCAACAAAACATAGTAATTTACTTATTCTGATGACTAATTCAAAAATTCTTTATTACTTTTGAATTGTTTTTTCTCGGAGTTATACTCCAAACAATATTTAAGTCAAATACACATATGACACATACTATCAAAGTTTAATATTCCCTCTGGAAATACTTCCTACTGATCAAAAATATAATGGTTTAACTTAATCTATAATAAAGGCGACCCAGCATTGTACACGCTCACACTCATTCAGTTATTACCCCATAATTTTAATTTAGAGATCTCTGTTATAATTTTTATGATTTTAAAGAAAAAATTAATATGATGTACTGTTACTTGGTCTGATGATCAAGTCGACCTCCTGCTACACTTGTTGTTCGAATTATGTTCTCACTTCTTAATTTTGATATCACACATGGTGGATTAATGTCGCACAGTTATTTCATGTTAATTTGCTGTTTAATTAAACTCACTTTTAATATTTTTAATAAATTTTAGGCTCGCGGCTATGTTATGTTCAGCCGGCCGCAGCCACGACTGATAGACGAACAGAGACCATTTTCTTTACATTTTTTATATGCTGGTTAAATTAAAACTGTGTCCAGCTGGCGGACGCACACACTGCTCGCGTCCGTTACGTTGAGATGTTATTAGCCGACTGAGCTGTTTTCTGCGCGCACAGCGCGAAGGTATTTCTTAATACGTGACCAAACCATGGGAAAGTTGGCCATCTGAGTGCGCGTGCGCTCCCTTGTTGATAAAAGTACATTCCTTATCCACACTGCAACACTTTGACTATATAGTCCACTCATCGTAATTTCTTATTCACAATTCCCGATGCGTATTTTCTGATGGTTACTGAACAGTACCAAGACTGGTTTTAAAATGATTACAATTTTTTTTCCCCTTTTGCCCCGTTACAAAATTATGGGAAATATCCCACCGCATATAACATTTAATATAAAAGAAATATCACTGTGTTTAGTCGGCCCGCTGGACTATCACTTCACTTCTTGGCATATACTGAGAAAGAAATGAAAAGACTTTTCAAATAATAACAAGATGTTTAAGTTAAAATTAAAATTCTTAATTCATAAACCTACATTTTCGGATGTGTTTGTTTGGCAATAACGTAAAACATTTCTTATCATCATTACATTATGTTTTGCTCGAGGATCCTACTTTTCAACTAATTAAAACAATGAGGTACCGAGATTGTCTTACTATATTTAATATAATTAAGGGCTTAATTTCTTCAAATGAATTTATTTTTAATATTAGAAAGCTTTTATAATAATTTTTGGTAATTAATAAAAAATTCGCCTCCCCACGAAGAGTTAATTTATTCAATAATTTAATTAAAATTTGAGTTTTTTGATACCCTGAACCAATTCCTTTATACTGACAACCCATTGTAAAGATTACTCTGTATATGTCATGTTAGTGCTCTTAAGTAATACTTAATATTCGTATTTGTAAAGAAATAGAACAAAAAGAATACTCAAACTTTCAAAGGCAATTAGTAAAGAAGACAATAATGACACTGTGTCACCAGCAGATGGTAAGTACAGAAAGGAGTATACTAAACAAAGCATACGTAGGTCTACATACATTTTAAATGTGCTACCAACGGGACCTTAAAAACAAAACTATTTTCAACAAATTTAAGGAAGAGGTGCATTCTGTAATTTAATATTTCTTAGAAATCTCCTACTTTTTATGGTGTTCTCAGGTTTTACACAAAATTTTAGGTGTTCTTATGAAAACTTTTTATAAGCCAACTCATTTAGGAGACACTGCCAATTTTAAGTTTTGATATTTTTTCATTTTGCACATATCCAGGAAGGAAGAAATTCTCTTATTTTTTAAAAAATTCCTTTAATAACCTAAAAGAATTAAAATGGGCTCCAAAAACAAAATGCTTTAAAATTTTTATTTTTTTTTTATTTTTTAGAGAAAAGCTACTTAAGTTGTACTTCTGATGTCACAGACAACAACCAAGAAGTGCAACAGCAACCAATTATTTAATCCTACAGCCCTGCGACTTCTTTGAAAATGACAGTAACGTTAATGATACGAGTTCGTCTATGACTGATGATGAAGATAAGGACCCCACTTTCGAATGTGACAGTGATGCAGCATCTTCATGCAACAGCACTGCAATAGAGTTGCCAATACAAAAATACATCCGAGTAAATTACATGGAAGAAGATAAGAATCAGCATGAGGGTTCTGTAATCGAAGAATTGGGTAGGGTAACAGGATGCAGAGGAGTTGCCAACTATAGTCCGAGATGGTAACAATGAACTGAAGGAAAGTTGTTCGGAGGAATTGCCAATAGTTTATGATTTGCATGAGCTTCAAGATAGTGACAGTGAATTAAAGGATAAAAATAGTAAAACTGACACAGGTAACCCTAAAAAGAAGTGTATTCGAAGCAAGGATTTCTGTTTCTATTGTGAAACACAAGTGACACAGTTTGCTAGACATGTTATTAGGAATCATCCAAATGAAATTGAAGTTCAAAAAATAAAGGCGCTTCCTAAAAAAGGCAAGGAAAGGAAAAAGATTTTGACAGTCCTAAGAAAAAAAGGGAACTATCTGTACACTTCTATTGGAGAAGTAAAATCTGTCAGAAAATAAGACACTTCCAGATCACCTAGGAAAGTGGCACCATGTACCTACTGACTTGGATTTTATGCCAGAAAAGAATTATGGCGCCATAGAAAAGCTTGCAGTGAAAAACCGGAAAACACAGGTAAAGCATTTGCCTTAAGAGAGGCTCAAAACCTTTTGCTTAGCAACATAACTGTAGACATCGCATTAAAAGAAAAGGTATTTCCCAGAATGATGGCGGACGAAATTTCTTTAGCAGCCAAGAAAGACATGTTGATATGTTTATATGGATCTCGCCATTTAAAAACTCACAGAGAAAAACACCAGATAAATGTCACATTGAGAAAAATGAGGGAGTTAGGAAGGCTGTTGGTAGAGATTAAAAAAAGAGACAACTCCATAAATAATCTGCTGCAATCTCTACGGGCCTCAAAATTCGAAGTTATAGTTGAAGCTACAAAAGCAGCCTCAAAATACGACACAGAAAAAGGTAAGTTTGGTGCTCCTACCTATGCTATGAATATTTGCACCTCTTTGAAAGAGTGCTGTGACATTGCAATATCCCATGTATATCAAACAAGAAATAGATCAAACATGGAAAAGATTGATGAAATTAAAACAGAAATAGACACAATGAAAAATCTGTTGATAAGTGATTGGAAGTTTGAAATATGCTTGAATCAAGCTGCAAATAATTTAAGCGAGAATAAGATGAATGCAATAACAATAATACCCCTAGCTAGTGACTTAAAGAAGTTTAAAGGATTTTCTTGTGATCGAAGGTATAGAAGCATCCAGTCAGTTAAAAGAAAACCCAAATGACAAGGTAGCATATAACAATTTAATTGAAATTGTGTATTGCAGAGTAATTATCCTTTGTAGGAAAAGGGGTGGGGAGCTTTCGAGTCTCTATGTAAAACAATATGAAGAAGTATCAAAGAATAAAACGTATGAAGAGTTTCAAGATGCATTGAAACCCACAGAGATGATTATTTCAAAAAGATTTAAAAGAGTTGTTATTAAGGGGAAAAGAAGGGATACACCTGTTCTATTTGCAGATGACGTCCAAGAGCATATTGAACATTTATTGCAAATTAGAATGAACTTTGTCCCAGACTACAGTCCTTATGTATTCTGTAACATTAAGACTGACAATCCAATTCTTGGATACAAAGTGTTAACAAAACATGCAAGCAAAGCTTGTTTGCAGAACCCAGATGCGATTACAACAAGAAGATTGTGTAAACATATGGCTACAATCAGTCAAATATTCTCTATGAATGACCAAGAAATTGAGCAATTGGCAACTTTCATGGGCCATAGTTCTCTTACTCATTGGAATGAGTATAGGCTGCCAGATGACATTTTTCAAACGGCAAAGTCAGCAAAGTTCTGTTAATGATGGAAGATGGGAGTGCTGGTAAATATAAAGGAAAATCCTTAGATGAGATTGATATAAACTTAGAAGAAAACTTACTAGCTCCAGGAGATAATATTAATGATGATGACAGCTGTGACGAGAAAAAAGATTGGGAAAGACGTGATTATGAAAATAAGGAAGATCTTTCAACAGAAATGTTTGGTAAAACAAGTGATCCTGCACAAAATCTAACTGCATTAACAGAAAATAAGGCAACAAAGAAAAAACAACGAATTCTCATACCATGGACAACTGTACAAAAAACTATAGTTAAAGAGTTTTTCAAAGAGCACATAATGAAACAAAAACCCCCAAAACGAGGTGAATGTGAGGAGATTATCTCTAAGTATCCAATATTACTTGCCAATAAGAATTGGCTCAAGATTAAAGTATTCATTCAGAATCTATATATCAAAAAACAAAAAAATTAACTAAATTAAGGAATTCATATGAAGGTATTCTGTAACTCTGATGATTTTGAATCCAAGTCAAATTGTAATGTTAATTTCACTTTAATGTAATTGCATTGGATATAAATATGTATTATTTACTTTAAATAAAGTTTAATTTGTAACTGAATATTTATTTTTTTAAATCCTTAACAAATCTGTAAAAGCACACTCAAATTACATATATTTTAATACAATTTGTTGTTTACTTAAAAATTATTTTTAAACCATTTTTTGATTACTTTAAACAAACATAAAAAATAATAATATAAAAATAATGATCAATTCGCTATATGATATCCATTATCTATGGTTTCAAAGTTTCTTTACTTGCTGTGTTAACATCACAAACATATATCTTAAATTCTAGATATTATATTATAAATTGTATTTAAAAACTTTTCTTCATTATATTAAGATTTCTTGCCTACTCAGTCTAAATGTGCTTTTGTTAACAATTATTAATACATTCTTATTCTATATTTTCTTTATACCTTTCTACGGCTTTATAATCATTTTAGCACACTTAATTGATTATTTTCAATGACTCTACGTTATGTGGTTTTACTAAGAAAAAGTTAAGTAAATTAATTACTTGTTCATTTTCTCAGCAATGACTTAACTTATCGTTTCATTGACTGTTCATTCATTAAAGAAAATAATTAAATAATTTTCTGATTACACATGAATTACATTGATTTTATCTCTATCTACATACTTATTATTTACTCTTACAAATTTTTTTTTTTTTTTTTTTTTATTAAAGTCTTTTAATGTCTTTCTCTTTGATAATTATGTATTGGTTTTTCGTCACCTTAAATTCCGCAGAGTTGTCCCATGTCCTCCAGTGATTCCTTCAGTTCGATCCTCCTGGATGTCCTCTTGTCCTCACTGCTCGTCCTCTCGTCTCTTGTCCTTCATGGTACATTGGCTGCTGTAGACTGTGATGACATGTTACTCGGGATCTGTAGCTGTCATGATAGAAACGTCTCTAGTCCTCTGCATCTTGTTCCTCTGCTAGTCGTGCTCTCGTCCTCTGTCAGGAGTTGATGTTCTTAGCTGTCGACTGCTTGTAGACGTCCGACGATTTCTTCGTTATGGTACTTTTTTTATTATTGTTTTCATTAATACTTTAAATTAAAATATTGCCATAATATTTTATAAGTTAAGCTACAAAAATCATACTGATGTTAGATTTAGCGTCTAGCTTTGTCCAAAGTAGTTTAAAAAATTCACGTCTCGGATGGCCATAGCGTACCGCCGCGACTGTGAATGTTAGAAGAGAGAGATTAGCTCTCCTGGGACTCAGAAAACTGCACCTGTCGATTCAGGACTCAGCCTGTCGACAGTTGAACTCATGATAGCCCCCACTCTCGTCTCATTTCACATAATTGCACTTTTTCGCCAATCGCACTGTTTAACGCAGATTTAACGGCGATAAAATATTGTCTAATTTAATGACCTATGTGATGTGCAATTTTCATGATGCTCGCACTACTAGTGTAAGTATAATGCTTTAAAAATCGCACTGGGAGCGCACTGCTTGTCCGATTTACGTAAAATTCGCACTGCACTGGTGTCCGATTTTTACACATTTTTAGAAGTTTTTACCTTCTCGCTAACATTTATGGTTTGCTTAATATTAAATATACTTTAAATTTAGCATTGACTTGAGGTGAGATCGCAAACTTTCAGGATCAGACAGGCTTCACGCACACACATTATTTACTTGTATACACACATGCAGTGGTAATCGCGTGATGTTTAACTGTTGGTTCCTGCTTGAAAGCCAGGTTCCAATCTCACACCTGCTTGTCTATTATATATTATTGAAATTAACTTAAATATTTATAATATATTATGTATGCGCATTACAGCCTTTGCTTGTATTGTCGCATTATTCCTCTACTTGGGAAAAAAAATTTTAATAAATTTATTTATTAAAATATTTTTTCTATCATTAGACATCTTATATTTTTATATTCCATATTACTTATATATAAAATTTTTTTTTATTTGTATTTATACATTACTATCCATGATAATGAATATTAATTGTTCAAGTTCCCTTAGTTGGAGGGTAACAAGTCTAGTTTCTATCTCCCCTCCCTACGAGTTACTAACAATGCATAAGCGTAAGCTGTTTCTTCTCATTGTTCTCCTTCCATCTGGTTCCACTGACCTAGTTATTTTTATGTGTAAAACTTTCTGAGTGAACTGGCATGGTATTTGCCAATTTCTTTCTTCTTCACATCGTCATATACTATAAATGAATGTCTCGCGATTCGTTGTTTCAATGTATATTGTCCGTTATACAGTTTAAAGAATTTTTTCGCTGTATTATCACTTCGCTTTCGCACTGGATTAGCTTTTACTAAAACTTTTTCACCCACGTCGAATTGTAGTTTGTATGTCCTGTTAAATCTTTCTACTCTCTTGTTACCTCTTTCTATTATCCGTTGGTTTGCGTATTCAATTTTCACACTTGTTGGTACAAGTACAATCTGGTTATTAGGTTTGTTTACATACTTGGTCCAAAATCTGTTCGGCTCTTTATCTTCTTCCAATTCTATTGGAGTATATCCTGTTGCTTCACTATAATTTTCGTTGATGGCCTTCTCAAGAAATGGTAGATATTCTGCCCATTTATTGTGCTGATCATGGTAGTATATTCTTAAATATTTACCTAATTATTTGTTAACTCTTTCAGCAAGGTTACCTTGAGGATGTCTTATGGATGTGAGTATAGGTTGTATTCCATTTTCCCTTAACGTCCTCTCCCATTTTTCACTCTGGAATTGTACACCTTGGTCACTGGGTACTTTCTTAATTTTTCCATATGTCGGAATGTATTTCTGCAGTAGTATCTTTAGAACAACTTTGGTTGTGGGTCGTATAATTGGGTACAGTCGGACTGCCTTGGAAAACACATCGATACATACCAATATGTGCTTCACACCTCGACTTGATCATGGTAGTGGTCCCAGAAAATCCACTGCAATTAGCTCTCCCTTGTTTTCCTTCTTGATGCTCTGCATTTCTACGTACGTGTGTAAATTCGGTCCTTTCGCTGTTTGACACTCATAACACTTCTTCACCTCCTTCTTTATTTTTCGATACATATTATTAATCGTAAAATCCTCTCGTATACTCAGGTAACATTTCAGAGCGGCAGCGTGTGCTAAACTCTCATGTGCTGGTTGAATTAATTTCTGTAACATTTCATTCATTAGTACTATCTTCCAATCTTGTCTTACTAACCTGAAAAGAATTCCATTAAGTACCTTATAATGATTTGGTAGCTGTTCTTGGTCTTTCATTTCTCTTATTGTCACATCCAAATTTTGTTGTTGTGCTAAATTTTTTAGCATTTGTTTTACTTCATCATTCTCTTTAAATTTAATTGATAGCAATTGTACTTCTTTTTTTTTGCTCTTATAGACTTCTTCACATTCTTCTGTGATGTATCGGCTTAGTGTATCAGCTATAATATTGTCTTTACCTTTACAGTATTTAATGGTGAATGAGTATTCGCCAATGGCTAAAATCCATCTTAATAAACGGGCATTTGTAACTTTGCATTTCAATAGAAATGATAATGCTTGGTGGTCAGTATGTATCTCAAAATGAGTACCATAAATATAATATCTGAATTGCTTAAGAGCATATACTATAGCAAGTATTTCTTTTTCTGATGTGGAGTAGTGTCTTTCAGCTCCTTTGAAGACTCTACTGGCGTATGCGATAACTCGGTGCTCTCCCATAGTATCTTGTTGATACAGTACACTCCCTACTGCGTAGTTACTGGCATCGAAGTAGATTACGAATTTTCCTTCTCGTTGAGGATGATGTAACATAATATTTTCGATGAACAACTCTTTCACTTGGTTAAAGGCATCTTGGTGTTTCTTCTCCCATTTCCACTTCTGTCCTTTCTTCGTCAGCTCTAGTAGCGGTTGTGTATACTCTGCACATAATGGTGAGAATCTTCTGTAGTATCCTGTTAGTCCTAAGAATGCTCTTAACCCTTTGAGATTTCCGGGTATAGGGAAATTAGTTATGCTGGAAATTTTGATAGGATCGGGTTGAATACCAGAGGAGGAAATAACGTGGCCTAGGAATTGGATAGAGGATTTGATAAATTCACATTTGTCTAGGTTAAGGGATATGTTCGCTTGCCTAAACTTGTGGAATATCGTGCTTAGATGTTTTATATGTTCGTGTAACGTTTTAGATACAACTAAGATATCATCTACAAATACCATGGTGTAGGGTTCCACCTCAGGTCCTAGGGCTCTTTCTAGACACTTTACGATGGCTGCCAAACTCGTGCTTAATCCGAAGGGTACTACCCTGTGTTGGTAGCATTTACTTTTATACAGGAAAGTGGTGTACTTTCTATTTTCTTCATGAATTGGAATCTGCCAGAAACTTGAGCATAAATCTAACTTCGTCAGATACCTCGCTCCTTCACACTTGGTAAATAATTCGTCTGCAGTTGGTGCACAGTCATACTCCTTTAACACAGTGCTGTTCAGCTCCCTCATGTCAAGGCACAGACGTATCTCACCACTTTTCTTCTTCACTACCACTATGACTCCATTTTCAATCATGCGCCGAATTTCCTGTTCAACCTCTTCCTCATATCGCATTGGGATAGGGTACGTCCTCGTAATGACTTTCGTAGGGTCTGACACAACTATAGAGTGCTCGTATACTGTCGTCTGCGTCGGTACTTCACTAAATATATCACTGTATTCTTCTATCAATTTGTGCAGTTTCTCTTCTTCCTGTGTCATCATTCCTTCATCTGCTGCATTCACATGTCGAGTTGGACCATACTGTATTTGTGGCTTGTTCAAAGTAATAGGCATTTCACTTACCTTGCACTCTTCTTCCTCGCTATTCATATTTAATTCATATTGAACATTTTTATAATTACACACAAGGGTATTATCATTAACATTAATCCTAGCATTTATTGCATTTAGTATATCAATACCTAAAATTCCATCATAGATCAATTTATGCATAATTATCATGGGGAGTTCTAATTCTAGCTTTTTATATCTTAGAGTTACATATGCTTGTTGTTTAACCCTTTCTTTTTTATTGGTAGCTGTTGTGATATTTAAATTATTTATGGGCAAAATTGCAGTATTTTTAAAATATTTCTTATTGCGTTGAACCCATGCAGCGTTAAGAACTGACAGCTGACTGCCGGTGTCAACTAACATCTGTACTTTACACCTGTTTATTCCCATAGTCACAATAGGACATTGTGTTTGTTGTTCGTTGCACTTTATATACTGTTCGGTGCTTAATAAGTCCTCTCTAGTATCGTAGGGGTATATGTTGTTTATTTTATAAGTTTGCTTCCGTTTATTCAGTCATTGTGTTGCCTTTGACGTAAATGGCTGACTGTGGAAAGTTACTGTCTCCATCTCGTTCATTTTCTCGCTATCTCTCTTTATTTTTTTCTTGTTGTCCTTCCGTACTGCTGCAACGCGTTTGTCAGCTGGTTTTGAAAACTGTTTACGATTAGACGACCATACAACGTCTCCTTGTTGTTTGGCTGTATTTATTCGTTCAGTCTCTGTAGCTGTGCAGGCCGTAGTGTTGTATATTGGTGGCGTATAATTTATTTTGTAATTATCACGGTGCGGTGTAGTGTTTTGTATTGCTTGCTTGTCATCTCTGTGATAATTATAGTGGTGCTTTGCATGTTTTTGTTCCCAGTATTGTGTGTTCTTACCTTTATTGATATTCTCCGATTGTGTCACAAGGATTAAAAATTCTTATTAACATATACCTTTACCTATTACCTATTACGAACATATCCCTTAACCTAGACAAATGTGAATTTATCAAATCCTCTATCCAATTCCTAGGCCACGTTATTTCCTCCTCTGGTATTCAACCCGATCCTATCAAAATTTCCAGCATAACTAATTTCCCTATACCCGGAAATCTCAAAGGGTTAAGAGCATTCTTAGGACTAACAGGATACTACAGAAGATTCTCACCATTATATGCAGAGTATACACAACCGCTACTAGAGCTGACGAAGAAAGGACAGAAGTGGAAATGGGAGAAGAAACACCAAGATGCCTTTAACCAAGTGAAAGAGTTGTTCATCGAAAATATTATGTTACATCATCCTCAACGAGAAGGAAAATTCGTAATCTACTTCGATGCCAGTAACTACGCAGTAGGGAGTGTACTGTATCAACAAGATACTATGGGAGAGCACCGAGTTATCGCATACGCCAGTAGAGTCTTCAAAGGAGCTGAAAGACACTACTCCACATCAGAAAAAGAAATACTTGCTATAGTATATGCTCTTAAGCAATTCAGATATTATATTTATGGTACTCATTTTGAGATACATACTGACCACCAAGCATTATCATTTCTATTGAAATGCAAAGTTACAAATGCCCGATTATTAAGATGGATTTTAGCCATTGGCGAATACTCATTCACCATTAAATACTGTAAAGGTAAAGACAATATTATAGCTGATACACTAAGCCGATACGTCACAGAAGAATGTGAAGAAGTCTATAAGAGCAAAAAAAAAGAAGTACAATTGCTATCAATTAAATTTAAAGAGAATGATGAAGTAAAACAAATGCTAAAAAATTTAGCACAACAACAAAATTTGGATGTGACAATAAGAGAAATGAAAGACCAAGAACAGCTACCAAATCATTATAAGGTACTTAATGGAATTCTTTTCAGGTTAGTAAGACAAGATTGGAAGATAGTACTAATGAATGAAATGTTACAGAAATTAATTCAACCAGCACATGAGAGTTTAGCACACGCTGCCGCTCTGAAATGTTACCTGAGTATACGAGAGGATTTTACGATTAATAATATGTATCGAAAAATAAAGAAGGAGGTGAAGAAGTGTTATGAGTGTCAAACAGCGAAAGGACCGAATTTACACACGTACGTAGAAATGCAGAGCATCAAGAAGGAAAACAAGGGAAAGCTAATTGCAGTGGATTTTCTGGGACCACTACCATGATCAAGTCGAGGTGTGAAGCACATATTGGTATGTATCGATGTGTTTTCCAAGGCAGTCCGACTGTACCCAATTATACGACCCACAACCAAAGTTGTTCTAAAGATACTACTGCAGAAATACATTCCGACATATGGAAAAATTAAGAAAGTACCCAGTGACCAAGGTGTACAATTCCAGAGTGAAAAATGGGAGAGGACGTTAAGGGAAAATGGAATACAACCTATACTCACATCCATAAGACATCCTCAAGGTAACCTTGCTGAAAGAGTTAACAAATAATTAGGTAAATATTTAAGAATATACTACCATGATCAGCACAATAAATGGGCAGAATATCTACCATTTCTTGAGAAGGCCATCAACGAAAATTATAGTGAAGCAACAGGATATACTCCAATAGAATTGGAAGAAGATAAAGAGCCGAACAGATTTTGGACCAAGTATGTAAACAAACCTAATAACCAGATTGTACTTGTACCAACAAGTGTGAAAATTGAATACGCAAACCAACGGATAATAGAAAGAGGTAACAAGAGAGTAGAAAGATTTAACAGGACATACAAACTACAATTCGACGTGGGTGAAAAAGTTTTAGTAAAAGCTAATCCAGTGCGAAAGCGAAGTGATAATACAGCGAAAAAATTCTTTAAACTGTATAACGGACAATATACATTGAAACAACG
This sequence comes from Magicicada septendecula, assembly GCA_034769895.1. Lineage (NCBI taxonomy): Eukaryota > Metazoa > Arthropoda > Insecta > Hemiptera > Cicadidae > Magicicada > Magicicada septendecula. The sequence goes on along the minus strand of CM068376.1, from coordinate 160,324,763 downwards.
AATCGCGAGACATTCATTTATAGTATATGACGATGTGAAGAAGAAAGAAATTGGCAAATACCATGCCAGTTCACTCAGAAAGTTTTACACATAAAAATAACTAGGTCAGTGGAACCAGATGGAAGGAGAACAATGAGAAGAAACAGCTTACGCTTATGCATTGTTAGTAACTCGTAGGGAGGGGAGATAGAAACTAGACTTGTTACCCTCCAACTAAGGGAACTTGAACAATTAATATTCATTATCATGGATAGTAATGTATAAATACAAATAAAAAAAATTTTATATATAAGTAATATGGAATATAAAAATATAAGATGTCTAATGATAGAAAAAATATTTTAATAAATAAATTTATTAAAATTTTTTTTCCCAAGTAGAGGAATAATGCGACAATACAAGCAAAGGCTGTAATGCGCATACATAATATATTATAAATATTTAAGTTAATTTCAATAATATATAATAGACAAGCAGGTGTGAGATTGGAACCTGGCTTTCAAGCAGGAACCAACAGTTAAACATCACGCGATTACCACTGCATGTGTGTATACAAGTAAATAATGTGTGTGCGTGAAGCCTGTCTGATCCTGAAAGTTTGCGATCTCACCTCAAGTCAATGCTAAATTTAAAGTATATTTAATATTAAGCAAACCATAAATGTTAGCGAGAAGGTAAAAACTTCTAAAAATGTGTAAAAATCGGACACCAGTGCAGTGCGAATTTTACGTAAATCGGACAAGCAGTGCGAATCCAGTGCGATTTTTAAAGCATTATACTTACACTAGTAGTGCGAGCATCATGAAAATTGCACATCATATAGGTCATTAAATTAGACAATATTTTATCGCCGTTAAATCTGCGTTAAACAGTGCGATTGGCGAAAAAGTGCAATTATGTGAAATGAGACGAGAGTGGGGGCTATCATGCCATGGTTCAACTGTCGACAGGCTGAGTCCTGAATCGACAGGTGCAGTTTTCTGAGTCCCAGGAGAGCTAATCTCTCTCTTCTAACATTCACAGTCGCGGCGGTACGCTATGGCCATCCGAGACGTGAATTTTTTAAACTACTTTGGACAAAGCTAGACGCTAAATCTAACATCAGTATGATTTTTGTAGCTTAACTTATAAAATATTATGGCAATATTTTAATTTAAAGTATTAATGAAAACAATAATAAAAAAAGTACCATAACGAAGAAATCGTCGGACGTCTACAAGCAGTCGACAGCTAAGAACATCAACTCCTGACAGAGGACGAGAGCACGACTAGCAGAGGAACAAGATGCAGAGGACTAGAGACGTTTCTATCATGACAGCTACAGATCCAGAGTAACATGTCATCACAGTCTACAGCAGCCAATGTACCATGAAGGACAAGAGACGAGAGGACGAGCAGTGAGGACAAGAGGACATCCAGGAGGATCGAACTGAAGGAATCACTGGAGGACATGGGACAACTCTGCGGAATTTAAGGTGACGAAAAACCAATACATAATTATCAAAGAGAAAGACATTAAAAGACTTTAATAAAAAAAAAAAAAAAAAAAATTTGTAAGAGTAAATAATAAGTATGTAGATAGAGATAAAATCAATGTAATTCATGTGTAATCAGAAAATTATTTAATTATTTTCTTTAATGAATGAACAGTCAATGAAACGATAAGTTAAGTCATTGCTGAGAAAATGAACAAGTAATTAATTTACTTAACTTTTTCTTAGTAAAACCACATAACGTAGAGTCATTGAAAATAATCAATTATGTGTGCTAAAATGATTATAAAGCCGTAGAAAGGTATAAAGAAAATATAGAATAAGAATGTATTAATAATTGTTAACAAAAGCACATTTAGACTGAGTAGGCAAGAAATCTTAATATAATGAAGAAAAGTTTTTAAATACAATTTATAATATAATATCTAGAATTTAAGATATATGTTTGTGATGTTAACACAGCAAGTAAAGAAACTTTGAAACCATAGATAATGGATATCATATAGCGAATTGATCATTATTTTTATATTATTATTTTTTATGTTTGTTTAAAGTAATAAATGAAACATATTACGATTCCTAAAAAGAGTTACTCTTATTATAATTACACCTGGACCCCAATTATACACACGTTGTTAGTAATATTATATATAAATGTTATGAGTACAAACACATCACTAATTTAAAATACATTAAATACAGCAACGTGTACCGTTGTAATATATATATATATACATCCCAATATCATTATGGCTACCATACAGTGCCACAGCTTTGTAGCAACCACCTAAAGGAGTGATGTATATAACTATTTTAAAGTGAATATTGGTTAGTATATAGGTCGTTAACGAAGTAATGGCATTTATTTTCTTATTCTAAGGAAAAAATGTCTCTATCCATCTAACCGTCATTATTGCAACTGTTCACAGTGCCGTCAACATTGCGACCACTATATACACATACATCTCACAGTTAATATGACGACTAGGATGTATATTGGAAACAACCTGAACATCATTACAGCAACCAACGTCGTTGCCACTTTTACACAACCAATTATTATGTATACGGTCATCATATTGTAATTATGTAGCTATTTTATTAACTCAAAAATGAAAAAATACCTATGCATATTTTGTTTACTGCCTGGGACCATACATAGTACTTACCTACCTAAAAAAAGAAATTGTAGCCTTCCCATCGGAATTTAGAGCTGACCTATTCGGACAGTAGTTTGGGTTATCGTAATGTTGTCTTGAAAGAAATGAACATCATTCAAGTAATATTACTATTTAATTAAGATCTGTAGTACTTGACTATTTCTCGAAAATACAAGGAGCAAGGATTCTTGTTTTAAAATAAACTTGCAATCGATCATGGGCTATGTCAAAGGAACAAAATCATGTGTTTTGGAGGGGCAGGGGACATCACTAACATTTGTAGTTGCCTGGTATTTTTGATTCACGTTTAAAATTTATTTTTAAAATTGAATTTATAAATCTCATGTTTAAATAGGCAATTCTTAACTATCAATCGCATCATATCTGTATTTAAATGGGGTCAGTTTCTTTTTCTCAGTTCTTTTCTTTCTATTTTAAAGAGTTGAATGAAACCTTTTTTTTTCAAAACAAGTTGCTTCTCATTAGTCACGAGTAATCAAAAAATGGTTTAAAAATAATTTTTAAGTAAACAACAAATTGTATTAAAATATATGTAATTTGAGTGTGCTTTTAAAGATTTGTTAAGGATTTAAAAAAATAAATATTCAGTTACAAATTAAACTTTATTTAAAGTAAATAATACATATTTATATCCAATGCAATTACATTAAAGTGAAATTAACATTACAATTTGACTTGGATTCAAAATCATCAGAGTTACAGAATACCTTCATATGAATTCCTTAATTTAGTTAATTTTTTTGTTTTTTGATATATAGATTCTGAATGAATACTTTAATCTTGAGCCAATTCTTATTGGCAAGTAATATTGGATACTTAGAGATAATCTCCTCACATTCACCTCGTTTTGGGGGTTTTTGTTTCATTATGTGCTCTTTGAAAAACTCTTTAACTATAGTTTTTTGTACAGTTGTCCATGGTATGAGAATTCGTTGTTTTTTCTTTGTTGCCTTATTTTCTGTTAATGCAGTTAGATTTTGTGCAGGATCACTTGTTTTACCAAACATTTCTGTTGAAAGATCTTCCTTATTTTCATAATCACGTCTTTCCCAATCTTTTTTCTCGTCACAGCTGTCATCATCATTAATATTATCTCCTGGAGCTAGTAAGTTTTCTTCTAAGTTTATATCAATCTCATCTAAGGATTTTCCTTTATATTTACCAGCACTCCCATCTTCCATCATTAACAGAACTTTGCTGACTTTGCCGTTTGAAAAATGTCATCTGGCAGCCTATACTCATTCCAATGAGTAAGAGAACTATGGCCCATGAAAGTTGCCAATTGCTCAATTTCTTGGTCATTCATAGAGAATATTTGACTGATTGTAGCCATATGTTTACACAATCTTCTTGTTGTAATCGCATCTGGGTTCTGCAAACAAGCTTTGCTTGCATGTTTTGTTAACACTTTGTATCCAAGAATTGGATTGTCAGTCTTAATGTTACAGAATACATAAGGATTGTAGTCTGGGACAAAGTTCATTCTGATTTGCAATAAATGTTCAATATGCTCTTGGACGTCATCTGCAAATAGAACAGGTGTATCCCTTCTTTTCCCCTTAATAACAACTCTTTTAAATCTTTTTGAAATAATCATCTCTGTGGGTTTCAATGCATCTTGAAACTCTTCATACGTTTTATTCTTTGATACTTCTTCATATTGTTTTACATAGAGACTCGAAAGCTCCCCACCCCTTTTCCTACAAAGGATAATTACTCTGCAATACACAATTTCAATTAAATTGTTATATGCTACCTTGTCATTTGGGTTTTCTTTTAACTGACTGGATGCTTCTATACCTTCGATCACAAGAAAATCCTTTAAACTTCTTTAAGTCACTAGCTAGGGGTATTATTGTTATTGCATTCATCTTATTCTCGCTTAAATTATTTGCAGCTTGATTCAAGCATATTTCAAACTTCCAATCACTTATCAACAGATTTTTCATTGTGTCTATTTCTGTTTTAATTTCATCAATCTTTTCCATGTTTGATCTATTTCTTGTTTGATATACATGGGATATTGCAATGTCACAGCACTCTTTCAAAGAGGTGCAAATATTCATAGCATAGGTAGGAGCACCAAACTTACCTTTTTCTGTGTCGTATTTTGAGGCTGCTTTTGTAGCTTCAACTATAACTTCGAATTTTGAGGCCCGTAGAGATTGCAGCAGATTATTTATGGAGTTGTCTCTTTTTTTAATCTCTACCAACAGCCTTCCTAACTCCCTCATTTTTCTCAATGTGACATTTATCTGGTGTTTTTCTCTGTGAGTTTTTAAATGGCGAGATCCATATAAACATATCAACATGTCTTTCTTGGCTGCTAAAGAAATTTCGTCCGCCATCATTCTGGGAAATACCTTTTCTTTTAATGCGATGTCTACAGTTATGTTGCTAAGCAAAAGGTTTTGAGCCTCTCTTAAGGCAAATGCTTTACCTGTGTTTTCCGGTTTTTCACTGCAAGCTTTTCTATGGCGCCATAATTCTTTTCTGGCATAAAATCCAAGTCAGTAGGTACATGGTGCCACTTTCCTAGGTGATCTGGAAGTGTCTTATTTTCTGACAGATTTTACTTCTCCAATAGAAGTGTACAGATAGTTCCTTTTTTTTCTTAGGACTGTCAAAATCTTTTTCCTTTCCTTGCCTTTTTTAGGAAGCGCCTTTATTTTTTGAACTTCAATTTCATTTGGATGATTCCTAATAACATGTCTAGCAAACTGTGTCACTTGTGTTTCACAATAGAAACAGAAATCCTTGCTTCGAATACACTTCTTTTTAGGGTTACCTGTGTCAGTTTTACTATTTTTATCCTTTAATTCACTGTCACTATCTTGAAGCTCATGCAAATCATAAACTATTGGCAATTCCTCCGAACAACTTTCCTTCAGTTCATTGTTACCATCTCGGACTATAGTTGGCAACTCCTCTGCATCCTGTTACCCTACCCAATTCTTCGATTACAGAACCCTCATGCTGATTCTTATCTTCTTCCATGTAATTTACTCTGATGTATTTTTGTATTGGCAACTCTATTGCAGTGCTGTTGCATGAAGATGCTGCATCACTGTCACATTCGAAAGTGGGGTCCTTATCTTCATCATCAGTCATAGACGAACTCGTATCATTAACGTTACTGTCATTTTCAAAGAAGTCGCAGGGCTGTAGGATTAAATAATTGGTTGCTGTTGCACTTCTTGGTTGTTGTCTGTGACATCAGAAGTACAACTTAAGTAGCTTTTCTCTAAAAAATAAAAAAAAAATAAAAATTTTAAAGCATTTTGTTTTTGGAGCCCATTTTAATTCTTTTAGGTTATTAAAGGAATTTTTAAAAAAATAAGAGAATTTCTTCCTTCCTGGATATGTGCAAAATGAAAAAATATCAAAACTTAAAATTGGCAGTGTCTCCTAAATGAGTTGGCTTATAAAAAGTTTTCATAAGAACACCTAAAATTTTGTGTAAAACCTGAGAACACCATAAAAAGTAGGAGATTTCTAAGAAATATTAAATTACAGAATGCACCTCTTCCTTAAATTTGTTGAAAATAGTTTTGTTTTTAAGGTCCCGTTGGTAGCACATTTAAAATGTATGTAGACCTACGTATGCTTTGTTTAGTATACTCCTTTCTGTACTTACCATCTGCTGGTGACACAGTGTCATTATTGTCTTCTTTACTAATTGCCTTTGAAAGTTTGAGTATTCTTTTTGTTCTATTTCTTTACAAATACGAATATTAAGTATTACTTAAGAGCACTAACATGACATATACAGAGTAATCTTTACAATGGGTTGTCAGTATAAAGGAATTGGTTCAGGGTATCAAAAAACTCAAATTTTAATTAAATTATTGAATAAATTAACTCTTCGTGGGGAGGCGAATTTTTTATTAATTACCAAAAATTATTATAAAAGCTTTCTAATATTAAAAATAAATTCATTTGAAGAAATTAAGCCCTTAATTATATTAAATATAGTAAGACAATCTCGGTACCTCATTGTTTTAATTAGTTGAAAAGTAGGATCCTCGAGCAAAACATAATGTAATGATGATAAGAAATGTTTTACGTTATTGCCAAACAAACACATCCGAAAATGTAGGTTTATGAATTAAGAATTTTAATTTTAACTTAAACATCTTGTTATTATTTGAAAAGTCTTTTCATTTCTTTCTCAGTATATGCCAAGAAGTGAAGTGATAGGCCAGCGGGCCGACTAAACACAGAGATATTTCTTTTATATTAAATGTTATATGCGGTGGGATATTTCCCATAATTTTGTAACGGGGCAAAAGGGGAAAAAAATTTTAATCATTTTAAAACCAGTCTTGGTACTGTTCAGTAACCATCAGAAAATACGCATCGGGAATTGTGAATAAGAAATTACGATGAGTGGACTATATAGTCAAAGTGTTGCAGTGTGGATAAGGAATGTACTTTTATCAACAAGGGAGCGCACGCGCACTCAGATGGCCAACTTTCCCATGGTTTGGTCACGTATTAAGAAATACCTTCGCGCTGTGCGCGCAGAAAACAGCTCAGTCGGCTAATAACATCTCAACGTAACGGACGCGAGCAGTGTGTGCGTCCGCCAGCTGGACACAGTTTTAATTTAACCAGCATATAAAAAATGTAAAGAAAATGGTCTCTGTTCGTCTATCAGTCGTGGCTGCGGCCGGCTGAACATAACATAGCCGCGAGCCTAAAATTTATTAAAAATATTAAAAGTGAGTTTAATTAAACAGCAAATTAACATGAAATAACTGTGCGACATTAATCCACCATGTGTGATATCAAAATTAAGAAGTGAGAACATAATTCGAACAACAAGTGTAGCAGGAGGTCGACTTGATCATCAGACCAAGTAACAGTACATCATATTAATTTTTTCTTTAAAATCATAAAAATTATAACAGAGATCTCTAAATTAAAATTATGGGGTAATAACTGAATGAGTGTGAGCGTGTACAATGCTGGGTCGCCTTTATTATAGATTAAGTTAAACCATTATATTTTTGATCAGTAGGAAGTATTTCCAGAGGGAATATTAAACTTTGATAGTATGTGTCATATGTGTATTTGACTTAAATATTGTTTGGAGTATAACTCCGAGAAAAAACAATTCAAAAGTAATAAAGAATTTTTGAATTAGTCATCAGAATAAGTAAATTACTATGTTTTGTTGGTATTTTTTGGAAAGTAATTAAAAAGATCAATGATAGTTTTGAGGAGAAATAAATGAAAAGCCAGTAAAATTTAAAAAGAATTGTTGAATAAAATATAACTATCTAATGCCGAAATTGAGAGTGTAATTTATTAAAGAATGCCACCCTAATTCACGCTTATTCTTCACGAGTTCGTGCGAAGGACCTGGGACCCGAGAAAGGTAAGAGTTTTAGAAAATGTGTATTCTTTTTAATTATCATTTTGTAATTGAAAAATAACTTCTCAATGGCTTCCGAACTAGGGACAAATTTATAATTTAAATAAATAATAACTTCTCAATGGCTTCCGAACTACGGACAAATTTATAATTTAAATAAACAATAACTTCTCAATGGCGCCCGAACAGGGGCAGTTTTTATAAATTAAATTTTGTATAAAAACCGCACCTACAAATGAATGTAAGCGTGATTTAGGAGTTGAGTAATAATACATATGTTAAACAGTTCAGATATTAGAATCATTTAACTTTACGCAGAGATTGGTACGATCAGTCCAGATTACACCACATCATTGAAAGTTAATCAAATAGCTTGAATGTCACAAACCCTTCAAAAGAAATTCTTCCTTCTTGATTTCATTTCTGCAAAGTCCCTTATCAGTGCTCTCTTATCCAAAACTGAGGCTTCTGCGTGGTTGATAGCTAACATTCCAAGCTCACTGACTCTCTCCTGCTCCATCGAGCTCCTTAAGTAGCTTTTAACCCTCTTCAAGGCAGAGAATGACCTTTCAGCAGATGCAACAGTTACAGGTAGAGTCAGGAATAATGCCAGAGCAGTTAATACCTCAGGATAACTTGATGCGATGGTGTCAAACTCAATGTAAACAAGAGCTGCCAATTCGGAAACTGTATTGAGCTTAGAAATTTGATTTTTTAATCCTGAGCGAAGGGAGATAAGCTCTAGCAGTAGGGATGGACCAATGTCTTTTTCATACTTTTGAAGTTTTTCAGCTCTGGCTAAAATTTCATCTTCTGGTAGTTGAAGAAGAACTTTGGGGAACAGTACAGAAAAGCTTTCTACCATGTTTTCCAGGGCAGAAAAATGGTTGTCTATTTGGCTGTTGACAACATCCAAAAGGGCATTAAAAACATTCACCCTGAAGCAAGTTTCCGAGTCAGAAAATGTATGATCCTCTGCCAGTTCGTCGAAGTGCTTCTTCACTTTTGGATGTCTCTTCCGTAAGAATACAGGCTCCACTTTCCATTTTGCAGCAACAGTTGTGGCTTCCTCTTTCATGCTATCATATTCGCCTCTCATCTGTTTCAGAGTTTCTTTGCTTTCCTGAAGAGTGCTTAACGCCTTCCCAAGGTCTGTCTCTTTTCTCTGGAGAAGCTGTGAAGTTACATTCACTTCAGAAAATATCTTTGACAGGATCACAGTCAGAAAGACAAACTGGAAGCAGTCCACAGTTTTTGCCAGTCGATTTGCTTCCGACACCACTTCGTCCTTATTTTTACTTACGAGTGAAATTTTTCTGAGGGTCTTCATAACATCAAGATACCTCACCTTGATAGCCACAATGGACTGATGCCTTGATGCCCACCTAGTTGGATTGAGCTTTTTTAGTGTGACAGTAGATTCACCTGTCATGGAAGAGAGAATGTCCCATCTGTTGATACTATGACCAAAGTAAACATACAAATCCTGCAGAGCTGAGAAGTAATTAGCCACTTCTCTTACACTTCTGAATGCATCGTTGATGACTAGGTTTAAGTTGTGCGCTGTACAATGCACATACACAGCTAGTCCCTCCTTTTCACGCAACCTCTTCTGCACTCCTAAGTAAGCACCACTCATCACAGCAGCTCCATCATATCCCTGGCCTCTGCACTTTTTAAAGTCTAAACCCAATTTTTGCAAATGATCTAACACTAGCGTTGTGAGTCCAGATGCAGTTGGATCTCTCACTTGTAAAAATCCCAGAAAAACTTCCTCAATCTTGATTTGTCGACAGTTCTCTTTTTCCAAGCCCTCTTGTACGTCAGGTTCAGTGTAACTTGCATACCGAATAACAAAACTCATTTGATATTTTTTTGACAGATCTTGTGTTGTATCAATAATTAATGAAAAAAAAAGGTGCATTATTAATTTTCTGCAACAGTTTGCCTTGCAAGTGTGAAGACATGCAATGAATCACTTGATTTTGGATGTCATGATTGAGATACTTGATATGTCCCTTTGGTAAACTGATTACTCGTGCCATCACAGTGTCATATTTGGCTAGTAACTGCACCAATGATAGAAAGTTGCCATCATAGTTTCCACTATGCTCCTTCAAGCCTCTAAATGCGAGACCGTTTTTTGCTAACATGAGCGTAATATCAAAAAGTCTCTTTAAAACCTGGGCCCAAAACTCACCTTCAGACTTTCTTTCATTTTCCAAGGACTCATCAATTCTTTTACGTACTTCCCATTCATGGAAGACCAAACAGGCTGAAATGTGCTGTTGAGATTTGCTGTGTACTTTGATTTTTTTTGACAAACCTTGCCAGTCTCTGATACCAGTGGCCCATCCACTTTTACTTTCACCACCAGAAAATAGCCAACATGGCAGGCAATACGCACAATCCAACTTTTTTGAGCAATTTAACCATTTCACGGCATCAAGGCATCAGTCCATTGTGGCTATCAAGGTGAGGTATCTTGATGTTATGAAGACCCTCAGAAAAATTTCACTCGTAAGTAAAAATAAGGACGAAGTGGTGTCGGAAGCAAATCGACTGGCAAAAACTGTGGACTGCTTCCAGTTTGTCTTTCTGACTGTGATCCTGTCAAAGATATTTTCTTAAGTGAATGTAACTTCACAGCTTCTCCAGAGAAAAGAGACAGACCTTGGGAAGGCGTTAAGCACTCTTCAGGAAAGCAAAGAAACTCTGAAACAGATTGGAGGCGAATATGATAGCATGAAAGAGGAAGCCACAACTGTTGCTGCAAAATGGAAAGTGGAGCCTGTATTCTTACGGAAGAGACATCCAAAAGTGAAGAAGCACTTCGACGAACTGGCAGAGGATCATACATTTTCTGACTCGGAAACTTGCTTCAGGGTGAATGTTTTTAATGCCCTTTTGGATGTTGTCAACAGCCAAATAGACAACCATTTTTCTGCCCTGGAAAACATGGTAGAAAGCTTTTCTGTACTGTTCCCCAAAGTTCTTCTTCAACTATCAGAAGATGAAATTTTAGCCAGAGCTGAAAAACTTCAAAAGAAGTATGAAAAAGACATTGGTCCATCCCTACTGCTAGAGCTTATCTCCCTTCGCTCAGGATTAAAAAATCAAATTTCTAAGCTCAATACAGTTTCCGAATTGGCAGCTCTTGTTTACATTGAGTTTGACACCATCGCATCAAGTTATCCTGAGGTATTAACTGCTCTGGCATTATTCCTGACTCTACCTGTAACTGTTGCATCTGCTGAAAGGTCATTCTCTGCCTTGAAGAGGGTTAAAAGCTACTTAAGGAGCTTGATGGAGCAGGAGAGAGTCAGTGAGCTTGGAATGTTAGCTATCAACCACGCAGAAGCCTCAGTTTTGGATAAGAGAGCACTGATAAGGGACTTTGCAGAAATGAAATCAAGAAGGAAGAATTTCTTTTGAAGGGTTTGTGACATTCAAGCTATTTGATTAATTTTGAATGATGTGGTGTAATCTGGACTGATCGTACCAATCTCTGCGTATAGTTAAATGATTCTAATATCTGAACTGTTTAACATATTACTGATATTTTTGAAATCTGAAAACTTGCAAAGACTTATGTCATAACTGATCCTTCTGTTCAATGTAGCTGTAAATAAACTTATTAGTGATCTTAACTGTTTTTATTCCTATTCCAAGTTTCCACCGAAAATGCCGTAATTTGGTACAAACTAATTTTTTTGTTTGTTAAAGGGGCCTTTTAAGGTTTTTGCGGGGGGCCCAAAATTTCTAGATCCGGCACTGCTCGCACTACTAGTGTAAGTATAATGCTTTAAAAATCGCACTGGATTCGCACTGCTTGTCCGAATTATGTAAAATTCGCACTGCACTTGTGTCCGATTTTTACACATTTTTAGAAGTTTTTACCTTCTCGCTAACATTTATGGTTTGCTTAATATTAAATATACTCTAAATTGAGCATTGACTTGGGGTGAGGCGCAAACCTTCAGGATCAGACAGGTTTCACGCACACACATTATTTACTTGTATACACACATGCAGTGGTAATCGCGTGATGTTTACCTGTTGGTTCCTGCTTGAAAGCCAGCTTCCAATCGCACACCTGCTCGTGTGCTCGTCTATTATATATTATTGAAATTAACTTAAATATTTATAATATATTATGTATGCGCATTACAACCTTTGCTTATATTGCCGCAATATATATATATATATATATATATATAAACGTATCTTCCCATCAGTTCACCATCATGTTACAGGAGGCATCAATTCTTGAATTTTTTCGACCCCACTATATAAAAAGTACTAATTATCAGAGGCATTTTATTTTACCACCATCAGATTCTGTGATAAAAACCGCATAAGAAAAGTACCACATTTTTTGTTTATACATTCATAACAATAACCTCCAATTCTAACACAACAGTTTTCTTCAGTTATACACATCAATTGCGCAACAGAAGTTTCTAAACCTTTAACAGGTCGCTCCAATTGTTACTCTGTATTCAGGTGTAAGAATTGATGAGTCAATGATGTAGAATTGGGCTGTATAATTATTTTATACACTTTGGTCCCCCCACCACTGACTTATTCGTTCATTATTTTCAAGGACTTTCTCAGAAGCCACCTGCAGTAAACATCCTGTGTTTTGGCTATCGTACTATAAACGGTATTTCTTATCACACGATGTCTGTCTTTCTCTCTCACTCACTCTCTCTGCCTAAATGTAAACCAGAAAGTCTCAACAGCTTCATAAGTAACTCGTTATACGACACATTATATGCAGAATTTTATACAACTTCAGTTATGTTTAACTATTCCAGTGTAACATTGTCGTAGTTAACATTAATTTGCCATATTCCCAACAGATCCATTGAATTTTTGCAAAATAAGCACATTCGTTATCACAATTAGCAGTGCGATCGCGGTCATTCAACGATGTTATATACACACGAGAATAATTCTGACAGATGGATGGCAGTGTACAAAATAAGTTTGTCGCACGTAAATTGCATTGCGCAAGGGCACTTGGTCACAAAAATCGAAATTACCGTTTGATACAGTTAGGACTATAGTTTTTACCTACACTTATGTGCACGGCCCGGGCTTAGGTTAATGGCGCCCTGGGCAAGACTTAACTCAGACGCCCCCCACCCACCACCACCCACACCAGATTTTAAGGAGAAAATAAAATCATCCAATTTTAATGACTAAAAATGTTTTATTTAATTCTATTAAATACATATTATTTCAATACCCCAAAACAACTAACTGTCATATATCTTCAAAATATTTAAGAAACACAAAACTTTTAAATTAGGTTACAGATTTTTTCCTAGCATTCAGTTTAGCAAATCTATTTCATTTAATTAATTATGTAAAATTACAATAGTTGAAAAAAAAACACAAAATACTAGTAACACATCTTCAAGATTTTTTAGAAGCAAAAAAATGTTAAATGATTGTTTTTTCCTAGCTTTCAGCTTAGCAAATCTATCAATGATTTCTGTAAAATTTGTTTTCAAGGTGATGTCTCTCTCACAGCACATTAATACTAGAGTTGAGCTTTCTGTCTGAAAGGGTAGACCTTTTCGATTTATTCACTCTTGTCAGTACAGAAAATCCTCTTTCAGCAGTACAGTTCGTGATTGGTAAGGTGAGGAAGATCCTTAAGGCTATTTCCAAGTTAGGAAATGTGATGGTACCCAAGTTGTTCTGTTTAAGGCGTGTAAACATAAACATTTGTGGTATCCGTTGTATCTGTTCCAAATCAATATAAGCTTTAAAGTGGCCACATTCATTTGGGAAATCTACATTAATGTCATCATCATAAAACTGAGTCAACTTTGTAGCTGCTTTTATTATCGCTTCATTTGAAGTTTGTGATAACAGAAGTGTCAATGTTTCAAATCGATCCACCAAAGCATCATACGATTCTCTCTTCTTGCTAAGTTTACTAGTAGGGAATCAATTATTGTATTGTACACGTTAACCCTAAATGCAGTCCTTTCATCAAGACTTCAACCCACGGGTTTCATCTGCAAATATTTTCCGTCTGCTATTCCTGTTGTAGGTGGGTGTTTTGCAATCTAAAATGTCTATAGCAGTTTTTTCATACGTGTTAAACTCTTCCCTTTTATCTTTTATAAACGTTTCCAAGGTTCGTAGCTGTTTGGAACCTGCTAAAAGATCAAGCGTGTATTTTTGCAAGTTATTGTTACATTTATCAACATGTTCTAAAATATCATTCCAAAAAAGTGATAAGAAAATGATTTGGAAATTTTGGAATTTTAATTCAATGCCTTGAGCTTCCAACCTCACAGCAGGTTTAACACCTGGGTCTTCAGATATTTCTTGAAGGCAACTTTGTATTTCTTTATAGCCTTTCACTAGAGCTTTTACTACTTCCGCCCTTGCAGACCAACGGCTATCCGACAAAGATTTGACCACTGGAGTTTTGTTTTTCTCAAGATGCGTTTTCAAAAGCTCCCATCTGTATGTAGATGCCGAGAGAAAGTTGTAAAGTTCTTGTACAAAAGGAAAAATATGAATACTTCTTTACAACACTTGGCAGCTGTAGAACCTACAAGGTTAAGCGAGTGTGCAGCACATGGCACATAGTCTGCAAATTTATTGTCCCCCTTAATCCTGGCTTGAAGTCCTTTGTAGGGGCCTGACATATTAGATGCGTTGTCGTAGCTTTGCCCCCATGCAGTTTTTAATTACTAAGCCCAATTCTGTCAGACATTTCAATAAAGCTTCTTCTAGTTGTTCAGATGAATGACGAACACGTGGTAGGGGCTTAAATAAACGTTCTTTAGGTTCTGCTTCCATCAAAGATACGTATCGAAGCACTACTGCTAATTGATCCATGTGAGAGCAGTCTGGAGTCGAATCGACAATGAGAGAGTAGTACTTGGCATCCTTTACTTCTTGTGAAATTGTTTCTAGAACACAACTTGCCATAATGTGAATAAATTCGTCACGGGAATGGGCTGATAAGTAAGACACATGACCTGAACCTTTATTAGCATATTTTGAAAGATGCTGTGAAAGGAAAGGATCATATTCACTAATCGATTCCAAACATCCCAGATAAAGGCCATTTGAGGTAGACTCAATACGTTCATTGTCTCCCTGAAAAGGCAAGCCTCGTGATGAAAGAAATCTTACAACAGAAACTATTATTGATAACACATTTTGCCAGTATGTTACTTCTTCTACATACTGATTTGATAGAAAAGTTTTTATTTTGATGGATTTTTTCGCCTTGTTATGTAAGTAAGAATATTATATCTGTGATTAGGCGACTGCTCGTGTTGTTTGATCAACTCGCTGCCATGTTTTCAATCGTTAAACCCAGAAGAAAATTGTGTTTTGTTAATATTTTGTTGAAATAAGCAACAAGGAACACAAAATAGCTTTCCTGTAGACTGGGAGTACAGCAGCCACTTTCTTACGAAGGTTTCCCCGTTTAGGAGCGTGCCTTTAAACAAATTAGTAGATAAAGTTTGCTTTACTTCATTTTTGTAAATGCGCTCACACCCTCAAAAATCCGTATTTAAGTCTTGTTCGGGAGTATTTTCTAAAATATGCTCAACAACAGCAGATAAATCCACTTTCCAAGTAGCAGGATCTTGTAGAATAAATGTTTTAGGTAGTTGGCCTAGCGTTTGGGAGCTGCTTTTAGATAAATCTGGCTGTTGTTCATTCAAGGTATCAGTTACTGGTCTAATAGGCTCAATATTAACATCTGCGGTATTATTCAACAAAGGTGTAATTGATTTATCTGAGCCTACAGCATCATGGTCGCTTAGGTCTTCCTCGTCGTAACTTGAATGATCGGTTAGGTCTACTTGTTTTTTATTGGTGGATGATGGATGGTTCGTCTTCATCTAAAAAGTCAGTGTCTGTGGCTGTACTTGTACTCGGCTGAGTTGTAGGGGTGAAAAATAACCCAATTTTGGGAACCTTTTTTAAAAAATGTGCCTCCTCGTTTTGTCTTTTGAAAACACGTTTCCTGTTCTCAGCACCATTTAGTTTTTTTTCATTTCGTGTTTTATCGAGACCAAAATATCTCAGCACCAACTATTAAACACTAAAATACAAACACAAAACACAACACAAACGAAGTTTGGTAGAGTTTACACTGTAGTACTGGTGTTAATAACACAAGTCATTAACAAAGAAAACTGTCAAAACTGCTAATAGCAATATAGTGTGTCGTGTATGAACGGATTTTAATTTTTACTGGCAAATAAAAAAAATACGACTATACGGTACGTAAACAAAAACATAGACAAATACTAAGTAAAATCCAGTTCATCGAACACGATCACATCGGTTGGTATCAGGGCCGGCCCCAGCGCTTCTGCCGCCCTGTGCAGTATTTATGAGTGCCGTCCCCTCTCTATTTTAATTCTGAACACATTCACGCACACTAGACCTACTCTAAAGATACGGGGATTGCCTTCAAATGACGACTAGGAATGTTTGCATTGTTGTGTTTATCAAATAACTAGAACTTTTCCGCATTTGCGGAAGCGGCGAAAGCATGCGGCTATATAGCTTTATCTGAAATGGAAGGTGATTTCCTTTGTCTCCAACGCCAGACGTATCAGCCTAGACGAAAAGATAAATTCGTCAGTGTGATTTATAAAGATTACACTAGGGAAACAACAAACTATAATGGAGATAAACGTTTGACAGTTTTTATCTGTGATGAAATAACTGATGAAATACTAAGAGAACACATTTTTTTGCACAACGAAGTGAACGCGATAACATTGAAAGCGTATACTGACAGGAAACATGAAAGAGGAAACGACTATATTAATTTTTTTTTTTTACCGCAGTGTAAACAAGTTTGTTGTCAGTAAAAGAGTTGCAATTTACTGATATTGAGTAACGATATCAGGCGACATCCGCCGCTGATCGTTTATCAAAAGGCTATACGTCAAACATATAAGCAAAAGGCTATAAAGCAAACATCACACACACACACACACACACACACACACACACACACACACACACAGAGAAAACTATGCGTAACATAATATTATTCATTACATATTCCTTGGCGCGTGCCGGCGTGCATTCGAACGTTTTTTCCTTCATTCCTAGAATTTTAACAATAACACTCAACTGTCTACTGTGTTAGTCTTAACGCGTATTGTTCGTTCATTGGCGCCCCCTTGGAACAGGCGCCCTGGGCATTTGCCCAGTCAGCCCATTTAAAGCCCGGGATCTGCTTGTGTGGTGAGTATACAACCACAAAGTTTTGCGCTGACAAGGTCGTTGTCTCCCCGTACTGCTACAAAACTGAAAGCGTTATTACGCGTTAAATCTGTGCTCAATAATCCCGTAGTAGTACGGAACGGTCAGTCACGGTCCGGATTTTTTTGATCCTGTGTGGGGTACATACGCAATGGATCAAGTCATTATAGACTGCCGTTAAACCTCGCAACAGGCGTGAATGCGGAAAACTAACCAAACTCAGCTTTATTCATACCTCTTTTATATAACATATAGAGATATCGCTACAAAGATAATAATTATTTATTTTCCAAAAAACGTGGACAGAGTCGTGCATACTAACCGCCTAAATAGTTATTAAATGTGTATTAAAACAGTGTTAGGTTTTAGTATAAATGGTTAGCTTTATACATACTAATTTTGTGCTGTGTATAATCTACAGATGTTAATTGAACTGAAGCTAACTCACTTAAAATACGTTGCAAGAACTCCCTTATCCGGGTCAATTGGGGCCAATGTGGATGATATAAAATACTGATATGAGAATTACAAAAATAAGGAAGGCCCAAAGAAATGAGAAAGCACTATGCTGTACATTATTTGTACACATCACAAAAAAAAGATACACTCAAAATGAATTTTAAAATACCTGTATGTATCATCAGTGGCATAGCTAGGCTTTATGGCGCCCGGGGCAAGGAGATAGTCGGCCGCCTCTCCTTTACAATTAAAAGGGGACAAAATAGCAAAAATGACCGCCAATCCAGTGAACAAAGTACAGTACTTAATAAATAAATACAAATGTGTAGATTTTTGTAAGAAAACACGTCCAGCAAACGTCTTAAGAATATTTGTTAAGTCAAAATTAAGAAATTACATATTATAATATTACTGGTAGATAGTTTGTATACATTTATT
Source organism: Magicicada septendecula (assembly GCA_034769895.1). NCBI lineage: Eukaryota > Metazoa > Arthropoda > Insecta > Hemiptera > Cicadidae > Magicicada > Magicicada septendecula. Next base: position 160,306,536 of record CM068376.1, on the reverse strand, counting down.
AGTAACAAATGTAGACTATAAAATGTAGTAAAATAAAAAATTTTTAACATAAAAATGTTCTAATAAACGTGCAAATTCATTGTAGGTCTAAAGCGCATCGTCAAAACAATATCCCAAAGCAACATAAAGTTAAACAAAAAACTACACTAAAAATAATAAACTTAATAAATTACAATTACATGTAGCCATAATTAATGCGGCCTACATAGACTTATACCAAGCAACATCGGCGCTCACATTACAGGCCTACTTAGTACTTAAATAAACTATTATAACGCGATCGAACACATTTGTTATAAATTATAAAGTACTCAAGTAAATATTATAAAAAGTAATATACTGTAGTAGTTATCAAAAAGAAACTTATGTGAACTGTACAAACGTTACATATTCTGTCGCATTATATATAGGATGCGATGTTCTGGACGCGCGTTTAATTGATGTTCTGTACAAATTATGTCGTGTGACTTCTAAACTAAATGAAGTATGGTAAAAAATGTATACAGCTCCTCTCTGTCTGTGTACCTCTGTCTCACTTTCTTGCTCACACACACTCTCTCTCTCTCTCTCTCTCTCTCTCTCTCTCTCTCTCTCTCTTCTCTTTCACCACTCTCACTAACTCTCTCTCTCTCTCTCTCTCTCTCTCTCTCTCTCTCTCTCTCTCTCCTTATTCGTTCTATTTCTTTCCCTTATTTTTATTAAAGAATGAGCCAAGGAGGTTATGTACATTTACACCTGCCGGACACCTCTAAGGGTGCCTCTGTAAGAAACAATAAAATTTCTCAAGTGTTTATGAAATATGAAGGACACTGGAACACGGTAAACGCATAGTAATGTTTATTTGGCTGAGACAAGATAAACGCGAAACGTGATTACATTTCTGGCGGGAATGAATCTTTCCTACGGACTGAGGCGGGAACGGATAGTGCATTTGCAAACTGGCGTCTACGTCACACACGTCCGTCTTTTCTACAAACATTGTGCACAGTTTAATCTGAGTTGTGGTATCGCGAACTCAGAAATGGTTAATACACGTCAGCGCTCACTGCTAGATTGTGTCTAAAGTCTGATATACAGTAAATAGTTCCAAGAGTTGTCATTTCAAGAACATCAAGATGCTGAAAAGGAACAGCACATTTACTGATGCTTTAAAGCAAGATTATCCATTTTTGAAAAAAGTGCTTGGTTATGAGGACAGAGTAAAGTGTGAATATTGTTTGTCTGAATTTTCAGTTTCTCACGGCGGGCGTTCAGACATAAAAGAACATTTGAAAAGTACAAAGGATAAAGCTAGTTTAACTGCAATTGCTGTTTCCTCAACAATTTCGTCATTTTTTAAAAGTGCCGATCCCGTCGACAAAGATCTTTTAATTGCTTCTAAGGAAGCTACTTTTGCTTTCCACACTGCTGCTCACGATTTAAGTTTCAAAACTGCAGATTGTTCTTCAAAATTAATATCTAAGTTCTTTGAACCTAAGTTTGGTCTCGCCCGAACGAAATGTGAGGCTATCATTATAAACATGATTGCACCAATGGCAGTTAAAGAACTCAACGACGATTTGAGTACATCAAATTTTGTGACACTAACAATCGATGTTTCTAACAGAAAAGCAATTAAGATTGTCCCCTGTATTGTGCGGTACTTTGTGCCAGAACAAGGAGTGAAAGTTAAGCTTCTAGAATTTCAGTCAGTTCCTGGTGAAACTTCCGAGATACTGGCAAACTATTTAGAGTCAGTTATAAAGAAAAATAACTTAGTACAGAAAGTCGTTGGATTTTGTGGTGATAATTGCAACACAAATTTTGGAGGCGTAAAACGCAAAGGAGTAAATAATGTTTATGTTCGACTGAAGAAAGAATTGGCAAGAAATATTGTGGGTATTGGTTGTGGTGCTCATATAGTCCACAACTGCCTGCAAACTGCAGTAGATGTGCTACCTATTGAAGTAGAAGCTCTTGTAGTAAAAATATACAAATATTTCTACATTTATACTGTGCGAGTGACTGAATTAAAAGAGTTCTGCGACTTTGTACATTGAGTACAAAAACGTTCTACAACATGGTACCACCCGGTTCCTTTCCCTGCTTCCAGCTATTGAGAGATACTTCTCATGTATGAAGGACTTAAGTCTTACTTTTTATCCCAAGAACAGTGCCCGAAAATGATAAAAGAGTTCTTTGAGAGTGACAGTGGAGAAATGTATTTGTGGTTTGTTCGTGGATAGCTTACCTTGTTTAACAAAAAAATCTTGGCTATGGAGAAAACTGCAGCTAGTGCAACCGATATTGTGATTGAACTGGAAAATCTGAAACACAATCTTCAAGAAAGGCGCGACAATAAATTTGTACAACAAGAAGCTAAGAAACTATTTAAGAAACTTGAGGATGAGGATTGTGGTATCAATTCTATTAATATAATAAGAGAGTTTACAGATTTTTATGACCGATGTTTCTCCTATATTGAGCTGTGGGAAAATAGTTTTGGTGGAGGAGAATCATTTACGTGGATAAACAACAATGCCATTACATGGCCCGAAATTGAGATAACTGGTGAAAAAATCAACGAAACACTTGGAAAACCAGCCATAATAATGGATGAACTGTTTGATGAAGTGGTGGTTGCCAAAGCATTTTGGTCTTCAAACTGTGACAACTGGAAAACCAATAACTTGAACTGTCAAGATAAATGGGTTCAACTGTTCCGGCGGCATTTCAAGAATCGAAATATTTCTGTGGAAAATCTCAGCCGCGTTGTCGAGTACATTTTCTGCCTGCCAGGCTCTTCTGCTCCTGTTGAAAGGGCATTTTCAATTATGAATAATATATGGTCTGAAGAAAGAGGTAAAATGGCGGAATCCACAGTGAAAGGTCTAATGATTTTTAAATTAAACATTGAACTCAGCTGTGGTGAATTTTATGACAAAATTAAGAATGACAAACCGCTTCTAAAAAAGGTCCACACCAGTAATAACAAATATGAATGGTTTTAACCAGCTGATAACTAGGTTTTTGCAGTAAGAACGTAAGGTAGTTTTGTTCCTCATATAATAAAATAAGTATCTACTTTGTAATTGTAATTCTATGTGATTGTGAACGCGTGAACGCACTTTTAGTATTCTGTAATATGTACCCAAGTTGGCCTAATTGTGTAATTAAGGCGTACAAAACCTAAAGTTACGTAATAATTAAGACTTGATATTTTCAAAATTGCATGACAAATTATGTTACAAGTGTCCCGGTTTGAGAAGAAAAAATTATGGTAAGCCTATAGTATAAATAATGTGACTCAACATGTATGCAATTCGTAAGGTGCGTCAGTGACGATCATTAACTGGATATGTTGTAACTATAACATACGCGAATATGCCATACTTTAGCTCTCATCAGATATTCTGTGCCTTCATTCAAAATAAATGCATGATCAATCACATACAATCGTTCGCTTAGCTGTGCTTGAAGATGGATATTATAATGTGTATTAGGGCAGGGGATGAGAATGCGATCCATGGACCTGCAATAAAACGCACAACACTGATGAAATCATGGTTTGATTTTAATCAATGCGATCCCTGTGCTTGTCAATTCCTGTATAGTGGCATTTCAGGACTTTACAGATTCACTGACAATAAGTGGATTCCAGGAAATAGAGATGGTTGCAAAATGATAGGGAGAATGTACGCTGTCGCACCAAACGATCATAACAGATTTTATATACGTACGTTACTACTTCATATTAAAGGAGGAACATCATTCGCATGTCCACGCATCTACAGCAGTACATACGCAACTTATAGCCATACAAAGGAGCGGCTTTTGCATGTGGGTTACTTGAAATTGACACAGATTGGCACAAATGTTGGGAGGAAATGCAGAGCACATACTGTACATGTCGTGTCAACTTCGAGAGTTGTTCTCAGTAATGTGCTGCTTCTACAAACCAACATCACTGTTTCAAGTGTAAACGATTATCAAAACACTAATGTAGACGATACGCAGGCCCTTGAAGGAAATGCAGCATTGCAGGATATAGATTACATTCTAAGAATTAATGGTTTGGAGTGCAGGAGCATCGGCCTGCCAATACCAAATAATCCAATGCTTATTAACCCTGTATGCAATGTGAATGAAGAGGCCAGTCATGGTGCTAATATACATAGCAAATTAAATGAAAAACATAAAATTAGTTGTAAATAAAATTATGTGGGCCATAGCAGGCGAGACAATTGAGAAGCCGTTTTTCTTAGAAGCCGCAGCAGAATGTAGCATGTCCTACGTATTCGCAAATATTCTGAATATTGTTAGGGAACAGGCTCATTTAGCATTAGCAACAAAATGGACATGCAAATCTGCGCAATTCTTGGCTGCATGCAGGAGTTATACTCCATTAGTTATTTGGTCTTCTTGTTCCAGTGTTGCCTTCTTCAGTTTCCTCCGTTAAGGCTATGTCAGGAAAAGCTACATTTCCACACGAAGAGTCAGTTATTCTAATTGATGAGATGTCAACGATCTCTGCAGTAGCAGTATGGATCATTTACTTCGAAACATAATGAAGTGTATAGTTCGGTGTATACTTCGAGACATCCATTATAAAGTAAAGTTCAGACTGATGGAAAAGTGATACTTTTAGTGGAGACTTCAGACAGATCTTAAAGTTAGTCCAAAAGGCGGGACAAACAAACAAAACTTTGACCTTTATAACCATACTCTATTTGACATAAAATATATGTGCCAGTGCTAATGAACTACAATTTGTGGAGTGGAAACTTCGATTGGGGAACAGAACTTTTCCTGTGATGGAAACGCAGCATGATGGAAATATTTTTAATATTCCCAGCAAATTTATATGCAAGAAGTATTCAGTTGCTAACCATATATTTGGCAAAATTAATTGGATGGAAATAATGCAAATAATTTCAAATAATAAGTTTATAAATAAAATAAAATATAGTATTTTTAGAAACTCAAACCCGATTTATTGAGTGTCCGTTAAACGACAACTGCAACCTGATCAAGCAGAGCTGTGCTGTGTTTACATTCAGGGGATTTTGACAGAGTAGGCCTACTGCAGTGTAGACTCGATCTATGCCAAGATGGTGATACGGCATATACAAAGAACGTCGTATACACAGAAATACTTTTAAAGAACGACGCAACCACCTAGGCTACTTTTATCACCGACGACTAACAGCGCAACTGGTGGGAATAAAGTTTGTTTCTGAGTTCATTGAAATATTAAATAAAAGGAATTCTTAATAAATTTGTGTCTCATTTCATTGAAATAACTTTTAACATTCTCAATAAATTGGCGTTATTGCTCCACCAAACCACCAGTTAGTTACAAAAATTTACGCTCTTCATCTGAAAATCGCATATAACTTAAAGAATATAAACTAAAGTGTACATTTCCGGCAAGCTACTGTCGTTGTACCACTGAGTTTTCAATCATGAGAATATTTTTCTGTATTAGCGTTGTAATAATTAAACAACGGGGACAAAAACACAATTGTTATTATATTATTCAAAAACTGTACAGACTTCATTATACGCAAAACTATCTAAAAAATATAGTTGTCATTGACACTCTAACTACATAATAATTTTAAATAATTGCACCCTTTCCACTAAAATACGCTCTTCGTTTGTACTTTACAATATAAGCTTATGTTATATTTAATGCAAGATTAAATAATAAATAAAAATATGCAAAACACAATGCGCTTATTAATCAGTAATTTTCAGAATATTTTAAAATATTTGCTCTTTTTCGTTGGAAAAAATTTAAGAAAATTAAGTGGTTATACCACGCAAACTAATCAAAGACCCGCACGACAATGAGAAAAAAATTCATGTAGACTGTCAGCAGTAAACAAGTTGCAAGGGTCCTTTTGCTATGAGTGAGTTTTGGCATGGTGTGTGTGTGTGTGCGCGCGCGCGTATGGCTATCGTACGAGAATGTGCTGACGTTGTGTTTGTGAAAGCGCGTGAGTGAATGGAAGGCGATACACAGCCGGGCCTACTGACCTTGAATCTTATGACACAATACAATACACTGAACACTGGAACGTGACGAGACCACTTTAATGTTTTTTTCAACACAAGCTTATTTGATGTCAATATTATTCTTGTTTGCCAAAACAAACGAGGAATAAAAATTTCTTATTGGGCAGGTTTTAAAGTATGAAGAGACCACAGATACAACGCAGCATAGAGATAAATTTAGCTCAACAATATCTATACATTTTCTTGGGAAATCGAAAAAAGACTGATGTTGAAACGAAGACAGTGCTAAGCGTTGATTATGGTGTGCCAATGCTAACAAACAAATGCACATACCAATTCAATAAACATTAACGTAATTTTACAGTGTCTGCTGATATAAACTTGGCGTCTTTATTCAACGAGCCGCCACTTCTTTAATCAAATGCGGCCGGCACTTTGATTTCGAGTTGTCAGTTCGCATAAATAAGAGCGACGGCCCTCAGTGATAGTACAGAGATAAATAGTAAAAGGGGATCAATACCACTTATTACTCTCCCGTTAAAAGAATGACAGGCATCAAAGCAACTATTATCTGTCGTAATTCACAGTACGTAAAATCACGCGTAAGCATCACTACTTGTACTCTGCTTTATGTTGACTGTATTAGGAATTTCTTACAGTTAGCAATAGAAATTCCACAAAAAATCAAACCACGTATTTCATGGGTAGCGTGCTCTAAGCGCCGATCTTATCTATGCTTCATTAGACACCTGGCTGCATATCTGACTATCCGCTGTTTGCTAACTCTGTAGTAGTAATATAATTCGCTAGCGGTCCTATAAAGATTTGTACAAGTCATACCACTAAGACATTATCATAGCACTTGTAAGCGACCAGAACTACCAGAACGGAATACAATACGGAAGTATTAATAATACTTTTGTAAGTAACTCGGTGTGTTTCCTGCAGGTCTTCCATATAATATCTTCAAATAAATACACTACAAGTAGGTTTATTTTTACCTGACGCACGTTTAACAGAAATTATTCTGTATCTTCAGAGGTTTGTTTGAATTGCAATTGAATGTTTCGCTTACAATTGAACATTCAATTACAATTCAAACAAACCTCTGAAGAAACAGAATAATTTCTGTGAAACTTGCGTCAGGTGAAAATAAACTTGCTGTGTATTTATTTGAAGATATTACATTTATTATTAAGTTAGTTAAATTCCAATATGAGACAATTCTTATATTATCATAAAAATTTAAAAAACCTAACTACTCTGCTATTTTACTAACAAGTTATTAGTAACATAACCGTAGATCAGACAATCATAAAATAAATATTAAAAGTTCTGAACTACTAGTTAGTATTTTAGTTAAATTTGTAACCATAATACCTAAATGACAAATAGTTTAGTCGTAGCTTTTCATTGTGTGTATATTTCCATAGACCTCTGTATTTAACCATACGGTATTCATAAATATAATATACAACTGATAACAAAATATAGTTTCTGTTAACATAGTTTACAAACTTCTTGAAAGCGCTTCAAAATTTGAAATGAATGTTGAGACATATTAATTCTGTCAAATTACTACACATACAAAATTCAGAGGATATGGATACAGATTTTGTATTTTCGCTAAAATATCTCACTACTTTACCCCCAAATAAACATTACAACTCAGCTTTCTGTCTCACAATCGTATTTTCATTTTCTTAATTACAGCTGTATTTAATCAACTTTGTTCGTCCCAACCGAATGAGCAATCATGATTTAATAAAGACGATTATTCGCTAAAGATGCACGTGCAAAGGCACTATTACATGCATAATAAAAAATTTCAAAGTGAAAGTTGCAGGCTTCTGAAAAATGTATAAGACAATATTCATCAGGTCCCATTAAAAAGCAGCAGTAGACCTGAAATACTTAATTACTTTTAAGACTTCTTGGAAATAAGTTATTTTATTTCTCATTGACAGGTGCACGCTCTCTCTCTCCCTCTCTCACACACACACACACACACACACACACACACACACACACACACACACACACACACACACACACACACACACACACTCTCTTGTAATTTGTGAATGAAACTGTGATTTCTGTAGTTAAGTGTGATGTATAATTGTTAAATAATATTAAAAATACTAAATATAAATAATAATAAAATCCTTAATTTAGAGAAAGAGAGAGAGAATGAGACTGGGGGAGTGTGAGAGAGCGTGTTGTGGAGATTACGAAATCTGTGCGGGTGTGTGTAAGTGTACTCGTATATGTATTTGTGTGTCTGTCTGTGTGTGTGCGCGCGAGCCTGTGTATATTGCTGTGTGTGTGTGTGAGAGAGAGAGAGAGAGAGAGAGAGAGAGAGAGAGAGAGAGAGAGAGAGAGAGAGAGAGAGAGAGAGAGAGAGATTTATGTATGTGTTTTAGACTGCGTGAGACAGCGAGTGTGAGGGAGTGGTAGATAGTAAAGGAGAGAGTGAGAGAGCATGCGAGTGAGAGGGGGAAGGGTGTAAATGTCGACGTCTACATAATTTTACAATACAAAATACTGTTCTCTATAGACCATATAGTCATTAAATATTATTTTACAACAATATAAATAACAAATAATAACCACTGTTACATGACTGATTGATTTAACACAATTTTGTGTTTTACTTCCATATTCCTTAAGGAATGGAAGTATGGTGATGGCAAAAAAAATCGTGTTCGAGATTATTGCAGATTCTGATTCTACTACACTCAAAACATGAAAAAAGTCGTTTTCCGAAAAGTGTCTGTGTGTGTGTCTGTCTGTAGATTTTTTTTTCTATGGCAAACGATAACTGCCGCAAATTCAAACAGAATCAAATAATTTTTTGCATACAGCCCTGATTTGTAGAGGACTCGCGACCTATTGTTTTTGGTGAAGATCGGTTGAGGGAAAGGGGTAGTTTACCTGCAACGGTTTTTTTTTATCAAGGGAAATTTTTTTTTTTGGCAAACGATAACAGCCGTAAATTCAAACAGAATCAAATAATTTTCTGCATACAGCCCTAATTTGTAGAGTACTCAAGACCTGTTGTTTTTGGTGAAGATCGGTTGAGGGGAAGGGGTAGTTTACCAGCAACGTTTTTTATCAAGCGTATTTTCTATGGCAAACGATAACTGCCGCAAATTCAAACAGAATCAAATAATTTTTTGCATACGTCAGTGAATTGTAGAGGACTCAAGGCCTTTAGATTTTGGTGAAGATCAGTTAAGGGGAAGGGGTAGTTTACCTGCAACCTTTTACGTTTTAACAAGAGTAAAGTACTTGAAAATTCATTTAAACTTTTTCAAACAATGGTAATTGTTGAAAATAAAATAATTTTGTTCCCAGGCAATCTAAAATTTCAGATTTTGTACCACAAAATCTGAAAAGATTATACGATAGTTTATGAAATGGTTAATAATACGTCAGTGGAAGGTGTAATGAGAAATTAGCAGAAATGGAAACCTGGGGAATGTTAACTGTTCTGTAGATACAATTTTGTCAGAATGTTTCGAAATGATCATCAACATTGAAGAAAAAGTAAGCATATTAAGAAACATGTGTAACTACTTATTATAAAAATATCGGTATGGAGAACCATACATGACTTCCATATTCTTATATTTATATTTAAAATCATTTTCAGCCAAACAGCCAGGCTGTGTTTTACCTGCCTTTTTATTGCTGTATTAAATGAAAAATATTATTTTACATTAAAATGAAAAAATTATAATTTTATTGCCTGGCAACAAAATTATTTTATTTTTAACAATTACCATTGTTTCAAAAAGTTTAAATAAATTTTCAAGTACTTTACTCTTGTTAAAACGTAAAAGGTTGCTGGTAAACTACCCCTTCCCCTTAACCGATCTTCACCAAAATCGAAAGTCATTGAGACCTCTACAATTCAGGGACGTATGCAAAACATTATTTGATTCTGTTTGAATTTGCGGCTGTTATCGTTTGCCATAGAAAATACGCTTGATAAAAAAACGTTGCAGGTAAACTACCCCTTCCCCTTAACTGATCTTCACCAAAACCGATAAGCCTTGAGTAATCTACAAATCAGGGCTGTTTGCAAAACATTATTTGATTCTGTTTGAATTTGCGGCTGTTATCGTTTGCCATAGAAAATACCCTTGTTAAAAAAACGTTGCAGGTAAACTACCCCTTTCCATCAACCGATCTTCACCAAAAACAGTAGGTCTTGAGAACTCTACAATTTAGGGTTGTATGCAAATAATCTTTTGATTCTGTTTGAATTTGCGGCTGTTATCGTTTGCCATAGGAAATACCCTTGTTAAAACATAAAACGTTACATGTAAACTACCCCTTTCCCTTAACCGATCTTCACCAAAATCAACAGATCTTGAGAACTCTACAATTCAGGGCTGTGTGCGAAACATTATTTGATTCTGTTTGAATTTGCGGCTGTTATCGTTTGCCAAACAAACAAAATTACCCTTGCTAAAAAAAAACCGTTGCAGGTAAACTACCCCTTTCCCTCAACCGATCTTCACCAAAAACAATAGGTCGCGAGTACTCTGCAAATCAGGGCTGCATGCAAAAAATTATTTGATTCTGTTTGAATTTGCGGCAGTTATCGTTTGCCATAAAAAAAAATCTACAGATAGACAGACAGACACACACACAGACACTTTTCGGAAAACGACTTTTTTCATGTTTTGAGTGTAGTAGAATCAGAATCTGCAATAATCTCGAACACGATTTTTTTTGCCATCACCATACTTCCATTCCTTAAGGAATATGGAAGTAAAAATAATGTTTGTTTTTTGATAAAGTCATTTTGATTATAAAATATAAATATTTACAACAAGAAAAGAATTTTCAGTTTTCAAAATTTAAATATATTTTTATAAAACAATGGGTTCTTCGTTGAGGTGGGGACCATGTCACTCACTCCATCTCAAGCCTCCTCTCCCATTTTGCAGAAAAAGAGGACCCTGTCAAGGCTGATACTTTGACGACAGTGACAGGGCTTTCCACCAAATTCAGCAGAGTGACAGGTAGGCCCAACTCTGATTGGCTCCTCAGATTTCCCCAGCGTTAGTAGGTTCTATGAAAATATTTTATTTCAAAAATGATTTTAAATATAAATCTTTGATATGTTTTATAAATCTCATGTTTTATGTTTTAACATGGATAATTTTTTATATGACGAACCATAACTGCCGTAAATTCAAACAGAATCAAATAATTTTTTACATATGTGCCTGAGCTATAGAGAACTCAATGTCTGTTGATTTTGGTGAAGATCGGTTACGGGGAAAGGGCAGTTTACCTGAAACATTTTTTGTTGTAACATGAGTAAAGTACTTAATTTTGATAAAGTATCCTGATAAGATCTTAATAATCCACTGTAGAAACGTAGATGAAATATCTATAAATGAAGAGGCTAGTTGAAGGGGCTGGGGGTAATTTTCTATAAATCAAAATTATAGTTGAAGGGGGAGGGGATAATATTTTTTATATGTGTACTACGTTATTGGCAAGAAAGAAGTATTTTTTTGTTAAAATTCCTTCCCTGGCTGAAAATGATTTTAAATATAAATCTTAGAATATGGAAGTCATGTATGGTTCTCCATACCGATATTTAATATTTGTAAGCCTGTTATAATTCTCTAATTTATGGACAAATGTGTTCAGTTCCAGTACAATGATAATAACTTTCAGTAATATTCATTACCGAAAATCTTACATACATATTGTATTCAGCTATAACAAATTTCTAGTCATGTATTGCTACCTGCAGGGGTGCCCACAGGGGGGGATCATAGCGCAAGTTGCGCATTGAGAATTTTTGGGGGGGATTTTTTCAAGAATAACATTTTAAATCCAACATTGATGGAAATTTTTACCATGTTTGTGCAACAAACTAAGCTATTAGTAAAAAACTAAAGCAATTGCATATCTTTATGATTGTTTTAACGAACTGGCGGCATAAATGTCTCTACCAGTACAACTAGTAGTAAATTTTGTTTTGGAATTTGGAAAACTGACCCTGGCAGCCTGCAGCAACATCCTGTCAATGAGTCAGAGGGTACGTGAATAACAAATCGTGAATGTAAAAATGTGTGCGTGTGCTAAACTTGTAGACCGGCGGGCACTTTTCAATTGGGGTGGGGGGGTGCTGAGACTTTTGGGGGGGATTTGCGCATTAGGCCTTGGGGGGGATGGGCACCCCCTGGCTACCTGTACCAATTCCAGTATACATCTGATGAATACTCCTACAATTATTTATAAACATAATTAAGGGATTATTATACAATCAATAATTAAAATTGTATTAATTAGGTTTTTGGAATATTATAATTATGCTTATCTTTTTAAGTAAAACTGTATGTAAGAAATGTAATTATTTTGCTGATGTAAAACAAACTGTCTCACCCCCCTCCATACGCACACACACACTATTAGTTGATCTGGTTGTCTTTGAAATTTTGTCTTACACAGGCCTGTTGTATAAAATTTGCTTTGTTTGATTTCATCAGGCTCTTAGATTCAAACAGGTTTATTTAATTTACCTGATTCTGTATAAAAAAGGATACTGTATTAATTAGTCGGTAGACTAGTATTTAATACATAATAAATGCATAATTAACCACAACTTTTACTAATGATTTTTACTAATAACACATAGGTTACTGTTCTGAGAATGAGAATACAGTGGTTTTCTGAAAGGTTTTAGAAAATACAGTAAAACCTCAACGACAGGGATTGAAAATCAAAACAATGCATATGGAAAAATAACAGTTCTAGAAACCCAATAAATTTAAAGAATAATTTAATAACATATACTGTAGGCCTATGTTCTTGCTGTCTGGATTATTTTAGACTGTCAAAAAATGTTAATTACAAATTGGTTAAAACAACAGATACCTAATTTGTTTGGGTTAAAGTATCATGCTCCTTTGAAAGTAGTTTTCATGTTTAATTTAAAGGGTTCCTATAGCAGGTAGCCATCGAAAATAATTTGTCATAATAGGGTATTCTTTCTGCTGTGAACCAGTGCCACTCAGACCTTCAGCAACAGAAGTGGATCTAGGTGGCATTGGCTTATTGTTATTTATGAACTGTTAAACTAAAATATTCTGATCACTTAATGTCAAAGGAACTGAAATTCCCCTTTCCACTTGACACTGTGAAGAAAGATGCTTGGTGTCAATCCTTGTTAAGAATGTGCCCCCCCCCCCATCCGTAGAAATTTGACCACCATATAAAGCTATTTTTTATGGTCTGTTAAGGAGCTCTATAGGGGTTTTACTGTGTACATTTTCTTAAAAAAATCTCTACAGGTCTTAACAGTTAAACCACGGTAAAACCATATGCAAAACACAAGATAGCATTAAATTATATGAAAATCAATATTCTTAGTTCTCTATGGATTTTAACTTATTTGTCTTGGGTGTATAGGTCAAACATCACATTACATAATAACATCACATGACTGTTTTTTTTTAAATTACATGTGAAACATACACCTACCTGCCATCTGCTATGAATTTTCCCGTAGCTTATACAGAAAACTACTGAGCTACAAAACATTAAAAAAATATGGAAAACAGTTATAGTGAAACAAGCCATCAGTTACTTACAGAAAAAATACAGACAGGATCTAGTTCCTAATACAAACTGTCAAGTGTGTAAAATCTATTGAAAAAATCTATCATTCTTTCTACATGTAATGTATTAGGTTTTATTTTTGTCGAAGTTGTTCTAAACTGAAAATGTGTTTTCATTTTCCTCTGCGTTTGTCTCTCCAACAGTGTACTGGCTTTTGCCTTCGTTATGGTATACGGTAGTTGATATATATTTTTGGAAAATTTTGCCTACCATTGTGCAATGAACCTACTTTTGAAGGTGAAGTGATTTTTGTAAGCAGCAGCTGGCTTTTAGTAGTAATCAGTTCACAGCGAGTGTTGTAGTGATTAGAAGTGCGAGTGTGATTTTAAGACATATGTGTTTAGTTCTGATGGTGTTGTTCATGCCTTGTGAACTATTAATACAACTGTAAAGTTTGAGTGATACATTTTTTGAAAAACATTTAATAATAGTGTACTGTGTGGTGAATTATAACACCAAAAGTTAGTGAGATAATAGTGTAAGTGTACTATAACATGTGGCCAGTTGAGAACAAACAATAACACTCACCTTTCTTTATTTCGTATTTCTAGACCACTTAATAAGCACAAGAAGGTTGAATGGAAAGGTTGGGTATACATTATCTCTCAACAGTACTGAAAGAATTATTTCAACGTACAGTATGTATTTATTTATTATAAATGTTGCAGTGATCATTAGGTTATTTTATAACAACAGGATTTATAAAAACAGAGAATTATAAGGGAAGTCTTAAATCTAGTTTTACAAATGTTACTGACCCAGTTTTGTTGACTGAGCTAAACAATTTTAATTATGCTAAATCACTCCAGATAAGAATAATGTTAATTATTACAATAAAAAATTTCACTTTTAGATACAAAATCTAGTTCATTCTTTAAAAAATACTCCTAAAACAGTATTTTCTGTACCTCTTTTACTTACAGGGTAGGAAAATAAAAAGCTACGAAAAAATAATTATATTATGACTTATCAGTGTAACATTTTAAGTAATGTAGAACTAATTACCTATCATTTTTGCAACCAATAACTTTGTATAGTGCAATGAATTTTAGAAACATGCAGTTATTTCATTTCTAGTGATATCAATAGTATTTAAAAAAAAAATCAAGAGTATAAGTAAATAGACTATAAGAAGTAGGAATTTTTAAAAATTTATTACAATTGGATGTGACAAAAACAATTAACAAATTTGAAAATGGTGAAAGTTTAAATGAATATAAACAACTTAACTTTTAACACTTGGAACACTTTTGTCTTAGACCTTCAGGCCTACATTAATTTTTTTTTTTATTTCCCTCAAAACTCTGTCTGGTATCTTTACCTTCTTAGTAAAAATGTTGTTAATATAAGTGACAACCTGTCCAAGCGTCCTGGCACTAAGACGCGACTCTTTTTCGTACATTTCTTTTATTTCCTTTCGGTGAGGTTGTGTGTTTTTTATTATATTTTTTCCAAAGTAATCGTAAATAACCTCTTTTTCATCATCTAACCATCGCTTCCTAGTTAGTACTTTTGGTGAACAAAACGAGCTGTCTTCGTGTCCACTGTCTGAATTAGAATTTGATGCTGGTGGTGGCTGGTAATCTTGATCGTGGTCATCTCCATTTTTTCGGTTATTTGGGATCTGATTAATGTCATGATTAAAATTACTGTTGTTTGTAGAGTCTTCCTTTGATGAGCATAAATGGTCTATATTACTTGCATAGTTGGAATATGGTGATGAACTTGTTGGTGAAATGTTTGTGTCTGACTGGTTGTTGTTAACTGTCATCTGTAACAGTTTATGACCAACCTGGCCTTTCTGAATCAGAGCTAATGGAATTTTATAATTCTGTTTGTGCACTGCCAGATCATGACCTAAAAAATTTGCAAGATTCTCAGTGTAGGTGTCATCTCTCTCGGTGAGCTGAGAAACAGTAGCAGCATGGTGTCGTAAGCCTGTTGCCGTAAAGTGTTGTGGTTTCTTAAGTTTGTATTTGCTTTTTATCTCATCTATGATTTTGGTACCATCATGAGAACTAGAGCAAAATGGACGTGCAAAAAGTAAGTTATTGTCATCTGAAACACCAGCATCCTTACGACAAGCCAACAAACAATCCACTGCTTTTTTCATTAGTTTTGTCAAAAGGCAGGGTACTTTTCTTGTGTTTTTTCCTGGCACGTGAAATACGTGCAATTCACTACTGCTTTTTTTCTGGCTGTCATTTAAAATACTTTCTTTGAGTGCGGCCATTTCATCATTGTTGTCCACCGTACTGTAATGTAGAAGACTAGCTCTCACAACTTCTCCTGGCCTCCTTCTACTGAGAATAATTATATGGGCTATCAGGATTTTTGATAATTTTATATAATCATCAGCAGTTGGTTCTTGTTCAAGTTTTATGATTAGCTCTTTATACATGTTAGATAAGCTGGAACAAATTAAAATAATGTCTTCAGAATGAGGCAGTATGTCTTCCTTGCTCACATTCTTCTTTCTTCTACTTTTCTCTGCATTACTGCTTATTTCTATTTTCCACTCCTTTTTCATTAGATGAAGAAAGTCATCCATTTTCTTCTTTGGGTTATCTTTTTGTGGTGTCAGCAAGTTAGGATCTTTGACAAGATTTGATACAACAATATCAGCACATGTTTTAAGTGAAGAACACAACCTAGGTGCTAGACTTGGTACTGAACAATCTCCAGTTTCATTATTAAAGCCACTTAAGTCACGAACCACATCCATAAGGTCATTGAAATATTTTGGCTGTAAGCAGTCTTCCATGTAAGTAATGTCAGGGTTCATTGCTCTCATTGCTAAAAGAACCCTTGCCAAGTCCCTTATTTTTATCGACACATAGTTTCTATGGTAACTATCTCTATGGTTTTTATAGAAACGGGATCCAAAGTTGAGAATCAAGGGATCTGATTGAGCAGTAAATGATATCTGATCTCGAGCCATATTAGGAAGAACAATTTTCTTCAGTGCCTCACTTGCTTCGGGCATGTCAGGTGTTAGCATAACTGAAGCACTCTTAACCACTCTATTTCTTACCTCTGAACCTCCAGGTACACTGTTCTTATCAAAATCATCTTCCCTTTGAACATTTTCTGAACACGTTTTCTGATGCAAATACAGGTTTTCCTTCCTGAATAAACCAAGACAGAATCTACACAACATGTGAGTAATGTTTGTCACAGGGTAAAGCTGATTTGCAGGCCTTTTCATGGGGAGCAACTCTTTACCGGATTTTTCATTAGTTACTTTAACATTGTAAAAATGATTTCCTCTCTTTCGAAGTTTATTCGTTAAAGTTGTTCTCTTCTGTTTCTGTACTGTGCGATTACTATCCTGGATCAATAAGTATTCCTTTACTTCTTCCTCAAACCCATGGTTTTGCACTATGTGCCTACTGAAGTTTGTTACCAGAACCATACAGAATGGGCAGCAATTCTTTCTGCTTGTTTTTCGCTTCCTTAGGTTTGGGCCAGCAGTTACTCTCTCTTTTACATCCTGAAAAAAGAAAACATTACAATTTTACAGTTCAAAAAAGGTCAACTGTAATATATGTACATATCAGTTGAACTCTGGAACAGCAAGCTCAGGTTTGAAAAGAACTTGAATTTAATAAGACATTTAGAAAAATTAATCATTTTGAAAAACAAAAAGTTATTTATAAAAGAACAGGCCAAGCAAATATCCTTGATCCCTCGTGCTTGTTATGTATGTGTCCAGCTGTAAAAAATATACATATAGATATATATATATTTTTTCAATCACTTTCTGCTACAGTCCGTTTCTTGATGTATATAATACATTTGATGATGAGAGAACAGGAACTCTCGAAACATGTTCCAAATAGAAAAATAACATCTTGAGGTAAATTTAATTATAAATATCAAATGTAATATATATATATTATTTAATATTTATTACTATTTCACAACTGTGTCCCATCCTCAACAATCTTAGCTTTTTCTTTTTTATTATTTTTTGTTTATATATACGGTAGGCTCATGTATCACTAGAACATCCTTTAGCTTAAAATTAATACTGGAAATAAATGGTAACAGAGTTGGCACAAACGTTCTCACAGTTGTTACACCAAGACCCCTTCAGAGTGCATTCTACACAAAAATATGTAAAGATTGACGTTACAGCAGTCTTATTAATTGAAGACTGCTAATTAATATTAAATAATTAATTTTTAAAAAATTATTTTTTGTTTACTTTATTTGAGGAAAGGGGCCTAAAACTCTCACCTTGAATGGTATACATCTTGCGCAGCCTGAGATTTCTGGGGGCAGTACTTCTATTAGATCTGCAGACTGTATAGCTGGATCTAAAAAATATAAAAGTAAATACAATGAATGGGAATATAAAACTATACAACAAACACAAATCTAAGTATCCACCCCCAAACCATACCATATTAAAAAACAATGCTATTTACTTATAAAAATTTGAAAGAAAAATAAAAACCAATTTTTAAATGAAAAATAAATACATGAAATAATCAAAACTGTTATCTACAAATTCTATATACTGTGAAGTTTTAATTGAATACTATATTAAAACTTTTAATGTAACAGTAAACACTTTCAACATGTATACTTTTGAGTTACATAAGTAATATACAAACAACGGACCTAAACTGGGAACAAACCCTGGCAATTTTTACTTTAAATAGTACATTAGCATATACTGTAGTGTAGTAATCTTGTCATCCTGGGAGGCATGTGAAGGGCTATGGTTTCTCATTGCTGATTTGTGAGGAGTAGTGCTTTTGTCATGATGTAACAAAGATCCACTTATGTCATGACTTTAGAAAGAGGAGGTGCCATTATTACCTCTTACAATTAATTGTTTAATATTCAGCTGGTTATGAGTATTGTTTTGATCTTATTCTGTTAGAAGCTGAAGATAGTGTATTACAGTTATCACTAAAATTGGTACAGAGCCACTCTAAACTTAAAACAACTCTTGTCACTACCTGTGTAAAACATAAAATAATGTACTTCTTAGCCATCTGAGTTCTACATAACCACTACTTCAAACAAATAAAAAATTTCAGTTTTTCACACAGAAGTATTTAATATAAATTTAAAGTGTCTATTCACCATGTTTCAGTCAGCAGTGTGTGAAACCCCCCCCCCCCCACCTGTCAATGCATGACAGAACTATCACGATGACAAAACCTAATACATTACATCCACATCTCTGAATAGAAGGAATGGATTACATTCGTCAACCTGGGTCCTATACAGTTGATTACAGTTGTTCCTGGTTGACTAATATATTCTTATCAATATTATTATAAAAGAACTGTGTTAGCATCTCCCCAACAAATTTTAATGTAATAAATTACCTGACAAAACGGAAACGTTTTCAACATCAATCAATGATTCACTATCACAGTACATTTCTACATCTATTGGTAAATCTTTTGTGTCTACTTCAGTTGTTACAGGTGGTGGTACTATCCTGTCTCGTGCGTTATCAGAACATATGTCAGGCTCTGTGTTAGAAACCTGAAAAGAGAGCAAAAATGAATACCCTAGGTTTCTACCATGATTTTACAGTGGAAAAAAAAGTATAACAATAATAAACTAGGATAACTGTCCCTTTGATACTTCTTACTACAAGAAAGCTTAAAATAGCATCCAAGCTAATGTACGTTATAACCAAATTGTGAACAAAGTCTGGAATCCATCTGAGTAGATTTGTGCAAGTCAATGTAAGAGAATATGCAGTATCCAGGGTCACAAAAACTCCCTTTAAGTTGACAACACCAGTCTTGGGTATGGGGATGGTTTCTCCTATTAGAAGGTGCATACAGCCACACCTCATCATACAAACCCACACTAACAAAATGACTGGTAGACTTAAAAGGGGAAAACAGTGACTTTCAGACATAGTTAGATGAAAAGGGTAAAGTATATTGATCTTTTGCAGCCATGGGAAAATTAAATAGTCTGATAGTTGTAATACTAATTATTATATTTCCAAAGCTAAAATTAGTTTCTTAGTTAGCCTAACATAATAAGGAACAATGAAAATTTTTTAAACGATACAGTTATGCATGACCAAAATAGTAAAACTGTCACAATGATTTGAAGCAGGCTTTGTCTAAAAGTCTAACACAATAAGAACCCAAAAAATTTATAGGGTAATGAAAACCTTCTTCACGCAATCAAGCTGCAAACTCGAAGCAGAGATTTCGTGGCTATCAGCCTCCTTCTAAGTATAATATTAATAGTTAATATTCATACATTAATGCTATATAACAATATGACCATAATTAGGGACATACTTGTAACTAACATACATTATTAAACAGCAGAAACCAAATTTGTGTCTTTATTTATAGTATGAAACTCACCAATTTCAATAACTGTCCATCATTCCCAACAGTAAAATCACCTTCTGGTAAATCTGGAACTATTACACCCTGAAAATGAAACTATATGTTAACACATTATATTTAATTATATACTGTAAACTGAATTATTAGTGTAAAGAATGAAAATTATTTTTTAAAACAGGGTTCACCTTACATGCGACAGATTAAATTTAAATTTTTAATTTTTATAGGTTACTTTATTGAAATTCAAAATACCTTGAAAGAAGAATCATATCTTTTTTAGAAGTCTAACCAGACTCCTTATTAAAATACTACATGAACGGCTCAGTAAAAATAAACAACAGTAGGGTCTATTACTACAATAGTAATCTGTATATTCTTTCCTTAAAATCACAAACTCATTTTTTTATGCTCTAGGCAACCACAGAACACAAAGTAGATGAATTCATCAATTTTTTTTTAGTTTCTGCATTACTGTTTATAAACAGCCTACAAAATTTAGTACTGACAATAGTTTTAGTTTTCAATTAAAAGCGGAAGAAGGAATTGTTTTTTGTCATAACTTTTCTTTACTGTTACTTAAAGACTTATTATAATTGATATTTCTACTGTATGTGTGATACTGAAGCTAGTACCGGTACATATAAAATAACCTTATGAAAAACCAACAGATTTATTTATCTACAAGCAAATTTAGGTGGCATGTTACAAAAATATTTACCACTATTATTCTCATTACCACTATAACTAATTAATTGTAACTTTTCTCTGAACCCAAGAAATTGCAACTATAGACCTAACCAAATTGTCGGTTTCAGGTTAAATGATAAAAAAAGCCATCTAGTGGCTGTGAACTTTTAAACGTTATTTTGTTGCAATAAATAACCAGAAATAAGAAATCTAAAAAGACAAAACAATTAAGGCTACCAATGTACAATGTCTCTTAAGGATTTTGTTTACCATATCTATGCCCTTGCTTGTCTTGTTTGCAACATCATTCAAAAAATTATCCATGAGATCTTGGGGAAATAATACTCTTCTCACACTTCCTAGAACAGAAAAAAAATATGAAAGGATAGCCATGCAAGGTGTAGCAAGGAACAAATTATTAAGCCAAGTCACTCTCAACATAACTTACATGATTTACATGAATCGATATTAACTTTCTAGAGTTACATGTAATACTACAATCCTAGTGAGTTTAATAAAGGAACTTTAATAAACTTACTCATGGCTTCAGTCTAATATAGTCCTAACTATTAGTCACACGAAAAACTGTTCAACATGAAGGTTTACACTAAGTATTGTAAATGAAAAACCAAACTACTCAACCTACAGAGTAGGTATGTTACTAAAACATTCAGTATTTAAAAGCTGTTGTACACACAAGGTTCATTCATCCTGGAATCAAGCAAACATAATACAGACACATGAAATACTCATTATTGCAGCCTTCAGTGTTTGAAGTTATTTGATAAAAAAGTTACATAAAGGCACTTGCTGTATCATTTCTGTCAAGTATCTAGCCATTATACACTGACAGGCAAAAAAACTAGTTATGTTAATGTAAATTAAAATAAATTAACTACACTTCACTAGGTAAGTTAAGTAAAATGCCTTTAAAAATTACTTAATTAATTAATTAACTTTATATGTAACTGACTACATTTATTTGGAAATAGATCAGTGATCATGCAGTCCAAGGTTAGGTTAACTTTTCACTACATCCTAAAACACAACTCCAGTCTAGTGACATAGTTCACAAACTTAACTTACAGTACATGTTCAGTAGAGCCTAATTCAAGTTACAGTAAATAGCCTACTGTAATGTAAAAAAGTGAATACCATTGTAGTGACATACACAATGGTATCGGTATAGAATTTGAGTGATTTAACTGGTACATAGTTACCCATAACAAACAAGAGAAATGTGGAGGGGGTAGAAAACATTATGGATACTTCACAGAATTTTTATTAATACCTGATATTTAACATCATAAGTTATACTATTTCTTACTGTATCACAACAGACTTGTAATAAAAGAAAACAGTAGCCTTCTTTTATTTTACACTATTCAGGAATGGTGACAAGTTAAAGTTAGCTTATAAACATAATTTCTGCAAAATGTTATGGAAAGAAAAGTGACTAACAACTTTTGTTTTAACTGTACTTATTAATACAAACATATTTTTATAGGCCTTTAACAGGATAAGTTGCTTATCAACTATAAGGTGAGTAAGCATGACTACACTTCTGTTACTAGTTAACAGAAGAAAGTAAGGGATAGGTGACCAATGTATAAGCTACAATAACAGCCGCAAATTCAAACAGAATCAAACAATGTTTCGCATACAGCCCTGAATTGTAGGGTTCTCAAGGCCTTTTGTTTTTGGTGATGATCGGTTAAGGGAAAGGGGAAGTTTACCTGCAGCGTTTTATGTTTTAACAAGGGTAATTTTACTTCCATGTTCCTTAAGGAAATGGAAGTATGGTGTTGGCAAAAAAAATCGTGTTCGAAATTATTGCAGATTCTGATTGTACTACACTCAAAACATGAAAAAAGTCATTTTTCGAAAAGTGTGTGTGTGTGTGTCTGTAGATTTTTTTTATGGCAAACGATAACAGCCGCAAATTCAAACAGAATCAAATAATTTTTTGTATTCAACCCTGAATTGTACAGTACTCAAGACCTGTTCTTTTTGGTGAAGATCGGTTAAGAGAAAGGGGTAGTTTACCAGCAACGTTTTATGTTTTAACAAGGGTAATTTTTTACTATGGCAAACGATAACAGCCGCAAATTTAATCAGAATCAAATAATGTTTTGCACACCTTCCTGAGCTATAGAGATCTCAATGTCTGTTGATTTTGGTGAAGATCGGTTAAGGGGAAGGGGTAGTTTACTTGCAACACTTTATGTTTTAACAACGGTAATTTTTTCTATGACGAACGATAACTGCCGCACATTCAAACAGAATTAAATTTTTTTGCATACGTTCCTCAATTGTAAAAGACTGAAGGCTTGTTGATTTTAGTGATGATCGGTTAAGGGAATGGGGTAGTTTACCTGGCACTGTTAATGTTTTAACAAGAGTAATTGTTTCTATGACGTACGATAACTGCCGCACATTCAAACAGAATCAAATAATGTTTTGCATGCATGCCTGAATTGTAGAAGACTCAAAACCTATCGATTTTGGTGAAGATCGGTTAAGGGAAAGGTGTAGTTTACCAGCAACGTTTTACGTGATAACAAGGGTAATTTTTTCTATGACAAAAGATAACTGCCGTAAATTCAAACATAATCAAATAAGTTTTTGTATACGTCCCTAAATTGTAGAGTGTTCAATGTCTATTGATTTTAGTGAAGATCGGTTACGGGGAAAGGGCAGTTTACCAGAAACATTTTTTGTTGTAACAAGAGTAAAGTACTTAATTTTGAAAAGTAAAGTATCCTGATAAGAAGATCTTAATAATCCACTGTAGAAACGTAGATGAAATATCTATAAATGAAGAGGCTAGTTGAACGGGGTGGGGGTAATTTTCTATGAATGAAAATTATAGTTGAATGGGGAGGGGATAATTTTTATACGTGTACTACGTTATCGGCAACAAAGTAGTTTGTTGTTAAAATTCCTTCCCGGGCTGTTTGGCCGTAGTCCAATGTTTTCTGCAAAACCAGACGTTTCGGCAGTGCCGTCGACTGCCATCATCAGTGAAAATCGAGTGGAATAACGTGTGGTGGTATACGTTAGTGACCACAGTAATGTGGTTAAGGCTGAAGCAATAAGTGGAAAGAAGTAGTTTCTATGGAAACATTTCATTTCGTAAATGATTTTAAATATAAATCTTAGAACATGGAACTCATGTATGGTTCTCCATACCTATATTTTTCTATGGCAAACGATAACAGCCGCAAATTCAAACAGAATCAAATAATTTTTTGCATGCAACTCTGAATAGTAGTTCTCAAGACCTATTGTTTTTGGTGAAGATCGGTTAAGGGAAAGGGGTAGTTTACCTGCAACGTTTTTTGTTTTAACAAGGGAATTTATTATGGCAAACGATAACAGCCGCAAATTCAAACAGAATCAAATAATGTTTTTTCATACAGCCCTGAATTGTAGAGTTCTCAAGACCTATTGTTTTTGTTGAAGATCGGTTTAGGGAAAGGGGTAGTTTACCAGCAACGTTTTATGTTTTTACATGGGTAATTTTTTCAATGACGAATGATAACTGCCGTAAATTCAATCAGAATCAAATAATGTTTTACATACATATATCAATTGTAAAAGACTGAATGTCTGTTGATTTTGGTGAAGAGCGGTTAAGGGAAAGGGGTAGCTTACCGGTCACCTTTACTGTTGTAACAAGAGAAATTTTTTCATGACGAATGATAACTGCCGTAAATTCAAACAGAATCAAATAATTTTTTACATATGTGCGTGAGTTGTTGAAGACTCAAGGCCTATTGATTTTGGTGAAGATCGTTTTCTTAGAACATGGAAGTAATGTATGGTTCTTCACACCGATATTTTACATATGTGCCTGAGTTGTAGAGGACTCAAGGCCTGTTGATTTTGGTGAAGATCTGTTACGGGGAAAGGGTAGTTTACCTGAAACATTTTTTGTTGTAACAAGAGTAAAGTACTTGATTTTGATAAATAAAGTATCCTGATAAGAAGATCTTAATAATCCACTGTAGAAACGTAGATCAAATATGTATAAATGAAGAGGCTAGTCGAACGGGGTGGGAGTAATTTTCTATAAATGAAAATTATAATTGAAAGGGGAGGGGATAATTTTTTATATATGTACTACGTTATCGGCAACAAAGAAGTAGTTTGTTGTTAAAATTCCTTCCCGTCCTGTTCGGCCGTAGACCAATGTTTTCTGCAAAACCAGACGTTTCGGCAATGCCATCGACTTCCATCATCAGTGAAAATCGAGTTCGATAACGTGAGGTGGTATACGTTAGTGACCACAGTACTGTGGTTAAGGCTGAAGCAGTAAGTAGAAAGAAGTAGTTTCTATGAAATATTTCATTTCGAAAATGATTTTAAATATAAATCTTAGAACATGGAAGTCATTAATGGTTCTCCATACCGATATTTACAGAGTTTATACAATGTACAATTTAATTTTTGTGATACAAGAAAATGTTTACAAACAAAAGTTAGAACTATTAGTTAGAAGTGGAACTTATATAGGAAAATAATATTTGCTATGTTTATTTTTAATCATAACAATAATTAATTTAATACTAATCAGTCTGAATCGGATTCGCTGTTTAAATGTTCACCTGTCTTTGTGGTGCCATTTGTATTTATCAGATGAACAAATTCCCATCAAAAGCTTTTTATTTTCTAATAAATAATCATAAACTGAACACATGAAAGACTTTTAAAGTTGTAATGTTCACAAATTATACCTTTAATATTTTCTACCATAAACCTATTTCTCTCTTTGGTCCGCTGTGAACTGATCAGAGAAAATACCCGTTCTGAAAGTTAATCTACCAGTTTAACTTAACTTAACTTCTCAAATGTATGTTTATCTAAATAATTTAGATTTCATTAATTTAACCATACTTTTGGGAAAAGGGGTTTAATGTAGTGTAATTTACTTGGTGTTTAAAATAGTATGAGATTAAAGTAACTAAGCAATACATCTCTTTTTCAGTATACATATTAAACTCTGGTTATTATTATAGTATTATTCTAAATGTAATACATTTTCATAATGTACTTACTTTTATCAGGAGCTTTTTTATTCTCATGTAGTCCAACCATTTCCAGAATTCTCTTTCCTCTTGATGAATACATATTTGCACACGTCGAACACTTACAACAAACAACCAGTAGGCTTACCACTGTCTCACTAATCTCAATATGCACGTACACCGGATGTTGTTACTCATACCACAAACACCACGTAAGACTATTTTTTTTTTTTGTTCCCGGGTCTTTTCAAGTATTTGTCTACAAGCAACTCTCGCAGCGTTCCCTAGCCCGCCAAGTCCCCCACCAACTTTCCCGCCAGTTCCTACTCCCACAGAAGCGGTGTGAAGAAGGGGTAAACACACTAGGTTCTTCAAAACTATGTTTATCGTGTAGACAAGAATACAAAGAATGTTCATTAACAACGAATGATGAAAAATGATAAAAGCAGCGCCATCAGCAACATGCAGTTAGCACTGATAAAAAGCTCTTTGTTCCCTTTAGTTACTTACATTACTTGCAGTCTACCGTTACGTTGTACGTTGTGCAGTTAGTTACATTGTTTCATTCCTTAGTTATTCGTTTCTTCTTACATACTATACATATACATATACATACTATACTTACATACATATAAAAAGTAAATAAAAATAAAAATTAGAAAAAATGAAACAAAATAAAAATTACAAACAAAAAATTGAAACAAAAAAAAAAGAATTAAAAACGCTCGTGTGCCGCAGAATAGAAGGCGCGCATGCATGCGTGGGGTGCGTGCGTGCGTCAAATTTATGTGTGTAGTAGTGGTGTGCCCATCACTCCTCCTTCACACCGCTCCTGTAGGAGAAGGGACTGGCGGGAACGGTTGGCGGGCTCGTGAATACTTGAAAAGACCCTTGTTCCCGTATGTGTTACAGTAATCACTTTTAGTAACGTATTTTAGTAATTTTGACAACATGCAACATGTTATATATATTTTACAAGTATGCAATATAAGATAGGCTATGTATAGAACATTAAAAAAAAAATTAGCGTAAAGACAACGCGAAAACAAACAAAAATCGTGGCATTTACTAGATACTAGCCGATTTACCCAGCGTTGCTCGGGTTCATAATATATTCATAGGCTCATAGGCACCTATTCTTGTTCTAACGTTATATTACTTCTATATTGTATAATCTTCCTTATACTGTTACGTTCACATTCTCACTGGAGGAATAGACCTACTCTGTAGCGCACCTGTTTAAGAACAGTCATAAATTTTATTCTTATATCTGGAGAAGAATTCTGTTGCGCGTGATGCTCCTGCTCGATTTCTAACTCTGGGAGAGGGCGAACAGCTAAATTAGTTTTCAATAAAATGTCTACAATACTTGCATGCGCTGCGTACTTAACTGTCATTTTATAATTCATTGTATTAATGGTGAAATAAGGTATTAGTTAAATTAGTGTCTCCTAAACTTATTCTAACAATACAATACCTCTATAGATTTCAGCTTATCAATTATTAAATTCAAACTGAAGCAAGCGCATTTATATTGTCTGAACACTACGATCTGAATACAATCGCTATCAAAACATTGTTTTTTAAACTCGCTTATAACTAACATCTGTCTTAACTTATCCACTTTTAAATTCAAACTGAAACAACTCTGAATTCACGCACTATTAAGAAGTTTCTTAAGACGCATACACCATCTTCGCTATCATAACCTATATCTTTATTTATAAGAACTGTGGACTCTGGCCCGGCCGTCTTTCGCGGGATCCGACCAAAGATTCCCCGGGTTCCGTGGACGGACTCCGGGGAAGGGCCGTAAGGCGACTCCCGCACTATTCCCCACCCGGGAGGCTTCTACCTATGCCGGGACACCGCCTGCTTTTTCCGGCATCCAGGCCGGTCGATCTCCCGCGCTGGGACTTTTTCAAAGACCTCCCCTGGGTACGGAAGATTCTCCGAAGCCCGGAAAAGCCTTCGACATGCCAGGCGACGCGCTGCAACTCTGGCCCGGCCGTTTTTAGCGAGATCCGACCTAAGACTCCCCGGGTTTCGTGGACGGAATCCGGGGAAGGCCCGTCGGACGACTCCCGCGCTATTACCTACGCGGCAGGCTTCCATCTATGCCGGGACACCGCCTGCTTTTTCCGGCATCCAGGCCGTTCGAACTCCCGCGCTAGGACATTGTCAGAGACCTCCCCTGGGTACGGAAGGTTCTCCGAAGCCCGGAAAAGCCGTCTACATGCCAGGCGAGACGCTGGAACTCTGGCCCGGCCGTTTTTCGCGAGATCCGACTTAAGACTTCCCCGGTTCCGTGGACGGACTCCAGGGAAGGCCCGTCGGACGACTCCCGCGCTATTCCCTACGCAGGAGGCTTGTACCTATGCCGGGACACCGCCTGCTTTTTCCGGCATCGAGGCCGGTCTAACTCCCGCGCTGGGACTTTGTCAGAGACCTCCCCGGGGTACGGAAGGTTCTTCGAAGCCCAGAAAAGCCGTCTACATGCCAGGCGAGGCGCTGGAACTCTAGCTCGGCCGTTTTTCGCGAGATTCGACTTAAGACTTCCCGGGTTCCGTGGAAGGACTCCGGGGAAGGCCCGTCGGACGACTCCCGCACTAATCCCTACGCAGGAGGCTTCTACCTATGCCGGGACACCGCCTGCTTTTTCCGGCATCCTGGCCGGTCGATCTCCCGCGCTAGGACATTGCCTGATACCTCCCCGGGGTACGGAAGGATCTGTGAAGCCCGGAAAGCCGTCGACATGCCAGGCGAGGCGCTGGAACTTTGGCCCGGCCATTTTCGCGAGATCCGACTTAAGACTCCCCGGGTTTCGTGGACGGACTCCGGGGAAGACCCGTCGGACAACTCCCGCACTCTTCCCTACGCGGCAGGCTTCTACCTATGCCGGGACACCGCCTGCTTTTTCTGACATCCAGGCCGGTCGAACTCCCGCGCTAGGACATTGTCAGAGACCTCCCCGGGGTACAGAAGTTTCTTCGAAGACGGAAAAGCCTTAGACATGCCAGGCGACGCGCTGGAACTCTGGTCCGGCCGTTTTTAGCGAGATCCGACCTAAGACCCCCCGGGATTCGTGGACGGACTCCGGGGAAGGCCCGTCGGACGACTCCCGCGCTATTCCCTACGCGGGAGGGTTTTACCTATGCCGGGACACCGCCTGCTTTTTCCGACATCCAGGCCGGTCGAACTCCCGCGCTAGGACATTGTCAGAGACCTCCCCTGGGTACGGAAGGTTCTCCGAAGCCCGAAAAAGACGTCGACATGCCGGGCGAGGCGCTGGAACTCTGGCCCGCCTGTTTTTCGCGAGATCCGACCTAGGACTTCCCGGGTTCCGTGGACGGACTCCGGGGAAGGCCCGTCGGACGACACCCGCGAAATTTCCTACGAGGCAGGCTTGCACCTATGCCGGGACACCGCCTGCTTTTTTCGGCATCCAGGCTTGTCGAACTCCCGCGCTAGGACTTTGTCAGAGACCTCCCCGGGGTACGGAAGTTTCTCCGAAGCCCGGAAAAGCCGTCGACATGCCAGGCGAGGCGCTGGAAGTCTGGCCCGGGCGTATTTCGCGAGATGCGACTTAAGACTTCCCGGGTTCCGTGGACGGACTCCGGGGAAGGCCCGTCGGACGACTCCCGCGCTATTCCCTACGCAGGAGGCTTCTACCTATGCCGGGACACCGCCTGCTTTTTCCGGCATCCAGGCCGGTCGAACTCCCTTGCTAGGACATTGTCTGAGACCTCCCCGGGGTACAGAAGGTTCTCTGAAGCCCGGAAAGCCGTCGGCATACCAGGCGAGGTGCTTGATCTCTGGCCCGGCCGTTTTTCGCGAGATCCGACCTAAACTGCCCGGGTTCCGTGGACGGACTCCGGGGAAGGCCCGTCGTACGACACCTGCGCTATTCCCTACGCAGGAGGCTTCTACTTATGCCGGGACACCGCCTGCTTTTTCCGGCATCCCGGCAGGTTGAACTCCCGCGCTAGGACTTGTTCAGAGACCTCCTCGGGTTACGGAAGGTTCTCCGAAGGCCGGGAAAGCCTTCGACATGCCGGGCGAGGCGCTGGAACTCTGGCCCGGCCGTTTTGTCGCGAGATCCGATATAAGACTCCCTGGGTTACGTGGACGGACCCCGGGGAAGGCCCGTCGGACGACTCCCGGGCTAGTCTCTACGCGGGGTGCCTCCACCGATGCTATGGCAACCAGAATGTATTCTATTGGGTTGCCATGGTAACAAGATCT
This sequence comes from Magicicada septendecula, assembly GCA_034769895.1. NCBI lineage: Eukaryota > Metazoa > Arthropoda > Insecta > Hemiptera > Cicadidae > Magicicada > Magicicada septendecula. The sequence goes on along the minus strand of CM068376.1, from coordinate 160,276,571 downwards.
AATAGTTTTTAAGACCCTAAAGGACCGCCCCCCCCAAAGGATCGTATCGAAAAAAACACCTGTCCTATGTTGGTTCTCTCGTTGCGTAAAATATTTGTGCCAAGTTTGGTTGAAATCGGTCCATAGGTTTAGGGGGAGATTTGGAACATACATACATACATATATACAATGACTTTTATTTATATTAAGATAAGCCCTCAAGATTCTGAATGTAATTATGTAGATTCATATATACAAAGTTTATATATATATAGACATAACGAGTAAAAGTGTATAAAACGAGTTTGAATTGATGGGTGATTTGTTACTTGTATAAACGTTTGTATATATTTTCTTCAATTTAGGGCATCAGTTCAACGTCATCGATTGTTGAATACCGATCTGATGGCGAATTATTCTGCATCAAAAATGTTCTACAATCACAGCTAATTTCTATGGGGTATTGGTTAAACTGATGGGCTGCTATATCTATATATATATATATATATATATATATAATTTCATTAATGTCAAAATAATTTTGAATAAGGTTTTTACAAGTGTAATTTATAGTGAGGTATTTGTTTTACATTAAGGAATTATCATTAGTTTTGTATATAATTATGATAACTTTAACTGAATGTTCCTCTTAACACTTGTTAATATGTTTAAGTAGGTTACTCATATTAAACAACGTATTGGTATCATAGCTCATACAATAATTCAGTATTTATATCTTAGTGTACTTTTACTGACTCTCAGCATAACGGGTACAAATACTTGTGTTATTTAAAGTGCTCTTAAGCTCGGAGGATCATTTTTGTAGTGTCTGCTTTACAGTTACCAAAAATTATCTGCATTTTTGAATGGTAATGCTGAATCACTAAAAAACCCATCCAACATGATTTGCACACTTACAATGTGCAAATATGAAGTATGTGTGTTTATTGTGTGGTAGGGTTCACATGTTTTCACTACAGTTTTTTCAACAATTCTTTATAGAAATTTTTATAATAATTTAATAGCATTATGACAAGGTTTTACCTTCATTCTCCAGAGACTTCATTGCCAAACAAATGCTGAAGCAGGGGAGATAAGATCAGTCTCCAAAAGCTCTTTGCAGACTTAAAGTATGTGCGAGCATGAATGTGTGTGTGTTTTGCACTCAACATTGAAAGTTGTTTTTCGTATCCAAGCTTTTAAACTTTATTATCTTCCCAATCAGCCTCCTTCAGATTTCTTAGTGTGAAGCAATTTCTTCAGAGGTAAGGTAAGTTCTTCAAAAATTGTATTAAATTACATGTACATATGTAAAAACACACACACACACAATGATTAGTAAAATGCTGTAAACGAGTACTACAGTGTACATGAAGCGTAGTAAGTATAAGTAGATACTGTATTATTTCTATTCCAAGCAGCATATCTCAGTTGTCCCTAACATGGGAGACTACCAGACAATGCAAACATGCTTGTGAAATACATACAATTAATTATACCTTTTATACTATTTGTAGTACAATAACAACATAGTGTATTAATTGTATTGTCATGGTTCTTTTCCTTTTTGATTAAGATTTTAAAATGAAGAGTATTGTAAAAATTCAAGGGCTTATAAATATTCTCTTGTCTTAGACAATTTAAAATAATTTGTAACAGTCCTATTTATTATTAAAAATAACTATATATTAACAATAAATTAGATACTAGTAATAACAGTTACATATTATTATATCTTATGTTCGTCAGTATTTTAAAAATATTTGTTAGTGTGTAATGAATGAAAAATAGATAAGGTAAAAAGTGATACACATGTGGCCAGAAAGAATTTTTCAAGTGAACAATTAGGGTGCAATAAAATAAATCCAAGAAGGGTATTTTACTACCTCCACTACATCAGCCCTACAGTTCAGCATTGAAAGAAACAGTTCTAGCATTGAGCCATTACAAACTAATAGTTTACAATACATGCTTAATATGCACACACACGTGTGCAATATTACACATTTATTTTCTTTTCTTCGGTTTATTTATAACTGCACCATTACATTGACCATGCATATTGAATTTTTTATTTTCTTCTCTTCTGTTATTTGACTCTATACCACTTATACCAGCAATGGTGCCACCAATTTTGTTATTACATTCTACTGTTGTAGAATACAAATAAAAATACTGTTGAATAGAATACTGTTGCTTCGCTAATACAAATACACCCTTCACAATTACAGTGATCATCTGGTAATAGATCTGTTAACGCGAGAAAGAATGAATGTTTTCTTTTCAAACGGATATGCGTGATTTCATGGTCTACAAAGTTTAATAATCTTCCTTGAAGAAACTCTGTAAATGGCCTAAACAAGTTGGCTTTATCATAATCCAGATTTGAATTCTGTGTTACAATCAACACATAAGGAACTTCATTTGCTGACAGAATAGAAAGTGACAATGTTACTAAAACTGACAGTGATTTATTAACATTGTCCTGTGAGCAATGTCTGCTTTGTGACACTTTCACATCTCTTTCAAATCCTGTTTTAATGGCATTTGTTTAGATGTCTTCTTAAAACTGTATTCATAAACACCATTTTATTTCCTGTACATTCAAAGTTGGCCTTCTTAGAAGCACGAACGTCTGTCTGTTTAGTATTTTGCTTAGGCTCCTTTGATGTGCTGCCATTGGTTTCTTGTAAATGTAATTTTAAAACATGTGTGAATACCAACATTACTGCCTTTTGCACTACTGCAAACCACTCGTTTATTGCCTCTGTAGTAGCAGCTGGAGGCTGTCTTCTAATGGACATTTCATCAATGCCTTGTAAACACAATGGTATTCTGTAAATTTTCTCAAACTGCTTTGGACATAAAGTATATCATCACGTTGTAGTCAGATGGATTCAATTTTACAGACATTGTCAATTTAAAAAAAAACTTGCTACTTCAGATTTAACTCTCAATTCAACCTGGTAATGAACAGGCTAATCAACACTAACTCCTTTTATTCTTATAGGCCTGCAGGAAGGGTAAGAATTGTAATTGCCTTTGTTAGTATAACAGCAGTTCTATGTTCAATTCATGTAAATTTCTCCACCAATACTCAGTAAGGTATATATGGAACTATGGAACCTCGAAAAACCAATCCTACTTACTCTTCTCCGCATATCTCTCATTAACTTAAACACAAGCATTTGATGTTTTGTGTGTGGATCACTCTACATTCTGTTTCCAAATTGTTGAGTGAAAGCCAATACTTGCAGGTAATATAAGAGGTTGTAAAACTGTTCCCCAAGACTTCCCAAGGGTCACGTTTATTGCAGGCCTATTCTTGACTCAAGGAACACTTTCTGGCCCCACACATATCACTTCTTGCCATACATATTTTTAAGGATTTGAAGGAATTTGCAATTTACATTTATGTCTTATCAGAATTTCTCTTTATTATTTTGTGTGTGTACACAAGGTGTGACAGTAAAGTTTATGAACTTAAGGCATATCTTTTGCTGAATATCAAAGTAAGCTCCTTGGAACACTACACTAATTAGAATGCCTAGTCTGCTCTTTGAAGCAGCTGTAAATGCAATTAAAATTGTGTAATTGCTTTCAATGTTTCATTTAACTTTGAGAAAAGAAAAAAGGTCAATTAAAGCCATTGATATTGGTTTTAGTATGGATCGCTTCCAACACAGGGAACTCTCTCGTTTGCTAAAACTCATCTACAGGCAGTCCCGTATAAACCAGGTTTCCTGTCGTATGAGTTGTGGGCATGTTGTTCAAGGGGGTTTTGTCTCATTTTTTCACCAGTAGGCCTGATCCCCACCATAATGTAATAAGTTTGCTAACTTTATTGCCAAACTTTGTTAGTTAACATTTTCTTTATTGTTAGTTAACAATTTTTAAGAAAAAACACTAGTATATAATGTTCAAAAATATATATTTGTAAGGAAAGATAAATATTATTACACCTTCTGTGAATAAATTCAGATTTAAGTGATCTTGTTGCCTTACATACCTTTACAATTGATTAAAATAACTACAAGTTTATATTCTATATTTAATGTAAAAGTTAAAGTTAACAATATCTTGAGTGAGAGAAATACCGAGACAAATCAGAAGTTGTAGGAAGAATGCTCTGCCTCCAGTTTTGTTTAATTTATATATGGACAGTGGTTTCATTCATGGCATAAACATAGTAATATAGATTTAAATAATAACAATTTTAAGTGCAGTGGAACTTGGTTATTACGGCCTCGGCTGTTACGTCAACTCGGGTGTAGTGTTATTTTGTCATAAGTCCGGTCAAACTGATACCTTTAACATTATAAAAATTCCCGGTTTTAACGTCACTAAATATTGTACTACTCTGTTATAGCGTCAAAAATTTCTCAGATATTTTACTCTAAATTTCATATAAACATATATATGTGCGCGCGCTACGCCCATGGCTACAGACATACATTGTATGCAAGCGATAAGAACTGTAACAGGACCGCCGGCGCCAGCCGGTGTCTGGCGACTGACATGTCTCCCCACCACTCTCACTGGGTCAGTAGCACTGCGGGTCTCGAGGCTATTGTTCACGCCACGCTGTTGCAGTATTTACTGTACAGTATTGTTTACACGTAGTCTCGTCTCTGTTTTTGGTTGTTATTGTTTCTGTATCTGCTCGTACTGTAACAGTTTCTTTTGTGTGTTTTATAACTTAAGTTTCGGTAGCCACTTTTTATAGAATTTTATACGTAGTTCTACATTTTTATACAGTAATCATGGCAAGTTCTAGTACAAAAAGAAATGTTCTGCCTATTCAAGAGAAAGTACGTGTAATTAGATCATATGAAAGTGGACGTAAAATAGCTGATGTATGCCGTGAGTTTGGTTTAGTAAATTCTACTGTAGGTTCAATTTTAAAAAACAAAGACAAAATTTTAAAAAAATTTGAGGAAGATGCAGAAAAAAAATAAAAAGAATTAGGAAATGCGAACATGGTGATGTGGATGCAGCATTATTGAAATGGTTCAAACAGTGTCGATGTTCAGATATTCCTGTGAGTGGACCAATTCTGAAAGAGAAAGCTACAGAATTCGGAAAATTGTTTGGTATTGATTTTACGTGCTCCAACGGATGGCTAGATCGATTTAAGGCCCGACACTCGATTTCCTTTGCAAAAATTTGTGGTGAGGCAAAATGGGTAGATCTGAACATTACAGGCGATTGGGTGCGTAACACTTGGCCAGAAATTAGACGATCATATAAAGATGAAGACATATTTAATGGAGATGAAGCCGGAATTTTTTATAAATTAACTCCAGATAAGACTTTCAAATTTATAAATGAAAAGTCCATTGGTGGGAAGCTCTCTAAACAAAGAGTTACAGTTTTTGTTTGTGCGAACATGACGGGAACCGAAAAAAGGAAACTTTTAGTTATCAGGAAAAGTTTGCATCCTAGATGTTTTAAAAACATCAAAAAACTTCCTGTAAGTTACACTGCCAACAAAAAAGCATGGATGACTTCTAGTATTTTTGAAGATGAACTAAGAAAGTGGGATAAAGAACTGTCATCGAAAAACAGAAAAATTCTACTTCTAGTTGACAACTGTGCAGCCCATCCAAAGTTAAATTTGACAAACATTAATCTGGTCTTCTTACCGGCCAACTGTACGAGTGTCCTACAACCTATGGACCAAGGCGTCATTAGAAGCCTAAAGTGTCACTACTGCAAGCAACTTTAAAAAAAAATTATTTTGTGTATGGACACAGCGCAACCTGCCACAATTTCACTTTTAGATGCAATACAATTCCTAGACGACTCTTGGAAGAGTGTAACACAGAAGACGATAGCAAAATGCTTTAGTAAAGCACAACTCGTACATGAAAATTTACCTGATGATGACGAAGACGATGACTTGCCACTCTCGGAGTGGATTAAGAAATTCGACGTAAATGAATTTGGAAATGAACTTGATTCCTATACATCAGTGGATGACCAAGTAGAAACATTCCAAGTGTTGAGTGACACAGAAATTATCGCGGAAGTAAAAAACATAGAAGCAGAAGATAGTGTTGAAGAAGATGCTGAGCAAGAGGAGGATGCTGAACATCATTTGTCCGACAGTACAGGAAGCAATGAGAGCTGCCGAAACTCTTTCATGATTTTACTGCTTTAGAGAGATGTCTGACGACATGTTCAATGCAGCGCAGCATCTCCACAGCACAACAGAAAGAATTTATTTTTCAGAAAGGAGCGTTCAAAAGAAAATTACGGATTACTTTCGACAGTAAGCCTAAATGTAAGTTACATGTACTTTCTTTTTGATCTTTTAAAATATTCTTCATGCTGTTTGTATAAATGAAATGCAGTTTGTAAACTTTAGAATAAATATCACAAATAATGATAATAATGCAAAGATTTTTTTTTTATTTCTCCTTCCTTACTAGTGATTAAAAAGGGTCTTTTATAACGTCACTCGGACATAACGTCATTATTTGTTTGGTTCCTTCAATGACGTTATAACCAAGTTCCACTGTATTCTATTCTTTTATATGTGGACAATCAAATTATGATATCAGGTTCAGAGAATCAATTGCAGAAAGCATTTCATAATTTTGGAAACATTACTATGCTATACAATCTGATGATTTCAACTGAGGAAACCAAGTTACTTGCTTTTCAGGGGAAATATGGTCTTGACCAATTGGGACACAATTAGAAAATTGAATCTGTTTAGTAACAGTTTGGGAAATTTACATTGTTGAGGGAAATGACCACAGGAAGGTACAGGTAAGCAACGGGAAAAACTCATTTGGAGTAAGTAGAGGAGAGGAATGGGCTATATGTATTTTTTACAAAGAGAGTTCTTGTGTAGACGGAAAGCATATCTACACTTTGCGCATGCACCAGTCATTAGTCAAAAACAAAAACATTCAGGACACAGTCTGTGCATGAAAACTGGTTTTAAGCATTATTTTGAATGATGTTTAAATCAACATATTAGGTAACTTTATGATAATTAACAGTGTACTGTTGCGTACATTAAGTGGTAAGTGCAGCTTCATAATATGAAACCACATATGGTTTTCCTACTGTTTGACAGTTGGGGAGACGTTTGCTTACATTACGTTAGCTTTACTGTCCATATGTGAGAATTCTCTTCACAGCTACAAAGTACAGAGTGAGCTGTAAGACACTTGACAAAAGCATATTTATTTGTTATAATGTCAAGCAACTTATGGCCCATTATGTGTTATGAGGGGTATTTAAAAAGTGAGGGCTGATTGGCAACACTGTTTAGTTAGTGCATGCACAGTAACTTTAACTGGTCTGGTGTGTGTGTGTGTGTGTGTGTGTGTGTGTGTGTGTGTTGTCACCAGTCCATTGTTGTTTGCCTTTACATGACAGTGGGTTATAATGAGTGCAAAAATAAATAATCCCGCCAGATGTGAAGTCCGATCGTGATTTTGATTTCTAAATGCAAGAGGATATAATGCTGCTGAAATTCATTGTCAATTGTGTGTGAAACATAGGGGCCTACCGCAATGAGAAAAGGAAAAGTGAGGCTGTGGTGTCATGAGTTTAGGGAAGGCCATTCAAATGTTCATGATAAAGAGAGGAATTGCAGGGTTAGCACCCAGACTGCTGATCTCCTTGAGTTTGTGAACGCAAAACTAAGAGAAAATCTCCACATTAAAATTATATTCCCTTTGCACAGAATTTCCAACATTTTTAAAGACAACGTTGTTCAGAATTGTGACTGATACTCTAGACTATCATAAACTGTGTGCACAATGGTGCCAAAAATGTTGACAAGTCTTCACAAAGACCATACGCTGACATCTGCTTTCTCTTGACCATTTTTATAGAGGAGGACAATTTTTTTCCCATATTGTGTCTGGTAAAGAAACTGGATTTTATATGTCAATGCTGAATTGAAACAACAATACATGCAGTTGTGTCATTCCAGAGCACCCAAAGCAAAAAAATTTAAGCTAATTCAGTCTCAGGGGAAAATCATGGTAACTGTGTTCTGGGACCAGAAGACTGTGCTTTTGATCGATTTCATATAGTCTAGAACAACAGTCACATTGCAAGTCAATTGAAAAATACTTTCTACACTGTGCCCTGCTATTCAAAACTAATTACAGAGAATAGCAGAACAGGTCAGGACTTGATCTCCTTCACAATAACAAGCCCGCACAATTGAAAGTTAAAAAATTCTGATGGTAGATTTTTGATCATCCGCATTATACTGTAGTTCTGATCTTGTCTCCAGTGATTAACATTTCTTCCTACATGTGAAGAACTGACTTGCATCTTGACGATTCAAGGAAACTGAAGAGTTGAAAACCTCAGAGCAAAACTAGCTGAAATCCCAGGTGGTGGAATTTTATGCAGAGGGTATGAAAAAACTTGCTTCACTGTATCAAAAGTGTTTTAAATAAAACGGTGACTACACAAAAAAATAATGTAAGTTTGTATGTATTTGGAACCACTAATAAATTTTTCATTTCCTCACTTTTTCTCATTTAATAACTGATCAGCCATTACTTTAGAATGATGTCTCTTATAAATGTGCTGTGTGTGTGTATGTATGTGTGTGTGTGTGTGTGCACACGTGTATGTATGTGTGCGTGTGTGTGCGCGCATAATAAACAGTCGCAAAGCAATTGCAACAGCAAGACAATTCATCACAGACAGCCTGGTTACCTTTTCGTGAACTGTATATATTAGAATTTTTTTGTTATAAAAAGAAAATTTGTTACAAGCAGCTATTGCCCTAAACCTCGCAGTTTTGAACATGGTAGTTACCTTCAGAATCAAAACATCAATTGCTAACACACGCACACACACACACACACACACACAAGGTTTGGACACGTCAATGTTGAAAGGAATGTAGCAAAACTTACAGTAAAAACCACATTTAACACAATTCCGCTTGAAAAGTTTTGTCTTAGGTTTGATGAAAACATAATGTAAATCCGTGTATCCAGTCTAAGTGATGTCAATGATGCAACATTTCTGTGTACATACTATATTATCAGTTACAAAACGAGGAAAGACGGCGAAATATTCCAGAGTAATGTAGTAAGCAATATGGAATGAAAAGACCAAAATAGGATGGAAAGCACTGTAGTATAACGCGTTATTTACTGTGATTGCAATCAACATAGTTTAGCGTTTTTAGAATAATTCACTTCTGTTAAATCTTCTAAGTCTTCCTTAAATACACCCAAGTGGACATGCTTTGTTGTTCTGTTTAGTGCCTCGGTTGGTTACAGTTCTTTGATTCCCTTTGGAAATGTTACTTATTAATGTGGCATCTTCCCTTCATGAACTCATAAACATCTAGAATACGGTAAAGTTGGAACATTTTTTTACAAAAACAGGACCTGTGAGAAGGAGAATAGGGTACTTGCTCCCCCTGGATTATGAAATATGTGGGGAAGGCGGAAAAACTCGCAAGAAGAAAAGAAGTTGTTAACAGACATGATGAAATAAACGCACTCTCACTGGAAAATAATTATGATTATAAATAATTCTTGTTGTTAATAATTTGCCACAACAACAGATTCAAAGTAACTACATATATATAAATGTGCTTGTCAGAGCATGCAAGTGTTTGTACAAATATAAACAAATAATTTTGGTATTCTTTTCTTTCACATATGGAAAACCGAGATTTTTATGCTTAAATAAAATTTAGGACTTTACCAAAGTATATATGTATTACAAATACATGTATGTGTATACTTGTATTACAGATATTTTCAGTTAAAAGCATTTTTCATGTGTAGTCAGTTGCATGCGAGAGTAACAAAAGGTTTTTTAAGAAATAAAACCACACTCATAAAATTGTAATTTTGTATGTATCATTGAATCTTGTAACACGTCACTATACAGTGCTACATAAAATATTATATGACAAATGTATCACAAAGCCACAATATATCACAATAACATAACACAATATATATCAATAATATAACGCTATGTACCACAATATAGTAAAATTAGCTGCTACCTATAACTCATCATAAATCTAGTATTCATCAAAAACAGACATAATAACTAACTTACATGCAATGGAGGGTGATATGTAATGAAAATTATACTACCAGCTAGTGAGCAGAGTTATACGCATTTATTCATTTACAGAGTTAGCCTCTTGATGCTGAGTAATTACGGATCAGCCAGCATGTAATAATTCTTTTTGTTTAATTAAATTCTGAATAAATTAACTGTTGAATAAATTGAAAAGTGAATAAATTAAGCCGTGCATAAAATCTTTACTAAGTGTCAATTTACAAGGTGAATCGAACACTGATCCAAAATTAAGTAGAATAAATCAGTTCTATGAATCAGTACGAGTTTATATTTTTAGTTACGCACAGCAAACATACTGTGATCTGTTAAGTTTCTCACACTTGCTAATACTTAAAGTCTATGAAAAATGTATACGTTCATATTTCCTTTTTTGCTAACTGTGTGGAAGTTGGAACTACAGCTGGGTGTTGTTAATTAAGAAAACATTGTTACTTGAGCAGCACAAGTAACTTATGACAAATGTGACATAACAAAACGTGTGTTAATAATAACACTTGTTCCATTTAGCGTTCGTCATTTCATATTTCCGTAAACCAAACATTTCACCCATACTTCGATGGGGCATCCTTAACAGCTCAACTGAAACTGAGCACAAAGTAGCCTAAGTCCAAGAGTGCTTGATGTGCTCCAGAGGTCTATGTGTCTAGGTGAACCCAATGGCTGTCTGTTGCCTGCTTGTTACCTTGAAAAGCGATCTCATGCTGTGCATGATCAGAACCTCCTTGTACCTTTATTTTGTAGGGATGGAAAAAGATGTTATTTTGTGGGACTCTGGACTTTGAAGAGACTTGCAACAGTAAAAGGGGGGGGGCCTCTTCAGAGACCTTTTGATTGGGAGGCTGGAATTGCTCACATAAAATGGGCAGAACATCTCAAACCTGCCCAGGGTAAGTCTCTAGATGCTGCCATTTGGCAATGCCGAGTCACATGAGAGAGCAGAAAAGGAGGAAGCACTCATAAAAAATGGCACAAGGCATACCTATGGCAAGCACAATCCTCCTCCATCCATCGGCGTTCTTTGGCACGGACATGATGTAGGCAGGAGGTATAGGAAGGCAAAACCTATCAAGGTTGGTGGTGTGGGTAGAAGATAGTGAGTACAAAGTACTGACCGACTGTTACAACTAGCATCTAGGGGCTGAGTCAAGCAATTATGCAGCAAATAAGTTTGTCACGGTAGTGAGAGAAGAGCATAAGCGGGGCAGGTGTGTGGTAGTAATATAAATCTATACTACTATTATAAAGACAAAGTTTGTTTGTTTCATTGTTCGAGCTAACGTCAGAAACTGCTGATACAATTTAAAAAATTCTTTTACCAGTGTGTTCCTTAAAGTTTAAGGATGGTTTCAGACATAAATTTGAACTGATAGGTTTAACAATTTTAAAAAACAGAGCCTTAAGACAGTTCGATGTCATGAAACTTATTTGTTAATTTGTGCACAGTGAAACTTTCTGCATGCAACAAACTTTTGTTTTATGAAATATAACTATATGCTGTCAACAAGTGCAATTTAGAGAAAATTTTAAATTTTATTTTGGTTTATGTTTCAATAAACTTAATAAGGTCCCAACTTGGGACCTTAGAGCATTTAAGTCCCATTACAGGCAAAATCTCTATAACTTAGGAGTTAGTGTTGATGGTTATGGTTCAGATGTACCCTAAAAGAAGACCATTAATTGTAATAGATGAGGGACAGGGAGAGAGAGAGACAGAGAGAGAGAGTCACAATTTACATTTACAATGTAAATGATAGAGTTTCTCGGGGTTGTTTTTGGTTTGTTATCGGCACTAGTTGGGAACATTCACTAGTTGACTTTGTTAACTCGGTATTGGCCTTACACTAAATCTAGAAAGCTTCAAGAGCATTTCCAAACTTATGTGGGCAGTTTCCATTAACACAGAAAGCACTCCATTTTAACTGAGGCCAACATTACAGTTGCTTATAATATTATTGTAACCTAGAAATTATCTCTCCGATATCGGCAGCATTCAGTGGGGTGAATTCGTGGACTTATGGCCGTTTTCTCCAAACGTATCTTATCGCTAACAGGACCACATGCATCACAATTGCATAGCAGATGTGAACTGAATTTATATGGAGTTTTACTAAATTTTTACTGAAATTCCAAAGCTTCTATAGGTCAACTGCTTACTCCTCTAGAGAAATCTAATTTAAGTGAAGGAAAATTAATTTAAACATTAATAAAAAAATATTAACAATCTTATCTTTGGATTAAAATTGGATAATTTTTAATGAAAAACTCAAGGCACGCAGTTTCGAATGCACTCAATATGAAGCATGGTCAATATAAGAACATACAATTGAAAAAATATTGAGTTCAAGATTATAAATGAGCTGACTTTTTGGCCAGTCATGTGTCAAACTATTTATTTTTTCCCATTACATCATGATGCCACTAGACATGTGTAGTACAGCCCTTAATGAATGTCTGCATGAACTGTCAAAGTGAGACCTTGATAAAATAAGTCCTGACTGAAACTCGTCAACATGATGGCTCACAGTACCAGGCTATACAGGATTTGTATGGCTGCAAGAGATTTTATGCAAGTGTTGCTACTCTAATTGATTGCAGACAGACGTGAGATTCACTGATGGACTCCCAGTAACACCCAGGAAGTATAATAGGAGGACAGCGGGTTGAGACTTTCAGATGAAAGGTCCTGCCTGGCCTCAATGTGCATCTTCAACACAAAAGAAGTGACAAATTTTTCACTAATTTGTATTAAAAAAAAACATTTTAAGGACTTTAAAATATTTTTAAAGATATTTATATTATAAAAACTTGGTATCCATAAATTCTATTAGAAATATAGTGTTAATATAATTCACATCATGTAAATAAAATCAAAGCTTGTTTTCCATGTTACAAATTGTTCCAAATAGTCTTATCTAAAATTTATTTTAGTTCAATTTTTTAAACAAGTTATGTTAAAGAATTTTAAACTTTAATGTGTAACACTATTTGATAATTAACATATATGTTTTTTTAAAATTCAAATTAAAAGCATAAAATCTTCATGTGTTTAAAGTTTATTACAAGAACAATAAATTTAAATTATAAAATTAATTGTCAGTATATGTATTAATCATGAGGGCAGAATTTGGAAATTTGTGTGCAACAGCCTAAAGGAAAGCTAAAGGAAATTCATGTTTCATTTACAATGACAATGTGTTCAAACAGCACATCCCTTTATTTTCAAAACCCCGTAAACAGGTTTGAGCTGAAACCAGACATTCCTCTTTGTGTGCAGTAGTTAATATTTTAGGCACCAAGATGAAACACTGTGTTTTACAACTAGTTTCTCTATCAGAGTGTCATAAGATATTGAGTATGGAAAGTTAGAAAATAGAATAGGCAAGACTGAAACCATAAATCACCGATTTTTGGGTTCACTTCTTCCACTAACTCAGAAGTCAATGACAATTAATTTAAGAATAAAGGAAGTTTGTTGGTTTATTGGAGCTAAAAATCATTTTTCATTTTAAAGGCATCTCACTTATATAAACAAAGGACTTCATAGTTTGTATCATGTATTAAGTGCAGATGAAAGCTCTACCAACCTTACATTAAATGTTGATATTTATCTCAAAAGTTATGAGAAATGGAGGTCTGAAATTTTACACAAATTTTTGTTTAAAATCTGGGGTCTGAAATCCGACTTAATTAAGTTTTTTGCATGGTTTTGGCATCAAACTTGTACCAAAATGTACTTCAGCTCAGTGGTGAGGCGTGAGTTTTTAGAATGTGTATGCGGTTATACTTATCTCAGCCATCAACAAATAAAAACTCCTTCTCTCTCTCCGTGTGAAAATCAAACCCGGTCAACAGTATTAACAACAGATAAAAAAAGAGTAAATATTTAATTTTTCCTTTTTCCAATAGAGACCAATACAATAATATTAATTACATAAATTGTTTTAGTAAATCTAGCAGATTTTATTAGTAACTTACCAGTACGTTGAGTGGCGTCTGGTGGTACTGGTTCATCTGGTATTTCCAATTGTTTTAATCACATACAGCCACAGAATCCATAAATAAACACACTGCACAATTATTTACTTAAAATAATTTATAATATCTTGTATCTGCTATTTAATATGTCATACATAAACAATACAGATTCACAATGGTAATTAAAATTGTCCACGACATAATTCATTCAATGTAATGGCTCACAATAATTTATTATTCACATTATCGTTAATATTTATACGTTAGTTGTAGTTTTTTTTAAACGTTAGTTCTATGCGCCTGGTTTTTTCAGTGAATAAGTCAACAACTGTATCGTAAAAAGGGGAATTAGTTTTTAGTTTCAAAAGAAGCGGTTTTTCAATAGATAACTCTGATAGAGCCGAGTCTGTGTTCAGTTTGCGAGTTATGCAAATACGTTTTTATTCTCTTCAAGGCTGAAAACGATCTTTCTGTTGAAGAGCTTGTAACTGGAATTGTCATTATAAGGTTTACAAGCCTCCACACTTGAGGAATGGTGTCACTCAGATCTGCTGATGTTAAGTACTTTGACAAGTCACTAACACTATTTTTATAAAACTGCTCATTTGAATAAACTACAGAAAGCTCATTCCTTAATAATGGAATATCAAAATACTGGCCATACGAGCGTTTTAGAGATTCAAAATTCTCTTCTGGAAACTTGCTAGAAAATTCTGGAAAACGTCGTGATTCTAGTAGAGCGATAAAATCAAGTTGACCTACATCTGCAAACCTGTGATTAAGTATACATTTTACTGAATCAATAATTTCATAATACAGCCTACGATAAGAGCTTTCCTAATCCGACATGTTATCAATACGTAATCTTTTACTTTTGGGAGTGCTTGTAGGCTTATCCCATCTCCCTGTTGGAATAATCTGAATTTCATTCCAGTCACTCCAGAATTTGTTGTAGTTATTCCTTAAATTATTAAGATATTTATCAAAGTCTTCAATGCGTTCATACAAAAACTGATTTCAGAACTTTTTTCCTGCAAAATTTCGAATATGGAATCCGCCTGTGGTAGTATTGAACCGAACAGATGATGTAAAAATGTGAAGTCATCTTGTGAATCTTAAAGAGTAGCAAGAAAATCTATTGCTCCAGTATAACTTTCATTGTCCCACTTATCTCCATTTTCAATCATAGACTCGAAGAGACTTATGATGTCAGCCCTGTGTTCTATTACAGTGGCCATTAGTCTGCTGTTGTAGTTTCGTCTAGTAAGTGCAACTGATGGAAATCGCTTCTTTACTTCTTGATCAAGTGCGTGAGTTCGTCTGGATGATTTTGAAAAAAATGAAGCTAAACCAGATAATGTGCTAAAAAATATTTTACATTCTTTAATGTGATCTACTGAATTTTTCAAGACCAAGTTCATTTTATGAGCATAACAATGGATAAATATTGCTTGGCTGCACTTACTTTTGAGCAGGGCCTGTAACCCTCCATGTTCACCAGACATAACAGCAGCTCCATCGTACGTTTGTGCAACTAAATTTTCTTCTCAGTCGTATTCAGTCAGGACATTAAATACGTAGTTTGCCAACGCGTTAGCTGTACAATCGTCACTAAAATCGCTAAAACCGATAAATGTTTCCTGAATGGCTCCAGACTTATCGACGTAACGAAACACAGTTGACACCGCATATATGGTCGCTTCGCCACTGCTATGATTTCCATTAATTTTGTTAATGTTCTTTGCCATTTATTATTTAGTTATTTTTTTACTATCAGGAAAAGTTCTGATAAAATTTCTGTACGTGTCATTTTTGGTCTCTCTCTCTCACTCCCCCCTCTACCTCATCTCAGTTTTATTTATTGAAAAAACATTAAAAACTGACACTTCTCTGTATGTGTCCACATTGCATAAAATTAAAAAAAATTAATCCAAGAAATTCAAATAAAAACTTGTAAACTCTGAAAACATTTGTTCTAATACAGAATTCAAATTAAATAAAGAAAAAAAAGGAATTGTGTGGGTGGTAGTGTGTGTGTATTTTAATGGAGACATCTTCCCCCTTGCTCCTCAACCACTTTCAGAAAGTGAACAGACAGAACAATACCTGACCTGGAAATGGTCTTGAACATACTTGTGATCTTGCAAAAGAGGATCAGTCCTCTGTGTGTTTTAATGATAATTAGTTAACCAATGGACATGTCATGGACAAAAAAATCCAAGAACTTACAAATGAATAATGAAAACAGAAACACACAAAGATTAAAATCTAATAAGAAATAATTCAATAGACATAAAGAAACAAATTAGTAAAATTTATTAATGAATCCAAGGAATTAAGAAATTCAACTGATAATCACACATTAGTACATAGTGTTACTAATTTCACAAAATTTTTAACTATTGGATAGTGAACATTGGATTTCAATATAGTAAGTGTACACATATTAATGTAGGTCGTTTCACAAAAAGTGAATGGAAAAGAAAAGAAATACAAAATTTCAACTTTTCTAAACTGAAAACAAGAAATTCTTTAGAGTTAGTGTAATGTATTGTGTTACTGTAAGACAGAGCAGTGCTGTTAGTGTACTAATTAAGATGCATTAAATGTATAAATAAAGCTAAATGGCCTAATGAGTTATCCGTAGATGACATCATTAATCTTCTTGGTGATGGTGTGCAAGCATTTCCACAGTAGTTGCAAGTTTGAGCTGATTGCTTTCTTCCTGATCATGTTATAGAATTAAGCCTGGCAGCAGGTGTGAGCTCTGAAGAAATTGCAACCAGGGTGTACAGAGTCTTCATCTTTGTATTTGCCAAAATAAAGTTGTTCTGAGCCAGGTCATGTAAATTCAGGTTAAGCCAAATTGCTCATTACACTTTGCCTAAATTTTAAAGATGTTTAGGACCATACATTAAAAACAAAGTTTGCACATATGAGTAGGAAGCAGATGTATAAATATAATGTTACCCAACAAGATCAGGAACAATTTTGTATATTAAATTAAGTAGTTAGTGGACTTAAAAACCTGCAGTAAAAACTCCAGTTTTTATAAAACAAATAGGGAGAGAATTGAAGATTTCTTGTTTGGAAATGTTATATCTGTTTTCTTCACAACTAATGGCAGGTTATGATTTGTAATCATGTTTTCTCATAATGTATGTTGTTAATGGCCTTTTTTTTAACAGTATGAAAAAACAATAGATACTGTACTTGAAAAAAGGTGAATTTTACTGGTACATACTATAGTATAGAGTCCTATTTGTTTCTATTCATTAACAAAGGTCTGTACTGTAATAATTTTGTGTGTAATGTACAAGCATTCTTTAATATGTTTACGAGATTCTCCCATTTTATTTGCATTAATTCAGACCGTAGTAACATTAAATTCCACTGTAACCCATTATTAATACTTAATCATTTGTGTGTTAACAGAAACTGCACATTGCTTTTTATTGCATTATGTTGAAAAAAGGATTATAATGTACTTGTTTGGTTATACGTTATAAATTGGAACTAGGTTTTAATTCCGGTACTTCGAATAAATACAGCCTTTAATGTTATATACAGCCTTTTATCCATACAATAAATACAGCCTTTTAATGTACACTAACAAAGGAAATTTTAGTTAAGTTACATTTTTAATCTTACACATAACTTAATACGGGAAATATGGTTTGTGTTTATAGGAAGACAGTGACAGTGTGCATGCGCGATTATTACAGTACGGACCGTTGTTAATGAATAGAAACAAATAAGACCCTGCCATTAGTTACTTGTGAATAATACAGATATAGTACAAATCAAGACACGGAAATTAAGTACTAACGAGGACACGGAAATTGTGAAAACGCCGTACGAAAAGACTCAAGATCCAGTTTTTTAATTGTCTGATATTTGTTATTTCGACAAAGATGTCAATTTCTGTTCTTTTAATATTTATAAAAGGAAAAGACTAGTTCGACACATTGAACTAGCTCAATATGCTAGTTCGCTGGTGTGAGCGACCTAGCTATGAGAAGTTCATTTGGATAAACTAGTTTTCCCACCTCTTTGCTCTACGAACAGCAGATCACGTCTGAGTTAGTTCTACAAAACTTTCGTGGATACAGAAGTAACAGCAAATAAACGAGTACAAGTATTAGGAGTATTTCGAGTACACGAGTACGAAGCCACTTTTTGGTGCTGAATACTTCATTCTGCGCAGAAACGAAGCTGTTTTTAATAAATGGAAAAAAATTATATTGATGTTACATTTATTCTCGTGTGTTATGCAGATATATATTACAGATTATAGTAAATTATATATTATACCAGTCACCAACTTGGTAAATTTTGAAAAAGCTAATTATATTGTGTTATAACCTACAGAGTGGCTGATAGTTGATAAGCCATATTATACTTTTTGTTAATTTGATTTTAACTTCACTGGACATCTCGCGTAAATGATGAGACTGTTGTAACGTTCCTGTTGTAAAACACTACAAAGTAGTTTTTTTTTTACTGAGACCTGTAGCTTGCTCTAAGATAGGATACCAATTTTATGACTGATGTTCATGTACTTTATCTAGTCCTGTTCATTAAATGTTTACTGATCTGATAACGCTACCCCTGAAACATAAGGGTTTTTAAAAATTTGTTTCTTTTCTTGGATTTCGTTGTCCATGACGTGTCCGTTACTTAACTAAATATAACTATTACATTAACGACTCGGAACACAAACTTTTTTATGAGTAAAAACAAAGTTTTACCTTACAACCTGAACCGGTTTTCACTTTTAAAAAGCTTCTTCAGAGCTTGCCGCTGGTAGCGCTGTCCGTCCTGTTGTGGGCGACGGAATCGAATTTCGAAAGATCGATGTTGTGTGTGTGGGGTGAGATATGTTCGAATAATGTGTGCGATTTGAATTGTGTCTGTTCGTTTAAGATGTCGTTTTTATTTGTTTTCGTGTGTTTGTATATTTCCAATTGTTCTAGAGTGTCTAGTTTTCGGCCTTTTGTGTGTACGTGTAGAATGTTCATGTTATTGTCGATGTTTTTGTATGTGTGGTTTGCTTCAATGAGGTGGTTTGCAAAGGTGGATTCTGTAGTGGAGTGGAGTGCCTTTGTGTGTTCAATGTATCTCTGTGTGAAGCTACGTCTTGTCTGGCCTATGTAGAATTTGTTGCAATTTGAGCAATTTAGTTTGTAAACACCGGGTAGATCGAATTTGTTTTGTGGTTTGTGTGTGTGTTTTGATAGTGTGTGTTCTGTTTTGTTAGTAGTTTTGTAAGCGATTCTGTATCCTGCTTTTTTGAATTTGTGGGCTATTTTTTCAGTTTGTTTGTTGATGTATGTTAGTGTTATGAATTTATTGTTTTCTGTCTTTGTCTGTTGTTTGTTTTGTGTTTTGTGTAGGAGTTTATTGACTATTGTTCTGTCGTTTCCGTTAGATTCTGCTAGATATTTTATCGTGTTTAGTTCGTCTTTGTACTCTTTTTCATGTAGGGGGATGTTGTTAAGTCTATGTATCATGGTTCTAAAGGCATCTAGTTTGTGTTGTATTGGGTGATTGGAGGAGTTGTGTATTAGTGTGTCAGTTGTAGTCGGCTTTCTGTATATACTGAATTTATGCCTTTGTTCAAGTTTTGTGATGGAGAGGTCTAAGAAGTTTATGGTATTGTTGTGTTCGTATTCGGCAGTAAAGGTTATGTTTTTATGTATTTTGTTTATGTGCGTTAGTAACTGTTCACATTGTCTTTTATTTCCTCTGTATAGTATTAGAATGTCGTCAACGTATCTGTGCCAATATAGTATTTTATGTGAGTGTCTGTTATTGTTTGTATTTTTGTTTTTTCTAAGTGTTGGAGGAAGATTTCTGCTAGAATGCTGGATATGGGGGAGCCCATGGGTAGATCATCATTCTGTGTGTAATATTTATTGTTATAAGTAAAGTAATTTTGTTTTGTGATAATGTTCAGAGTTTCTGTTATTTCGTTGGTAAGTTCGTCTGGTGTGGTGTTCTGTTTGAGTTTGTTTTGTAGGATGGTGATTGTTTCAGAGATGGGGATGTTTGTGTACATGTTTTTAATGTCAAAGGAGGCTAATGTGGCATTATGGGGGATGTGTATGTCTTTTATTTTTGTTACTAGCTCTGTGTTGTTTTTTACTGCAATGTTGTTGTCTAGTTGTGTGTGTTGTCTGATAATTTTGTCTAGACGAAAACAAATAAAAACGACACCCTAAACGAACACAATTCAAATCGTACGCATTATTCCAACATATCTCACCCCACACACACGACATCGATCTTTCGAAATTCGATTCCGTCGCCCACAACAGGACGGACAGCGCTACCAGCGGCAACCTCTGAAGAAGCTTTTTAAAAGTGAAAACCGGTTCAGGTTGTAAGGTAAAACTTTATGTTTTTACTCATAAAAAAGTTTGTGTTCCGAGTCGTTAGTGTAATAGTTGTATTTGTTTCTTTTATCTAAACTGCTAATATTGAATTTTTGTCTTTTTCTCTTTACTTATCATTTGACTAATGGTAGTTTCCACCTAGTAAAGAAATAAAAATAAACTCCATAACAGATAACACAATTAGGTGTAAATGGTCAAACTGCAGCCTAAGATAAATACATGATCTGATGAAGATAAAAATTTACTAAACTTGTTAGAATGCCATCAATAAAACAAGGAGGTGATAAGAAGAGAAAGCTACAAGTTTATCTGAATTTCCTGGAGACTGTAAAACATTTATGATTGATGTATGATATGGCTCAAAGTTTCCATTATTTGCCCAACTTGTGCTTTTGCCAGGACCTATCAGTTGCACAGTTGATATACTATCAGTGGTTCCCAAATTTTCGGAACCCGCGTACCACTTCGGTCTTCCGGATTCTTTTCGAGTACTACCTGATAAGAAAATAAAGTAAGATAAGAGCAGATATCTAATGAAATTTTACCGCATAGTGTTTGGGTTGTGTTTTTATAAGGGCAATCGGTTTAAATCATGTCCGATGAAAATTTATTGTTGTTTTGAACACAAATTTGTATTTATTTATTTTTTTAAGTAAATACTTTTTTCCTAGCTAGGTCTTCTTACTTAACACTAGTGGTATGCCTACCACCAGTCGGGAACCCCCACATTCTAAACAGAAGCTCTTAGCTTGTATTACCCATGGAGATGTTATGCAGGAAGGTTTTGAAAACATGCTGTCTGTTTCTACAACAACGCATTTTTTATTAAGGGTGATTTGAGGGAATGGATAAGTTTTCAGGATTCCTGTTGCGTTTGGAAGAAAGGTGAATAGTCATCTGTACAAAGTGTGATGGTACATCTCATCACATATGTATAAGATATATTATAACGATAAGATATAAATAACAAGTACTAGCACAAGCCATGAAAGGGAAAAAACTTATTAAAAAGTATGTAATTAACATTAAATTATCAATTCCAACATCCAACAAAAGTAACCAAAGAAGATTATATTAATATTATATAAGAAACAGTAGTTATAAAAGGAAATTCAGAAAAGAACAAACGAAGAAAAATTTCTAATAATGTGACAAAACCCAATAGTTATGGTAGGTGAGGGGCATGAACAGATCCTATATGAACAATATAACATGAACTACAAATGGACTGATAATAAAAGAAAAATGAAACGGGTGACGATGAATATCACAAGAAAAAATCAACATTGAATAGAAGAAATGAGAAGAGGCAAAGAACCAGAATTAGAAATGAGAAACAGAAGTTTGTACCAAAAAACATGACAAATTGACCCAATCTAATGAGTAAACTAATCCCATTCTTTTAATAAACAATACAATTGGTAGGAGTACCCAATAAAGATAATATAAAATTAAGAATGCAATGCAGTAGAGTAGATAATAACAAAATATTTAATAATATAAGAAACCAGTGTAAATCTATGAGTTCAAACAAGTGAAGATAGTGAGAGCCCAAAATAATTAAATGATGATCCAAAGATCATAATATAAACCAGTGGGGAAGTGAAAGCCAGTGGGGTTTATCATTAAAGTGATAAAGGTCTTATGAACCACATATATGGAAATAAGAACCAAAATATAGTGACAAAGTATTTTGCTATTAAGTGTTTTGATAAAATCCAATGTTCTATGTCATGTATAATTATTTATTCATAAGGGTTGAACACCTATTCATTTTTAAATAATGCACAGTTATTGGCTTATGCTATAATTTAAATAATAGAGATAGTGACACACAAAAGAGTTACGGTACTAAACACCCATGTTCAGTTATATTAGAAATAGCTAATATGGGAGCCTGTGTGCACCATTAATTTATATGTTATAAATGTTTTTTGGAAAAAATGTTAGTTATCTAGTGAACAGAATGTTCATAAACTGTTCAAAATGTAATCAGGTAATTGGGAAAGATCTAATATTATAAAAAGGATATTGTACAGAAATAACTAACTGTTAGACATATAGGCCCAAGGAATTGAGCCAGACCCAAGCAACATTGAAATATTTAGATATACACTACTAAATCAAATAAAACAAAAAACAAAAGCTTGGTTTTGATAAAATATAAAGATGTTAATGGAGGGAGATGTATAAACCATCCATTGCTATCATAATATAGATAATGAACATAATTGTAAAGTGTTTAGTAAGCCACTAAGCTGATATGGCTTCAGTATTATTGTTATTGTCAGAATAATAGGTATAGGTATTTAAATTAATGATATTGTATGTAAAGCAGAAATACTCAGAATTATATTTAGTAGTAAGAATAACAATATTAGAAGATATTAGATCTGTAAGACATACAACAAAAATGTCAAACAAGATTAGGTCAATGCCTCAAAACACAAAAGTATAAACCTGCCAAAACAATAGATAAGAGGCCAAAATGGGGCGAGATTAGTATCAAAACAATTTAATTTTAATGAGCAATAAAATGGTACTAATTAAAAATAAATTTAAATCAAAATAAATGAAACGTAATCTAAGGTGACAAAATTAAAAACGCCAATTTTCAAAAATAACTTAGTCACGTGACGTGGGGTCAAGGCCCTAGACCAATCAAAAACACCAAAAGCTAGGTCACCAACGAGATTTAAATATTTTTAGAGGGACGGTTGATTGTTAGATATAAAACTGAAAACTTCAACAGCATATTGCTGGCAGTAAAAAATTAATATTAAATGAGTGAAAACTTACTCCAGGAGAGGCGCTTCCGATAAAAGTAATACCGAAAGGATCGATAACACATGACACGACACCAGAACCAAGAAAAACCAACACACTAACGAGAATCTAAGAAAATAGATACCGAAATCAAAAGCGTCCATTACGTATATACGAAGCCAACGGTGAGAAATTTTGGTTAATTCCAGGAGAATACTACATAACATCACAACACAATTTCCACTAAAAAACATAGCTGTTCCAGATAAAGGAGGCTATATACAAACTATTACTATAAACTACTATAACTAAGACTTTATTTAAAACACTTTAATTGGAATTTAAAAAAACATATTATTTGAGGTGAGAACCAGGTAGTCCGCCATGTTGTATTACTAAAAGCACTGTTGCAAACTGAAAGCGAACAATTTTGGAAAACATTATTATATACATTTTGTTAGTCGATAAGAAGTAAATATATTTTGTAATGCATTGTATTTTTAAGTGGAAGCATATTTCCTATCTTTCCTAGCAACTCCAAGTACCCATTTCCTGAGAAACATAAAATATATATATTGTGAATTTTGTTGTTGTTACGGACTATTTGTCACGGCGGATGAACTCATCCAATTGTAAATTATCGACTAATGGAACGGTAATTTGACCAATGTTTCAAAGAAATTACGAATAAAAGATATAATTTGTCAATCGTACCAGTCCTATTTTATTCCAATAAAGTAATTATAAAGACTAATAATTACAGGAAACAGAAGAGAAAATCTGAAGTGGGGGTAAGGACATCCAGACACGAAAGTAGTGGGCTGCACACACGATCTATTTGACCATTACTAAACAAATATTATTCGCGCGCCGATTTCAAACGAACGGTGACACACTAAACTCTCGTTCCTATAAAATCGTGGCTAATCTTCGAATACTGAACGACAACACAGTAAACGATAACAAAATAACTAATATAATTAATAGTCACAACATAAGGACATTTACGAACCGATTAACGAGTACAACCAAGTTTTGAAGGGTAACTTATTTCGTTATCCGCAGTTCATAAAATACACCCGTAACAAATCTATACGTTATAGATTGGCTTCCATCGCGGGGCTCGAACAAGAACGTAACAGAATCTATACGTTATAAAAGTAAAGCTAACACTATGACATTATTAATTCCCAGTGCCAGCAAAAAATAATAAAGATGAACTTTTTATTTAGGTGTCTAGTAATTTTTGATGAGGCGTTTTAAAGAGACTAAAAGACACTCAGGAGGAACAAAAGGAGAAAGGAAATGAGGAAGATATTGTAGAAAACTGAAGGGAGACGAACTTTAATTGAAAATCTTCACTGGTTTCATACCAACCACAACACCTGCAAGAACTACACAAAAGACCTCACTTTCTGCCTTCCAGGTGTAACTGCTACAATAGAAATAGTTTTTTTTTGTACTGGAACATGTGGGACTCTCAGAAAGTACAGGTGAGTAGACTAATTGAAAGCTTAACTGTTTCTTAAAATTAATTCCGAACTTGATTGTAATGCAGTGGCGAGGAGTGAGTTTTTAGAATGTGTATGCGGTTATACCTATCTCAGCCACCAACAAATAAAAACTCCTTCTCTCTCTCCGTGCGATAATCAAACCCGGTCAACAGTATTAACAACAGATAAGAAAAGAGTAAATATTCAATTTTTCCTTTTCTTAATAGAGACCAATATAATAATATTAATTATATAAATTGTTTTAGTAAATCAAGCAGATTTTATTAGTAACTTACCAGTACGTTGAGTGGCGTCTGGTGGTACCGATTCATCTGTTATTTCCACTTGTTTTAATCACAACAAGCCACAGAATCCATAAATAAACACACTACACAATTATTTATTTAAAATAATTTATAATATCTTGTATCTGCTGTTTAATGTGTCATACGTAAACAATACAGATTCACAATGGTAATTAAAATCGTCCACAACGACATAATTCATTCAATGTAACGGCTCACAATAATTTATTATTTACATCATCGTTAATATTTATGCGTTAGTTGTATTTTTTTTTTAAACGTTAGTTCATACGCCTGGTTTTTTCAGCGAATAAGTCAACAACCGTATCGTAAAAAGGGGAATTAGTTTTTAGTTTCAACAGAAGCGGTTTTTTAATAGATAACTCTGATAGAGCCGAGAGTCTGTGTTCAGTTTGCGAGTTATGCAAATACGTTTTATTCTCTTCAAGGCTGAAAACGATCTTTCTGTTGAAGAGCTTGTAACTGGAATTGTCATTATAAGGTTTACAAGCCTCCACACTTGAGGAATGGTGTCACTCAGATCTGCTGATGTTAAGTACTTTGACAAGTCACTAACACTATTTTTATAAAACTGCTCATTTGAATAAACTACAGAAAGCTCATTCCTTAATAACGGAATATCAAAATACTGGCCATACGAGCGTTTTAGAGATTCAAAATGCTCTTCTGGAAACTTGCTATAAAATTCTGGAAAACGTCGTGATTCTAGTAGAGCGATAAAATCAAGTTGACCTATATCTGCAAACCTGTGATTAAGTATACATTTTACTGAATCAATAATTTCATAATACAGCCTACGATAAGAGCTTTCCTAATCCGACATGTTATCAATACGTAATCTTTTACTTTTGGGAGTGCTTGTAGGCTTATCCCATCTCCCTGTTGGAATAATCTGAATTTCATTCCAGTCACTCCAGAATTTGTTGTAGTTATTCCTTAAATTATTAAGATATTTATCAAAGTCTTCAATGCGTTCATACAAAAACTGATTTCAGAACTTTTTTCCTGCAAAATTTCGAATATGGAATCCGCCTGTGGTAGTATTGAACCGAACAGATGATGTAAAAATGTGAAGTCATCTTGTGAATCTTAAAGAGTAGCAAGAAAATCTATTGCTCCAGTATAACTTTCATTGTCCCACTTATCTCCATTTTCAATCATAGACTCGAAGAGACTTATGATGTCAGCCCTGTGTTCTATTACAGTGGCCATTAGTCTGCTGTTGTAGTTTCGTCTAGTAAGTGCAACTGATGGAAATCGCTTCTTTACTTCTTGATCAAGTGCGTGAGTTCGTCTGGATGATTTTGAAAAAAATGAAGCTAAACCAGATAATGTGCTAAAAAGTATTTTACATTCTTTAATGTGATCTACTGAATTTTCAAGACCAAGTTCATTTTATGAGCATAACAATGGATAACTATTGCTTGCCTGCACTTACTTTTGACCACGGCCTGTAACCCTCTATGTTCACCAAACATAACAGCAGCACCATCGTACGTTTGTGCAACTAAGTTTTCTTGCCAGTCGTATTCAGTCAGGACATTAAATACGTAGTTTGCCAACGCGTTAGCTGTACGATCGTCACTAAAATCGCTAAAACCGATAAATCTTTCCTGAACGGCTCCGGATTTATCGACGTAACGAAACACAGTTGACACCTGGCACGTATTTGTGATATCTGTTGTTTCGTCCATTATTATTGCTACAAAGGGACTTTGTTTTATTTCATTTTATATCTGTTCATAAGACTTGAGAAGTGGAGTTAATCAAGTCATTTTGAATATCGCTAGATAAACCAGAAACGACTGTAGAGTTTTTAAGGTGGTTGTCTAACATTCCGTCGTAATTTCGTAACAAATTTAATAGCCCTACATAATTTCCTCGAATTGACGATGCCACAGTTTCGTCATGTCCACGAAATGGGAGTTAATTTTCAGCCAAAAAACACACTACGTCAATTAGACAACGAAGAATGTACCGGTTTTGTTTTACCATGTCATTGTGCTGTTTGATGTTAGTTTTTAATTGTTCACTAAGGGCATATTCAATTCTGGTTTTACCGAACTGTTTTAAAGCAAGAAGGGAAGCAACATGACTCTGTGAAATCTCATGGCGTTTTTGTAAATTAAACAAATTGTTCAAATCAGAAACTCCTGAATTTGTCCAGACATTTCTTTCAGTTGAAAAAAAAAAATGCATGGCCAACAGTATAATTTTGAAGTTTTTCTACAGCCGCAAAGCCAAGTTTTTACTTCATAATGTTGTTCCTTTAAATGTCGTGTATAATTTTTTGTTTTTGACGTTGACGTGGGAATTAATGGGGTTGGTCTACCGCTAGAAATAATGTTTAGTTTATCTGTAAAACGTCTACTACTGAATGGCTGTATAAATAAACTTTCAATTAGACAATTGCACTCAACTACACACGACGATGATGTTCCCGTCACAGGCTCTATTACAAACGAACTCATAATTAAAAAACTTTAAACAACACGGTCTGCGTACGCACTAAGCACTGTATATGCAGAAACAGTAACGCATAGCGTTACAGCTATTCACAGACAGTGTACTAATGTAGGGAGTGGGAGCGCAAGTCAGAACGCCTGCCTGTTCACACATGAAAATCTTCTGCATGGGTTAATGACCGCTATCGATAGAATGTATTCGTTAGCTACAGCGCATACTGTGCGCCTGGTTGTAAACATTAAAGCCTGATTAACTGTCGTTATATCGCTCAAGTGAAAGTTAAGTTTTGGCTTTTGAGATGACAAACTTTTACATCTTAAATAATTTAAAATTAATTACAAAACTTTATACGATTTTACATACAATTTATATTGTATGCGCCGCATACACCGCATATATGGACGCTTCGCCACTGCTTCAGCTATTACTTCATTTTCTATTTTATCAGCTCCTGAGAAAACTGATAATTTGTTTATGAATATACGTTCCTCTGAAAATGCGTGCCCACCAACATTGAAAAAATCAGAAAAATTTAATTTAATCGCATATTACCAATGTTGGCATTCTCCTGCAGTTTAGGAAATGTCTTACTATTATTCTCCTTCTCCTTCTTTTGTTTTGATTGTATTACTTCTACCCTACCCATATGCTATGCTAGCAATAATTACAATTAAATCAAGTTTCTTTATCCTCTTCATGTAACTGTTTAAAAAAAACTTATTATATTATATCCGTCAAGTTCTAGCCCCAGTTGCCATAACACTGTGCCCCTTGAAATGTTACTGACAATAGTTGTTATAACTGCCGCTTTGCAGTTTCTGGGTTTTTGCAGGCATATATTTGAAAGCACTTCTGGAATAGAAAGAACTTAGTGCCTCAATCGTATACATGGTGATGGTGTTCTTATGTCTCTATTCACCCCCGTCTGTTTGTTTGTAGTTGCAGCTGGCTTTAGGGAAGACAGGCGTGAATTGTAGCTCGACTGATTCTTTGTAGAATTCTACAGAAATAAATCACCCAGACTGCTCTCCTCACTATTTGAAGATCACACCTATTCTTCCCTTAATGTCTTACTATAAGAGTTATGTAACTAATCAATAATTTTGTTAGTCAGACTTACTGTCTTGTAAATGTCTCTGACATTGGACAGCATATTATTTCCACATGTGTATATTAATTTTCTAAGTCAAGTTCCTAAACGTTTCTAAGTCATGTCCTACACATTATTTGTTTGTTATGGAGAGCTGAGACTTATAGAACTGGAGAGTCATAGAATACCAGTTGGAACTACCAACAAATAGTACGTAAATTTACTTTTAAAATAAAAAAACTAATTATAAGTATAATACTACTGACTCGGAACACTAAGTTTTTTATTGGTAAAAATATAAAATTTTTGCCTTAAAGCCTGAACAAGTTTTTGCTTATTATAAGCTTTGTCAGAGGCTGCCACTAGAAGCGCTGTCTGTCTTGTTCAGAATTAGAAATATTCACACTTTTCTTACATTTGATTGTTACAGAATTACCTGTGATATATTTTTTCTTTTCACTTTCATGTGATTGCAGTATTATTAAAAACTTAATTTGGAGATATTTACTCTGTGGTTTATGTGTAACCACAGACTTGTTTAAGGAAAGACTGAAATTAAGTTTTGGGAAAACCCGAATTTCAGTTTTTTTTCATTATGTTAATGTGTTAATGTGTTATGCTTTAAAGTATGTAATGAAGTCTATACATCCACAATAAATATAAAATGAAACCAGTAAGGGGCACAAAATGATTAAGAAGCAAAGATCCACGGTTGTATCTTATTAGGAATGATAGTGAATTAGTTGTGACTAAGGAATTTGTTTTGTTAGAAACATTGAAGGATTTAGGAAATTTTAATTATTAATGGGAGAAAGAGTACAGTATAAAGAACAAGGTGTATTCCTTGATATTATAGCAAAGCATATAAGTGGTAAAACTACTTTACTTGGCTGAGCGCAGTGAAACGGCTACAGTCAATTGAGAAATACTCTAGCCAAAAGTGTAATAATCTGGGAACAACAATACATGACTATTCCAGTTGTGAAATACTACTGCATATACAAAGGACCGCTCAAACTGTACAAAACATTCTAATGAGTGCAGTTCAGTTGAATAGTAAGCGCATAAAATAAGATCACTCGCTACACACATTAGATAATTTCTGTGTTACATCATTACAAGAACCCTGTTTAAGATTATATTCTTAATATGAAAAGAAAACAAATGTTACCAGTCCATAACAGTTTGTGTTTTACAATAAACCGCAATGTTAAGACAAGATTCATCATATCTTATTGACTGTGTGTAGAAGTACAACTGAATTCAATTTAGGTAAAAGTGTTTGTAGTCAGATTTACTGATATGTACATAACAGCATTTTATTATTCCATTATTAAATACTCTAGCAAGCAGAACAGTACCTTAGATGTCAACATACAACACTGTTAGTAATCAGACTGGCCATATTTATGCATGCGGCTTTTTATCTGGCTATATATCATCCAGGTTTTGGCGATAATTTATAGTCCATTTTATAATGGAATGAATATAATTAGCCCATTCATGCTGTCTTGCCCAAAAATGTGGTTATTGGTTATAAAGGGCGATCGTCGTGCCATGATGATTGCCACTCTGTCCTCTGACACAGCCATTAAAGACGGTAGTCTATTTATTTTCAGGTTATAACTTGTAATAACTTGACCCCTCTACCAAGTGTCAATTGCCACTTATGAAGGCAGATGAACAGATGGAAGTCCAGGGTACCCTCTCACCTTTGTACCACGTTTATACAGCTGAGCCCCAAAATTAAACGTGGCACACAATATACCACAATAATCATAATATCCGCTACCACCTATAACACGTTACGAACATAAAGTACATCTAATATACTCATAATAACTAACTTAAATATAAAGGATAACGATGCGTAAAAAGGAGTCGATACAACTAGCTAGTGTGCAGAGTTAAGATGAGTTTATATACTTAAAAAAAAATCAGCCCCTTAATTTTGCGTAATTACGGGTCAGCCAGCAAATAAAGATCAGTTACTGAACAATTAAATACTAAATAGGCTAAGTTAAATACTGAATAAATTAAATACTGAATAACATAAATTCTGAATAGACCGGTTACTAAATGCCGATATACTGAGTAAATTGAATTCAGATTCAGATTCGTTAAATTAAATCAGCTACATAAATCAATACTTGTTTACAATTTTAATTGTACGTAACACACATGCTATGATGAGTTGATGAATTTCTAACACTTCCTTATACTATAAAGTTCTTGTAAAAGATATAAGTTTATGTCGCGGAAAGCGAGCAATTTACTTCATGTTCCTTTTTTAATAGTTGTCTGAAAACTGGGAACTGCTGCTGGATGTAATTGATGAAATATATTGTTACTTGAAAGTGTGCGATGCGTTTACTAGCGTCCTGTTGTCGCTGGTCACGCCATGCGTACGTCGGCCATAGTGCAGGAAAACTGTCGGCGTAAGCCTGAATTGAACAAAAAAAATCTAAGTAGTCTCGATTTTTGAGGAGTAGTTGTTTATAATGTATACAAACATTTTTTTGTCTAATCACCTGCCAGCGGCGCCCGGGAAAAATTGTTATAAACAAATTTTTTTAAAAAATTCAGTTTTTTGCTCATATCTCCGTTAATTTCGCCCGTAGCTAAATTTTACAGCAGTTAAATTTTAAAGCTGAAGAAATTCTACACAAATTTCATTTTAAAAATATTTTTGTGCGAGCAAAAATAAGCGCGGGAGGTCTAAATGTTTATAACGTATAATCCTGTCGTGGTGGGGACGAGGCTAGCGAGCGGAGGCACGCGCGCGCTTCATTAAACGTTATAACTCTTGTTTAAATTGAACTATTTTAACAAAACAAAGTGCCTATCGAAAAATGATAGTTTTTACATGCGACTATTATGAAAAAAGGTTTAGGATTTCATTATGTGTGTATTGTACAAGAGATGAAATTACAAAATGCTATTTTTTTAAAGAATATGCAATTAAATAAACAATTAATTTTATAATGAACTTTCCCGTATAAATTCATTTTCTAGACCCTTTGGTTGATTACTACAAGGAATAAAAAAAAATTACAAAAATTTAGTTTTTAAGATTCGCCATTTTTAAAATCCACTTTTTTGGAAAAATCATAACTAAAAAAAAATAACTTAATTTCAAAATATAAATATGCGATAAGTGCAATAATCAGGACACTTCTTTTTGGGTTATTTCGAAAGCTTAAACCTTGCCCTTTAAGATTTAATTATAAAGGTATGAAAATTTACGGTTAAATTGGGATAATTAATAATAATTAGTTGCTACTTCAGCCGATAGCCGCGCGACTCCAAAATTTGCCAAAAAATCGATGCCTGGAAAAGTTATAAAAAAATATTTTATTTTTGTGCAACTTACAGGTGTTGTCGAGCATGTTGTGATGTTCAAATAACCACCGTTTTTAGGTGTTTGCAATAATAATTTTAATAATTATTAAATAAAATTAATGAATAAGGCATGCATAATCATTAAATTTTATACCATTAAATTGGTATCCAATCACTGATCCAATCAAAAAAATTTATAATAAAAAAATTTTATTCTAATGGAGATCTACAAAAAAGTACTCTAGTAATTTTTTCGTAAAATTAATATTTCAGCCGTAAATAATAGTTTAATTTCGTCCGTTTGCGCAATAGGTAAGAGAGAGACGGAATATGCAACGCGTCTCACGCTCAAGCGTTGTTTAGCAACTTTTAGTAATTTCAATTCGACGATGGTTACCTACAACTTCTATATACATTTTTGTTCTATAAAAATATATTCTATATTTTTTTTGTTCAATTCAGGCTTACGCCGACAGTTTTCCTGCACTACCATGGGCGCGTGTTTCTGCGCTGTCCACAGGTTGTGTCGCCGTAAGTAAAGTGAAGAAATCATGTACTGGAATCGAATCTCTGGTGTTCCCTCCCCGTTCGTGGAACCAAGCTTTACACTGAAAATTCCAGAACCTTTAGTACGGGTTTACAGTTACTGTACTCGCACATTCAATCACATAATATCTGACCGCCATTTACAAAATTACAGTTACAATAATTACAAAATTACGGCTTAAATTCTATAACAACATTAAAATTGACATAAAAAAATTACACATCTTTCTTTTTCTCTAAACTGACTGGCTGAAATTGGTTTTACTTAAGAGGCTTACTGTTACGAACATGTTACATCATGGTCTGTTACAAATTACAGTCTTTTACCTAAAACACATGTAATTCTTTTTTACAAACGTGACAAGCAAATATAATTTGTTATTGTTACCAGTACTGATTTATGGTGACTGAACAATTATAAATACCTTGGTAATCGAGTCTTCCGTACCGAAGGCGCCGGATGGGCGGCGGCGGGCAGCTCTGCTCACTATGCTGTCAGGTGGTCGACTGAACATGAACTTGCCGGAGCAGACGGCTTCGCTACAAAGGTTAGGGGCGTGACGTCAGGGAACTTTGACTAAATGACGGGTAAACTGCTGTCGCGCGACAATTTAAACTTATTCTATTCGAGTTGGTATTAACGCTTGTTGCATTCGGCAAGGGAGCCGAATAACTGCAACATATTATAGTCGGAAGAGTGGAGTATCGGACAATGGCATAGGATGTGGAAGGCAAGAGGAAACCACCGTATTGATAATCCTCAGCTGAGGATACCCCAAGCATCATCAGCCATCTGGCACTGGCTGCCCAGCTACACAGACATGGGAAGGCTTGCAGAAGATGTCAAAACCTGGGAAGCTGCTGCAATCCAATATTGTTCAATAAATGACCCATTAGCTTGTAAGATTATGAAAGACCAGAGGATATGTTTTGTGTTTGTTAAATTGTTATTATTAATAAATAAATAAATTGTTTGCAGTACATTACCAAAAGAAGAATTTCTTATGATAAGAAATATTTCAACATATTTTGTTGTGTTTCTTCTTCAATAAAATCATATATTTTATATCGTTCATTTGTTTTTTCGTTGACTCTACTTATATCAAATCTCTCAAAATTAAATTCATTATAAACTGTATTACAAACTTACATTTACTCATTGGCAATTTAGACAAGTAAATTTACATCAAACCTGTAAAAGGGGATTTTGACAACAATATTTTGAGATTTACAAAACGTTTCCAGAAAACTACCAAAGATACAGTTCTGGGACAGTCTTTTTTCCTGTTTCACGTCAGAAACCATATGAAACCATAAAATTTACCCTTTGTTTTAGAACTCAAGAATTTCTGCAGGACTTAATTATAGCCTTGGAGCAGAAACAAGGTAAAATATTTTGCAAGTCATAAATAAAAGAAAGCGTTTTTGGACCTATGTTTATATGAAATTTCTTCTTTATTTCAGTCTGTAGAATGCATACCTGTCCCATTCTTAATGAGACATCCGGTATATTAAAAAAAACTTGTTGCACAGCAATTATACTTAACGCAACAAACACACAAAATCCTAAGACTTTGCCGGCGGTTTAAACTAGAGTTACATTTAGTATTAACAAACAATTGTATTTATAATAATTTTAATGTTGCAATATGGATGTACAAACGGATGCAATGGATAAAATAATTTCAGGAGCGTCTACCCTGTATAGTGGCCTAATGAATCCACCCTCTACGGAGCCTGTCTTCATGGATTCTGGGGGAGGGCAAATATTGCTTACAGAATACTCTATTAGGAGGAGGACTTTGGTACCAAGATTACCACCAAAGACTGCAATAAAAGCTATAGAATCAGGTACAGCCATTACTTAAACTATACAGGGAAGCCAGAATTTACCTCATGTGAATCAAGTAGAACCACAGATTCCGGAAAACCAGACTTTCATTTAAGAAAGTCAATTAAAAACCAATACTGAATTAAGTCAATACTGAAATAAAACTCTGGCATACATGGTGGCAAGTACTTACTACTGTAAACTCTTCAAGGTAGTGTAAACCAACTTACGTATAAAAAAAGAGGAAATAGAAGACAACATTATTAGGAAGCCTCTGCCTTTAATTATGTATGTTATGTGTGCAAAACACAAAATGTATAAAAATTGTAAAATTGCTACTATTTTAGGAATAAAGGTTAAGATGAAACACTAAAGTAAAAGAATAGCTCTTTTTCCTCAATGCAAGAATGTCAAGCATATAGGCATACACAATCTTACTGCTGTTTGTAAAATTAAGAAAATCGACAAAGTTAAATATACAAATTTTGGTGAATCGCATCCAGAAAGTTATTGAGGCTATATTATTGTTAAAGAATTTTAGAAAATACAAGTGAAAATTCTTTGTGATAAACAAAGAAATATCCATCATAGCGCAGCAACTTGCTAAGTTAGAGAAAACAGAGCTGATCTTACCTGTATAATTCAATGATGAGCTTCTCAACAAACAAAAGTTGAAGTGGGTATCCATATGATAAAGCAGCTAAGATCATACAGCAAAAAAAATAAATAAATAAATAAGTTGAACCAATTACAACTAGTCAGATGTTACTAACAATATTAGAAAAACTTACTAAGCAAAAGAAATTAATAAACAAATTCTAGACAGGCTTACAGTCAAATGTCACAGAAAAGCATCTTATTCCAACCCACCAATTTGGATTTGGCTGTAAACATTAAAATATTGAGCACGTGAGTCATATCACTGATGTAATCATGTGGTCACTGGAACAAAAGAAAATATGCACAGAAATATTTCCAGATGTGGTCCAAGCTTTTGATGAAGTGTAGCATGAGGGTGTGTTATATGAGATAAAAAAAAAACTATTCTTGTATTTCGTTATTCATGACGAGTCCGTTACTTAACTAAACATAATTAATTCACTACGGACTCAGAACACAAAGTTTTTTACGGATAAAAACGTAAAGGTTTTACCTTATAGCCTGAACTGGTTTTCGCTTTTAAAATGCTTCTTCAGAGACTGCAGTTGGGAGCACTGTCCGTCTTGTTTTTGGCGGTGGTATCGACTTTTGAAAGATCGATGTTGTGTGTGTGAGGTGTGATATGTTCGAATAATGCATGTGTCTTGAATTGTATCTGGTCGTTTAGGATGTCGTTTTTATGTGTTTTCGTGTGTTTGTATATTTCCAATTGTTCTAGAGTGTCTAGTTTTTGGCCTTCACAATAAACTGTTATTATACAAACAAGCTTTGAAACCACAGTAGGTTTATGGTATACAACTTTGAGGTTGCAAAAAGAAATCCAACGTCAAAATAATCCAAAGTTTTCAAAATAAAGTGCTTCAGAATATTCTTGATGTACAGTGGTATGTAAGGAGCAATGACATCCATCAGGATCTGAAAATGTCTGTATCTCAACAGACATAGTAGTGTTACAAATTCCTGTGAATAAATTACTGCACTGTAAATATTGTGCACATTGGATAAACACATTTGATAAACCACATTAAGTACACTGCAGGATGAATAAACATTTGAATGCTCCATCCTTCCTATATGCTAAAAGGACAGAACCTCAGAAACTATAATGAAAATTGAAGCATCCCGCAACCAGATAATCATATACTCATTTTATTAACTTTATAAAGATTATGATAGTATCAGTAGACACCTTCTCTGGAACATTAACGAAAAAACATGATATCTTAAGCAACTCATTGATGTGATTAAAAGCTTATATATGAGTACTCAGACATTTTCTTTAAAAAATGTGTAAAAAATGTTAAATAACTGTATCAACAGAAAAAACAAAAATTGTAGCTTTTATGGGAACATTGCTCACAAGATGGAAGATAATCCTTAAAAACAGAATTCTATGAAAGTTAAGTCTTTTAAATGATCTAATCTGTGGCTGCAGATATGACGTAGAGCAGAACTTAATTTAGCGGATCTATAATTAGATCTTTAAAACTAAACCAGAAAGATAAATGTAGTTTAAGTTTTATATAACAGTCATGGTGCCTACATTTACATATAGTAGTGAAGTATGGACGATGACAGAGAAGCAAGAAAACAGAATTTGTCTGAGAAGGGTTAAAAGTTGCAATAGTTGGATTTTGTTGTCCATGACATGTCCGTTGATTAACTAATTATAAGTACAAAACTACTGTCTCGGAACATTTAGTTTTTGATTGGTAAAAATGTAAAATTTTTACTTTATAGCCTGAACCAGTTTTCGCTTCTTATAATCTTTGTCAGAGGAGGCTGACGCACTTAGCACATAGCAAAGTCTCTGTACTTTTAACGTCCACGCACTGTCCAACTGTGAAACTTTATTAACAATGTAATTACATGTCATCCGAGGCACTGCTGACACGGTTTTTCATTAACTGGTTACATTTTTCCCAAAGCACAGCCTTCTGGAGTCACTGGCGTCCATATTGTTTGGTGTTGAAACTGTGACTGCGTTTTAAATACTTTTAAACTGTTCATTTTGTTCGAGGCACAACTAACAAATACTTTAAATTACATTTTTACAAAACTACAGGTACAAAATTTTCTCAGAAATGAATTTATGGACTAACCGATTGTCTCTATACAAAATCAAATCAAGTCTAATGTAAGTGATGTTTCAAGAGAGATCCCAGGTACTTCTCCAGGTCCTGTCTATACTTTTATTTACTTTTTGTTTCTGAACCAAATTGTTAACACTGCCTAAAAAGTTTTTTATAGATTGTGCACTCAGTATTTCCCAAAGCAATGTAACTGAGTATTCTTATCTAATATGCTTGCCTGTATGATATGTTTAATTTCTGCAGCAAATTTCTCATCACTTATTTTTATTTTGGCATCTTGTTTCATTTAAATGTTCCAAATTCCAGGTTTTTGTTGTTCATGATGTGTCCATTGTTATTAATTATATATAATATTGTGATAGTATTCACTTTGTTTCTTCTACAAGTAGTGTATTGTGTTTTTGCTGTTTCAACATCTGAGGCACGTTTCATTGAAAAATATCAGCATCATCAGAGGTTGTAAATTTACTTACAATTGAAGAAACAACATTGAATACTATCACAATATTATATAATTGCTGCAAGAAACATCAAGTTAAAGCTATTGTGTAAGTACTGAGTAGGATGATAAAATATAAATATGCTAATATGCTTCCTTACCTTATACTTTTGTATACAATAGGGCCACACGTCGATTCTTCTTTGTTGCGAAAATATCAATTACACGTTCCTTGAAACTCTGACCCATAGAAAGGTATTTAACTAAACTTTTTTCAATGGCGATTGTACTGAGAGAACTTAATCGTTCATTTGTCATTGAATTTTGGAGGCAATTTTTTATCCTTTTTAATGTGCTCATACTTATTTCAGAGGAAGCCGTAGTAACAGGAAATGTCAAGACCAACTTGATAAGTCGTGTCACTTCTTTATAGATGGTTTGAAGACCATTGCTAGTTATGAATTTCAGAAGGTCTACAAGGGGTAAACGTTTTTCTTCATCTACATAAATATTCTTTAATTCATTTTCCAATCGTTTTTTGTTGAAAAATATATACGTGGACAGAAGGTTGTTTAATTTGATTGCAGGAAAATCTAGTTTATATCCCCCAAAGCTATTTTGATCCAGCAACTCGACAAATCTGATCTTTTCAATATCTCCAAAACGCGTTTCCATTTGTACAGTCAGTGTGTCCAAAATTTCGTAGGTTAAAAGTTTGAAGGACCCGAATTCTTGTTCACTTATACTTAAATCGTTGCAAATCTTTTTAGAGTTTTCAACACATGATTTCACAGTATTTTCTGATCTCATATTCTTTATTACTCCGATGGTCTTCTGGATTTCAGTATTACACATATTTATGTCTGATGTTACTTTGTTTTGAAGGAGTGCAAAAAGGTGGTCTATATATACAAAAATTTTTTTGTATAAGCAAAGCAGGTAAGTGAATTGTGTTTTGTTCAAGATGTTAAGCAGGCCAGAAGCACAGTTGAATGACTCTGCATCCCATTCTTCAATGTTGTCTGTAATTATGTGGAAAACATCTTTCAGCTTATTGTATTTTGCATAAATTGTATGCACTACTCGGGAAATGAAATTCCAGTGGGTGGTACATGTTTGTGGTAATCTATATCCTTTATTTTCTAACAGCTGTGTTCTTTTTGAGGATTTACTGAAAAATCTATGGAAAGCTGCAAGATTATAAACGAAAAGTCTAACTTGTTTGATTGATTTTGAACAATATAGTAACACGAGATTCAATTTATGAGCGTAACAATGTAAAAATGTAGCTCGTGGACAGACCTGTTTCACAAACTGTTGGACGCCTCCTCGAACTCCTGCCATTACAGAGGCCCCATCATAGGTTTGACTAACTATTTTGTCAGTAATTTCCCGAGCATTAAGTTCATGGATAATAACTTCTGATAACCCTACAGCTGTTTTGTCTTTTGAAAATCATAGAAACCAATAAACCTTTCTTTAGGCCCATCTTGTGTACAGAATCTAAGAATGATGCTCATTTGAGTTGTACAAGAAACGTCAAGGGTTTCGTCTGCTTGCACATTAACATACTAGCAGGAATGTAATTCTTCTTTAATGCGTTCATTAATTACGTCAGTTACTGATTCAATCAGCTCATTTTGAATTGTACTTGATGTACCTGGAAGTGCACTGCAAATGATCACGTAAACACTGTTCTTGTCTGGAGAGAAGTTCCAATAATTCAAGATAATTACCTTTGCTGTCGGAACTTTCATCTTCAAAATGCCCTCTAAAAGCAAGCTTTTGTTTACCTAAGAAGCACATAAGTCTCTCAATTACAAATCTGTTTTGCTTCACAATTTCATTGTGTTTCATGGCTTGAAGCTTAGCGCCTTCAGAAATGGAACGTTCAATTCTTCCACGACCTAACAATAAAAATGTCTCTTCATTCTGAAGATGTCTTCTTGAACATTGATGTTTTTCAGCCTTCCTGTCAAAATTTTTGTTACACAGACACCATAAGAAGCTGATGACCATTCTTTTTCGCCCCCACTCAGAATACTGGTATAAGAGTATAATTTATTTTTCTCAGAGCACCCTGTTAGCCAAGGATATTTCTTGTACCAAGAGAATTGAAACTTTCTATTTTGTCTGCTATCCGCTATTTTAATATCTAAATGTGGTGTCAATCTCCTATCTTTGTAGGCACACTTTGTTTCATAACTCCAACTTGAAAACGGTTTCACGTTTAATTCACTAAATAATGACGTTAATCTTCTC
Organism: Magicicada septendecula; assembly: GCA_034769895.1. Classification (NCBI taxonomy): domain Eukaryota; kingdom Metazoa; phylum Arthropoda; class Insecta; order Hemiptera; family Cicadidae; genus Magicicada; species Magicicada septendecula. The sequence continues at coordinate 160,236,804 of CM068376.1, read as the reverse complement.
TCAGTATCACCCATTGTACACAAAAATATCTAACACTAAAACACAAATAAAAACATAAAACGAACACTAACGAACGTAGGTCTAAATTAATTAAATTAAACGTAAATGAATTGGTAGAGTGAATAATTAATTGCACTAAGTACGGAAGATATACCCGTTCACGCTCACTCCCCGAGACGGAGGCTAGCCTCTTGGCCCGCAACGCAACAGCTTTCTTCCCCTCCCGCGCGCACACACACACACACACACACACACACACACACACACACACACACACACACACACACACACACACACACACACACACACACACACACACACACACACACACACACACACACACACACACACACACACACACACACACACACACACACACACACACACACACACACACACACACACACACACACACACACACACACACACACACACACACACACACACACACAACGCCCGTCGCACGTCATAAATATTGGTGGGAGAGAGGCTTTGCCAGAAAGCCTCACATAGCCTGGCGGCAGTTCCATTCGTACCGCGCTCTTAGAGCGGGTTTTGTAAACCAATTGTTATGAACTTATAAAATACGTTAATCTTGAAACGTTAACTTTTCATGTATTCATTTTTTCGTTTATTTTTTGGGTAGGCTAAGCCTCAAAAGCCTCTCAATAGCTTCGCCACTGGTTAAGACATACCCTATTAAAAACAATCATCATCATCACCATCATCATTACCATCAACGTAACCTTCATTCTACGGATTCTAACCCATAGCTCACAAAGTATTTACTATTACCTCTTCTCTGGTGTGTTTATACCTCTCTCTCCCGCCGGGTTATATTTGAGGACTTCCCTGAGAATTCTTTCTTTTCTCATTGCATTCACATTTTTTCCCAATTTTCATTATACTAAGAGTCTTATAATTCTTATTCTTATAGTTAATGCACTTTCTTTATCCTTTATGTGCAATTTTTTCCTTTCATCGGAATCTCATTCTTCTTTAACTTACAAAAACGCCGATGCTGGCATGATTTTATAAAACCGTTATTTGTTACTCTTCTACGTTTTACAACCCAGATATTTCTGTTGAGAGTACCATACATTGCCTAGAACTATCAATTGTGTTATATTTGCTATTGTTGTAGTCGTAGATCTTGTCAGAAGGCAAGTATGCAAAATAAGAGGTTTTCTCATGGGATTCGCTGATAACTATCTGTGACATAATTATAGACGGTTATAATTTCGGTTTATTGTACAGAAACATTTAAAAACCTACCATTTAATGGAATATTCGAATAATCTAATTGTAAGCTTAAATGTAATTTTTTTGTATTTTACCTGTGAAGAGGTATGAAGGAATATTTAAAAGATGGGATTAAAGCAAACGAACCATTAAAAATACCTGCTAAAGCATTAAGCGGAATATTTTTGTTAGTATTAGGAGGATTATGTAGACCATCAGAAATTTATATACCGGTAGGTGTGTCGTCAATAATGGGAACGCTAATCGACTTGTTTCATTCAGCTGAAAGGCTGTTATAGCTGAAATTGTTGTTTGTTGTGCAGTGATTTTTGATAGTTAATGGAATAACAATGCGATTTGAAATTAGTTACATTAGGAGCCATTAATCGGAAATATCTTAGAATAGACGGTCGGCACGTCAGAGAAACAGGGCATCACGCCATTCCTTAATTCACGACAACATATGTAAGATGGAGCCAATAATTTCAGTGTAATTATTTGAAGATATTACATGGGAGACCTGCAGGAAACTCGACGAGTTACTTACAAAGGAATAGTGCACATAAATTTTGTATAAATATTTAGGGGCGCCTATAAGTACACTCCTCTTTAATATTACGTGCGTTCCTTACTTTCAGCTAACTTAAAATATTGTTTAATATACACGCTGTGCACTGAAAATACAGGAAGGTGTACACCAAAATTTTTATACACACAAAAACGCCACATGTCAGTTTTTTAAAAGAGACGGCAGATTTAGGCTTTGCCCCAGCCCTGTAGGTCAGTATGAATTTACTCATTCCATACAAGTAACGATTAAAACCGACAGAGGTACAAACGTTAACGGTAAAATCACAAGAAAGCAAGTGTAATACATACTCACAGACATGGTCTCTCTCTCTCTCTCTCTCACCCTTTGCGCTGCTGTGTAAATTCGATAATGTTGCATTCACGACAATGAAATGTCAGCTGTCTTCAAAAGCGCAATATAACTTTCTCGTTAATGCAGGGGCCGACCTAGCAATTTTGCCGCCCTGGGCAGAACGGATGTTTGCCGCCCCATACTAGGTGAAGAGATTATCAAATGATTCCACGAAATAAAAAACACATTTTAGGTATTCATTTATTGGTTTTGCATCCTAAGATACAAAAAATAACATCTGTACAAAAAATAACATCATCATGCAGTGTTGTATTAAAAAATATTTAGCTTTCGAAAATAAAAATGTTTTAGAAATCTTTTATACAACATTTAGAGAAATATTGAAATAATAAGAAATGTAGAAGAACGAAAAATAAAATTTTCAAAAAAAAAAAATATAATATAGACTACGTATAAAAATAACTCAATTATAAAATATCCTGAAAGATATAAAAACATAACAATTGAATATAAAAAAAAGTTTTCAAAATATTAAACACAAACTTAAAATACCTTTTTCCTAACCTTTATTTCAGCAAATTCTTTCAGTATTTGCTTGAAATCAATTTTATGACATACATCGTATTCTATTGCGAGAGTGGCCAGACCACTAAGTCGCTCTTGTGTCATGGTTGACCTTAAATAATTCTTTATTATTTTTAATTTCGAGAACGATCTCTCGCCACTGGCTACAGTTACTGGCAGCGTTAAAAGAATTCTAAGCGCAATGGCTATGTTGGGTCCAAAGTTTAATTTTATTATGAACTCTAAAACCTCTTTGGGCGCAAGTTTTTCATGTAGGAGTGTAGAGAGAACAGATAGCTTATCTGCAAGGTCCACTCCATCAATATCTGATGAAATTTGATCTGTTAGAATCAATGCAAGGTCCTTGCAGTGAGCTATCAATTCATCTTTAGGCATTTTCTTTAAACCGTGAATGTCGTACAGAAATGAAAAATATGTATGATGTTCACTGATTTGCGAAAAACGTAAATCAAGGGAATTGATAGCGCAGTCCAAAGTGTGGAAAAAAATTAAATTTTATACTTTTCTTTTGCGTCCATTATGGGCTCGTCAAGGCTTTCATAATCAAATTTTTTTTTTTTTTTTTTAGATCTTGCCCGATGTCTAATTGTGTTTTTAAAACTTACTTCAGCGTCAATCTCATCAGCTAATTCTCTAGCATCTACAAGTAATTGATTAAAAAACTCATCAGACCGACAATTCTGAAAAAAATCTTTAGTAGTCGTCTTCAGCAAATCCATTACCAAAGATAAGTCAAAGTCTAGTTAATTCAAAGTTTATTGTATACTTAGTATAGTGTCTCAGCAAATTTAGTTTTAAATCTAACGAACGCAATATTGATATTTTGTAATTGGGCGTATGTTGATTTGAAATTGTACATAAGACAAATATAAATATTTGAGATAAAGCTCGTGTAATCAAAATTCAAATATTTCTAGAAATTTCAAAAGATTTACGTAATTGCATAATACGCTAATTTATAAATAAAATAGAGTTAATTAAAGTATAAAATAGCATGTAATATTTAAGATAGGAAACATTAGTGTATATAAACTGCGAAGGTATGGAAGTAAAGAACCATACTGATAATAATTTTTGGAAATGTTCTAGCGGCAACGGTGACAGTTTTATAAGTCATCCCTATAAATAGAGGACCAGGAACAACAGTCTTCAGATTAATGCGAGCCGCGACTGAAAATTGTACTTAATATTTTGTTTAATAAAATTGAGAGAAATATATACGTTCATATATTTAATTTCTTTTACGACAATAAATATAATAAGTACTCGAATCGCCATTGTCAGCTTATTGCAAGTCGACTGACGTATTTGGGTATTTTAAACCTGATAATTGTCCCAGTTGATTGACCCACTTTGGGACAATCTGCAATTTCATTTCGAGTTACTCCAGTAACGAACTCCGTGACGTTTCCTATACTTATATAGGAGTGCACGTGAGAGGTTTACTCCAGTAACGAACTCCGTGACATTTCCTATACTTATATAGGAGTGCACGTGAGAAGTTTACTCCGCGATCAAGTAAAGATTTTGAGAAGAATGTAAGTAATCTTACTGAGCTACATGTCGCTATGTAACAAGAACTCTTGTACTTTGTCCATGACGTGTTCTGATGAAGCCTGATACAGGCGAAAGCTAGCTTAGGCTCGGGTAAATAGTTTTTACGATTACTACCTAAAATACTTGTGTTCCGGTGTCGTAAAGTACAATACGGTATATAGTAGTAACAAGAACGTTACAGTACATGTGTTAGTACGCGACTGGATGGAGAGTTATTTAAAGGAATAAATCAGTTTAGTTATTTCTTGTGAAGATTTAAAAATTGTCTTAGTTTTGAGGGAAGAAGGAATTTGGAAATTGAATATTTGACTATTATCAATAAGTAGGAGAAAGCGGGGTTAAAATAAAGTACGATTATCTGAAGTCATTTAATTTATATATATATATATATATATATTTTTTTTTTGTAAATATGCCGCCCCTAACAATCTGCCGCCCTGGGCAATTGCCCAGTTTGCCCATACCTGTATCGGCCCCTGCTAATGGAAGTAACGGTGAATGCTACTAGTGGAGAGAAAACTACACCGCCCTGCCTTCTTGCGGCGCACATCGGACGCTCCAAACCTTAACGTGTGTAAGTATTCATTTTCCAAAGCATTTTCAGAGATTTTTAATAACATTTAAAATCCATGATTCATACAGACACCAGCAGCTAGTATATTAGTTTGAAGAGTATACCAAAAATGTATTCTTGGAATTCGGAAGGTAAATTTAATACTAGTTTCACAAACACCGATATGAAAAATCATGTTCTCGTCTGCATGTCCTTGGTCGTATGCAGTTGTTGCTTATAATTTACCTTTTGACAAATCTCTGTTGGTTGGTAAACCCACCAAAGGTGTACACAGCCTTTCCAAAAATTATACTCTTTACAGAGGTTTGCCACAAAATAAATTATATAAACACAACTGCATATGACCGAGGTCATCAAATCGTTTGGCAACTTATCAGACGAGAACATGATTTTTCATATCGGTTTTTGTGAAATTAGTGTTGCAGTTATTCGGCTCACGCCGAACGCAACGATAAGCGTATTACCGAATTAAATAAAAATAAGTATATTGTCGCGTTACGGGATTATGTTCGTACTTTGCTTATCACTTTGTTCGCAGTGATGTCCTGACGTCACGGCGCTACCCCCTTTCCTTCCCTAGAAGGGTTTTCGCTAGACAAGTTTTGCTTAGTCGACTAGCGAATATCGCTGTGAGCAGAGTTCCCGTCGTCTCTAGGTCGACGCCTAAATTTGGAGCCTCTTTTACCAAGGTATTTATAATTATTTCGGTCTTTATGGATCAGTACTGGTGGCTAATTATATTTGTTTGTTATTTTTGTAGAAGCAATCGTATGTAATTTATGTAAAAAAGAAAAGAATTGTAATCTGTAACGGACCACGATGTAGTATATTTGTAACCGTAAGCCTCTTAACAAAAGCCAATTTCAGCCAGTTGAGTACAGAAAAGAAAGATATGTAATTTTTTACGTTAATTTAATGTTGTTATAGAATTGAGCCGTAACTTTGTGATTGTAATAACGAAAGACTTTTTTGTAACTAAAATATAAGTGAATAGGTTAACTTTGAAGTTAAAAATGTAATGATACCTTATTAATGTCAAAGTAACAAGCGTCCCGTCAGTCTCTTTTAAATAAAAGAAATAATTTCCGGCATTGTACCTTTGGCTGCAATCAAACGTTCTCTTCTACGAAACACAATTCAATAACTTCCTGAATATTTCCTGAAATATAGATTTAATCTATAAAACATAAAGTGAATTATAAATTCACCTTTTTCTCGTCATGAGTTGTTATTTCGTTTTTGAATATTCTGCCGAATTAAGACGTTTTTGTCAAACATTTCGTGTCTTAACATCATTAAAGTATGAACATTCATCTTGCGTATACTTGTGTACTACTTTAATGTCATCATCATCATCTAAAGACCACACCTTGTTGAGTTAGCCACGTCTCTCCTCCAACATTGTCCTCTTTAAATTGGAGTACGACAGGATCGCAGTGCACCTCTTTTCCCATGTCTTTGAAGAACGCTGCTCTTGGTTGTCCTCTTGGTTTTCCCCCAACAACTTTCCTTCAAAAATGTTACCTAAGAATTGACTGTGTCGTAACACGTGCCCGATAAATTTTGACCTTCTTCTTCCAATAATTTTTAATTACTTTTCTTGTCCATCCAGCTCGTCCTTGTCGTTCTCCTCAACCACATTTCTGTTGCTTCCAGCGTCCTCCTTTCTATTTTCCCAAGTGTCCACACCTCACACGCGTAAGTTAAGACGCTCCACACAAATGTTTTTGCGAATCTTTCCTTACCTCCATACTTAAGTGATTATTTGTAAGTAAATTCGTAAATTCCTTTTGTTTTGAAATGCCTGCTTTGCTAGAGCTATTCTTCTCTTAATCTCTATCCCATATCTATTTTCACAAGTGATGGTGCTCCCCAAGTAGTAAAAATTTTCAACCTGCTCTAAAATTGTATCACCCAATTTAATATCAAGTTTTACATTCTCTTTCTTCTTCCCTATCACCATTGTTTTTGTTTTCTTCTTGTTAATCTTTAATTTAAGTTTCTTTACGGTTTCAGACAAGATTTCTAACATTCTCTTCATTTCTTTTACCGAGTCTGCGATTATTACTATATCGTCTGTAAAGCGGATACTATGAATGCGCCTTCCATTAATCTTAATGCCTTTAGTTTTTTCTTTCATTCATGTGATAGCCTCTGGAATAAATAAGTTAAACAAATATAGAGACAAAGGGTATCCTTGTCTGACTGCTTCTATCCTTATTCTGGCTTCTATTTGTAGCCGCTTATATCAATTTCAGTTTTCTGCAATTTGTATACATTCAAAATCAGTCTTCTATCGCTCCAATCAAGTTCAGAATTCCTCATTGCTTGAAATAAAAGCTTCCAGTCAGCCCTATCGAAAGGTTTCTCCAGGTCGATGAAGGTCAAATACGTCTTCCTGTTAACTTCTATTCTCCTCTCTACTATCAGTCGCAGTGCTAGTATGGCTTCTGTAGTTCCCCTTCCTGGGACCTGAAACCAAATTGATCATCTACTAGATTTAATTCAATTTTTCCCTTTTATCCTGTTCTTCACTATGTACAAAAGAATTTTAGAAGCATGGGGTAGGATGAAAATTGTTCTATAGTTAGCAGAGTCCAAGGCTTTGCCTTTCTTTGGGATTGTAATAGTTCTGCTATCTATAAAATCTGACGGTACTGTTACTTCTTCATAAGATTCACTAATAAATTTAAACAAATGCTCTTTTGTTGGTTCTCCCAAATTCTTTAATATTTCTGCCGGGATGTTGTCGGTGCCTGTTGCTTTATTGTTAGGCCTGTTTAATCTTTTCAGTGCTTTGTCAAACTCTGCCCTAGATATTGTAGGGCCTAGCATGTTTCTGTCCACATTACACTCATCCTCTATGTATTGCCTATTATTCATAATGTCTTCTCCATTATACAACTACTTGAATGGAGTAAATAAATTATGTAGACAGGGTTTCGTTTATATTAGTTATAACTGTGATAAATACGTCATTGTGTCTTAGTATATAATCGTAATATAATGTGTCAAAACTGTAACTGAAAATGAATAATATGTATCTAACAAATAGTTATAGACACAGCTGCTGATAGCATGTTTATAATTTTGGCGAATCAATAGTAATATATTGACCTTGGGAATATTTGTAATATTCTCAACAATTTGGACGGTTGGGTAAAACCAGATATATTCCATTATCATCATCATGACCACCACCACGACCACCACCTCTTCTTAAAATTGAGCAAAGAATTCTTCGAAAAATTTATGGCTCCAAGAAAACTGAAGATGAGTACAGGCGTAGACCCAAAGAAGAGCTGCACATAGATCTGGAAACGGCTTTCTGAAGGAAAAGGCTGACATTCCCTGGACATATGGTTCGTATGAGTAGGTCCAGGTTAAATAAACAAATTTTCAGCTATATTTGGCAACTTTCCAGTCTGAACGGATACACCAAACAACTCAAGAAGGAAATGATGAAACTGGGTATCTCTTTGAACGACTGTGTGGATCGAAATACATACAGAAGCAAAATTTAAAATCTTGAGAGGTCCTCTGCGATGAGAAAAAGACGAGAAAGGGGTGGACAGTAGAATAGAAGGTGGCGCATAGTGTGGGAATGAAGGCCTTCTGGAAGGAAAAGAAAAGGAAATAATATTCGCGTGGTCCACGGCTGGACTGTTCGTGTAAAAAAAAAAGAAAAAGAATTACTGAAAATACAGGAAAAAACAGGATGATGAAGTACATAAAGAGCTACTGAATAAACACAATTTTTTAAAATAAATGTTAACGTAGTTCAGGACTTCCTCCACGCTTCCTCCATCGTTTTCTCTTCTGCTTTTGGACCTACTAATAGACTATGACGCTCTGCCCTGTAATAGGCCTTGTATTTCTGTTCCTGTTCATTATGTAAGCGTTCCCATTTGTCTTTATTTTTACGTGCACCTAGTATATATGTATATGTGCATCTAGGCTAGCTGCAAAAAAGACGACATCGAAAAGAAAAGCTCACCGTGTCTTACCCATGACTAATTTTAAAGCTGTTGGGCCTTATACTTTGATAAATTACTGATGATTTAATATAATTTGTAAAGTTGTTTGCAATGGTTTAAATAATTTACGTGGAATACCGAGTCGATAACCGATTTAATAAATATTATGTTCAACTCAAAATGTGATTGGAAATTCCACCCTCTCATCGACTGGCTCCGATGTAGAGTTGGAGGTAAATTATGCATTCTAACGAACAGTGGAATGTAGTGTATTCGCGGTATGTGCCCCATTTGTATGTCTGCTTGGAAGGGGTAAAGCAGCCGACTATTACCAAATAAATTACCTACGTAAAAGTAATTGTTTAAAACTTTACGTAATTTATTACTATTCTGGTATAATTTTTACGAATACACAGAGCGTAGTTATTTTCAACCTACCACATGCACGACTTTGAGGCCAAGGCAAATATACCAAATTGATTCTGAGCAAACTCCTTTCTAACAGAACTTGTTAATTTGCCTGGCGTGTAAGACTGTGTGAACATTCCAGGAAAAAATAAAATGTCAAGTGTCGGTAATTGAAAACCAAACTTGTGCACCAATACATTTACCCTTAATCTGCTAAGTTAAGGAAAGTAACAATAATAAAGAAAATAATAAAAATACTGGGCTTTCCATACTGCAATTGAAATTGTATAGAGTGCAAAAGTAGTAATTAAATTCCGAGGTAAGATCGGATTGTTAGTCCGAAATGATTGTTTTTCGTGGTTTACTCCACTAGGTTCTTCCGCTCTCTCTGCCTTTGGGAACCGAGTGCCTCATCCGCCATTGAGACCGTTGACCGTGTTTCACCTCCAATCCAACATTAAGTTGGATTAAAGAAGTCCAAAAGGATTTAGAAAAATAATATACATGCAGACGAAGCAATTGAAGGAGAAGTGTTTCGGACAAAAGTGTTAAAAATGGAGGGAGTCCAGGGTAGGAGAGAGAAAAACGCAGGTTCAAAGTGGACTGAAGACAGGAAGAAGAGACACAGTGAGAAGATGAAGGAATATTGGAAAAAAGGAAAGAATAAAGAGTAAAGAATTGAAATTGGCATGTGGTCCTTAGATGGCCGATACGAAAAAAAAATACTGGAATTTTTCGGCAACCAGAATAGTCAGAGTACTTCTCGTGGGAACGTACTTCTCAGTTAGTGTGGTTTACACTTGTGGACATCTTGGACCCCAAAAAAACCTATTCCTTCTTACCTTCCAAACTAGCAGTCAACAAAAAATTGAAAAATGAAGGGGAAAACCAAGAGATGAGGGAAAGGCGTTAATGAAATGGAGTTCATAATGATTGGGGGGGGGGGGAGACTTTCGGAAGGGAATTCAAAGGTGACGGAAGGAAAAGGTGTAGGCCAATAGCATGGACGCCACAACAAAGTGTAAGAAAGACTATTTTAAATATTTAGAAATGTACAAAGGGGTTTAATCTCGTGTAGAAATACAAATAAATATAATGCAATACAAATATCATACAAACCATCTATCACAGATCATAGAAATGCAAATATCTCTCATAAAAATTAAACACAAAATTATGTTAATACAAAAGCAATGATAATAAAATAAATGTTAAGTAATCAAAGAAATAATGGTAGAAATTAGTTTTAAGAAGTTTATGTTAATCTTATCAAAATTTTACTTATTTTATTGTTATTCATAAAATTCCATTTTCCTTTAGAATTTTAATAAAAAAATTTTACAATTATTTAGTAATAAGTCTAGTTCAGATAAACAAGAAAAATAAATCGTCTCATAAGCCAAGCGAAATTTTATTTTTCAACCCGTAAGCCTCCATCTTCTTAGAGTTAAACGAGAATAGAATCCTCGCATTTGACTTTTGGATTTCCACGGGCGACAAGTCACCTGTTTTTACACAGACGCCTAAATATATTTGTATGACGTCATTAATATGAGAGATATAATTTATATCAATAACTGGACAAAAGGTAGATAGAGACAAAGAGCGATATTTAGAGTCACTCTCTCTCTCTCTCTCTCTCTCTCTCTCTCTCTCTCTCTCTCTCTCTCTCTCTCTCTCTCTCTCTCTCTCTCTCTCTCTCTCTCTCCCCCTCTCTCTCTGTATACATAGAACACACACCAATGAATCGTCTCACACTTTGCCACTCTTGCGTGCAACACGGGTAGCCGATTGCAGAGCATGACAGCGACTCTAATAAACTTCATTATGTGTATTTGGTAAATTCACAGGAGTTAGCAGGAGCTACTGTCTTCTCCTCTTTTATAGTAAACAATTTTATAGCTGAAACACAAGATTTAATATAAAGGTACTTTTTATTTTCCAAACATAATTTTTATATTTTATGTTATTTCGTTACTAACGCAACCAAACAAGTGTGTATATGTATTAAACTTCAATAATTTCTTTTTCTTTACTGGTAAACAATTACTAACGCGTTCTTCTGTAAGGTAGCTCTATTTACAATATTTTTTACATTTACGACATTCCTGATTTATTCAACAAGCATGTCTTATACTCTTTTGACTTACGCATGTTTTACAATTAGATTCTGCGTCATCTATGATTACATATAATCCAGAATTAATGTGCAAAACGTGCGTAAGGCAAACCAATATAATATATATATATATATATATATATATATATACAGTATGTGGAAGAAAGCAATTATTATTGTGACAGTTATAATATAATTATTAATGTAATTTATGAAGTATTGAGCAGCGAGTCAAAGAGGCTGAAGGTGAGCAAGCTGTATAATTTCAATTTGAAAAACCGATTTAATTATGTCTCTGGATATACGAAGGCTGACTGTCGGATCATTCAGTGGCTTGGTTCTATATTTCTTAAATTATTTCATTTAAAAATCGTCAAGCTTTTAAATAAAAAACTTCTAAGTAACAAATGTTTCCTATGTGCTATAAAAAGTTAATAAAAATAAACCTATAATGAACCTCTGCCTTATAAAATTTAAATTTTGCAATAACAAATTTGATAATTTTTTAATTTTTGGCAGAAATAATAATACTAATAATAATAATAATGTATAATATAAGTTCCCGTTCTATTTGATTCTACAGAATAAGAATATCTAATAAAAAAGTGTACAGTTTTTTTCTGAAAGGTTTTTGTAACAGAACATACAAGTTTTATTGTTTGTCTTTTCATACAAAAGTTACTGGCTAACTTTCGTCATGCAAGAGGCAAGCAGACATTGAACGTGTTAAAATAAACAAAAAAATTTCTCCAAATCCAGTTTTAATATAAAAGCTGTAAATATCATACAGTATATTAAGCTCATTAAACTTTTAAATGAAAATTTATATATATAGTAAAATGAATTACACACAAATTTGTCAACAAATCATACTTAACTTGTTTTTAATTTTAAAAGAAACACAAAACATCAAGAAATAAATTTAAGGGGAAGAATAACAAACTTTTGTAACACAAAGATTTTATTCATTAAAATTACATAAAATACTACTAACTAAAAATTAAATAATAATATCTTAAAAATGTGTGTATACGTCTACAAATGGTATCTATATTATAAAATCTATATGTCTGTGTAGCATATCTCGTTGATAGGTATAGGTAACATTCCGTAATTTTACAAATTGCTGTAGTTAGATGGATTTGGATTCACAGCATATGATAGACAGATCGAAATTTTTTTAATGTTTAATAAAATCTAATTGGAATGATATACGCTATAATAATAAACATTAGTTACAATATTATTTTCATAAAGTATCGTTAATAACGTGAAGAATTAGTTGAAGTAATACTTTGAATAATTATTCCACAGACGTGAAAGGTTCAGCCGAGTGTTTCGAGATTGTCATACAAGACTGCTTATGTACGTTCAGCCTCAATGGAGTCTTAACCTACGTCCATAGTTTAAATAAATTCCCATCTAAATGTCAGTTCACGGTCCCTCTTGGATGTAAGATAATACTTATCATAACTGCTGCTCCCGATAGACCTCCTTGGCAGAGAGCTGTAATATGCGTTTGGACGTTTATGTAAAGGGATACACAATGTATAATTTTATACTTATTTCCTTTCAGGAAGTATTATACCAATGCAATGATACTGCCCCATAATGTTTGTTTAAAAATGTATGTAAAAATTAGAGCATATACCATGCAGGACAAAAGACTTAAGAAATCTACCCGCCATTGGGGAAACGTAAATACAAAACACATAACTAATTTTCACAAATTTTGTTTATCTCATCAGATGCACAGTGATACCGTAAGACCTACTGAAATAAATTCATAATCATAATAATCTATCATACTATCATACTTGGCGTGTTGTTTTATAAAGAAAACAAATGGTGTTCTCTCAACCATAAATATTTAGAGATAATTTATATGTGGTTGTTAGAGTTTGAGGAAGACATTTTTTCTCTATAATGGATATACATTTCATAAAATTAAAAATATATTCTGTTGTTTTCAAATAAAATTAAAAAAGAGCGTAAATAACAGTTACTGTATATTTCAGTATTCTTATTTTGTTTTGTCATCCTAAATTAAGGAATGATATTTTCGCAAGTAAAGAGTATCAGGTTAACAAAAAAATTTAATTGCTTACTGTTTCCGGATTATTGTTTATTTTGTCTGTTTATTGCCATTTAGTCGCCTTAGTAAGACCTGCAAAGTTGGTAGAGTGTGGTACGACATGAAGCATGGCTCTGTCGCTTGTTAGTTGCAGGGTGGAAAGCCAACTAAGTGTACATAGAGAGTGGAATTTAAGAATGATATATTATAGAACATGCTTGAATCTAATGCTGTTTTTGGATTACCAGGTAATATTCCAACACAGTGATTGCAATAGCCAGAGACGTGTGTTTCATTTGCAACAGGCTCTTCAAAGTAGGCATACAAAGTGAAATTTTCTTCGCAGAAGTCTGAGATTGTGACTTTTGTAGGCGAGTTGTAACCCGTTACGCAATAAAATAACATTAGGTAATAAGGTGTCACATTTCCACTACCTTGGTGGCCACATTACTTGTGACGTAGATCATGGAGTTGATCATATCTTACGGATCGTCGTGCTGTACAGTGTAAACAAAATACAGACACCAACGAAGTCACTAATTACCAACTTTAATTAATTACCCATAACAATTTTATTTGAAGTCAACAAGAGACTATAAATACAATAATTCAAGTCAAAATTGTCCAAACGCTATAATAATAGTAAACTATTAGAGTTCCGCATTAATTATAACGCAATAATCATTTTCCACTAATCCGCAACAATCACTTAATCCACACTCTACAGCATCGCCAGGTGTAACTACCTCCCTAAGCCGGCCGCCGTTGTTTATAATAGCCCGCAGAAGTTCCAGAATAATTTTCCTATCTTTTGGCGGCATGCCGGCATAATTTGCGTAGCCACAAGTACTCAAACAGTCTGGAGTGCTACGTTAGTGGACGACCTTGACACAGTCGCCGCACTCTGGTCTAGTCGGGAGTGTGTAGAAAGACGCTGTCGAAAAGTCGAGAGCGCTACGTAAATGTCGTAGCTATATGTTGGCTAAGTTACAGTCAATATGCGGAATACTGTGATTGTACAGTGGAATATTGTAGTTGTGGAATATTGTAATATTACAGTTAATAATATTATGTTCGCCAAACATTGCCAAGGAAAACGAGGAAAGAGACTCAGCACGTTGTTATAATGTGACGTAATTGTGACGTTATATTATGTGGCCTGAGCAGGTGTTTCTGAACGGTTCTGAAAATTTTGTTCCGGTAAGAAAACACCTTAGTGGAATACAGGGATAAGTGACGAGGGACTGACAAAGGTTATGAAGAGAGTGGAGACAAAGGAATAATGAATCCACGTTATATGTAAGGTTTTTAAAATTCTCTATATTCAAAACTGCATTGCGCAGAACAAACGAGATGTATCAAAATTACTTCTGTGTATGGCAACACAAACAACACAATAAAACGATCAATAGAGTAGGCGGAGTTATTGGTAAATCTAGACAAGTCCATTCCTGTGAATTTATGGAAAACTGAAATTAAAATTTTAAGGTTTTAAAGAGCAATGGTAGATAACAAAACTCATTTTTGAAGTTAATTTGTATTATTAATAGCCTTTTTAATGGATTACATAGCTGTTAAAAAATGAAAATAAAAAGAGAAATGCATAAGAAATGTCGTTTTTAAAAGTCTTGAAACATCAATTAAAACTGGACTTTGGTAGCTTTACCACTAACCTCTCAATTTATAGGAAGACTTACAAACTGCTGGTGATGTGAATGTAAGTCCTTCTGGAACAGGAACAGGAATCCTTCTACTTAATAGATTTACGCATAACACGTGTAAAAATATTTCAATACTTTATCTGTTGTCTAATAAAATTACGCTTTACATATCACAAATAATCTATATAAGTGTGATGATGATGTTAGCTGTAAAAATTTTGTAGAAACTAATAAGAAAAAGCAAAATTACAGGTAAATACGATTTTTAATTCTGTAACTACCGTTCCGCAAAAAGACGAAACAAACTTCACGTTCGTTATTATAGCCTTCTGATAAAAACAAACATCGGACTAAAACGTCGCTGCTTACGAAAAAGTTTTATACTTCTTATGTCGTCAAATCGAATTTTCAACTTATTAAATATTTCTAAAATTCATAAAGGTCTTTGAAAAACAGGACATGAATGGAGCCGACAACTGGCAGCTGTTTAAAAATCTGGACTAAGTACAGAACTGCGTGGTCTTCAGATAACGAGTGACGATAATCGTTTGGGGCGACCACGTGCTCTCAGTTCTTAGAATACAAGCTTCTAATAGACAGCAAAAAATAAGCCTCTTCATAACTATTTTGTTCCTTGATTTTTCTCCACCACCATAATGTTTATTTTCCCAGAATATATTAAAATTTGTGGATTGTTCTTTTCGGTCATTAACAACATTAAAACTAACTTTTAATACGGTGCTACAAAAACGTGAAACGTTCTTGCACTGTAAATCGACTATAGTCCAAGTTTTTGAGCCACAAAGAACAACTAAAACAATTTTTGGAAACGCGAGTCTCCATATACACAGCAGATGCGTTTATTGTGTGAATTATAATTTTGGTAGACACTATAATGTGTGTTTAGTAAAACACAATCTGCATAAAACTGTAATCTTAAAGTAATATTAATAATGTAGAATACAATAATATAATAATAATGATCTTAATATGAAATAGGTTAATAACATTGTGATAATAATATTAATAAAAGCAATTAAAATAAAGATTTTTAGCTTTACTGGTTGAGTTTGAATACAAAAAGAACTGTGACCACTATGAAAACCGTTTATACCAAAATGATATTGTACTACTGATTTATCATATTCTTTCTCGCCTTTAGAGGGGCAAAATCGTTCATAATATTTCCTTAATATAATGATCCATATTAAATAATGTTAAACTGAACACATATTAATTTACTTGGTTCAATAAATAATGATAATATTTCCTGAGCTATACATAGTTTAAAAGTGAGTTTAGGCATACAAACAAATTTAATGTTGCATTGTTTTAGAGCAACCTTTTAAATTAAATACATCTTTTAGAGGTGTATTTGGCCTTCGGCTACTGTTTCCTTCTACCTTTTCCCAATTGCACTAAATTTCTGACATAAATAAGAGAAGAAATATTAATATCTAGATGTGCAAAAAATTCAGAATATTATTAAACCGATTTTACTTCGATAATAATCGTGTTGAAGTCAAAACACAAAAAATGTTCTGGCTAATGTGGAAACGTGTTTTGTAAATGTTTTGCGGTGGGTTCCGGAAAAACCAGAAGTAAGAGAAACTTTTTGGTCATTGATTTGTGCGTGTAGCAATTTCAACTTTTTTGTTTATCTGGATGATCGCGTCCAGTATTCCCTTGAAACAGTGATTATGATTTATATGTGAATAGGTTAATTTGAGTAAACATTTGAGTTCTAGTTAGTTCTAGGAAAACTTTTGAGTAATTTTTAATTATTATAATTGGAATTATAAGATTTCCAAATGTCTTCTATAATGTACACGGCTTTTCCTTGCACTCTTCTGTTTAACCGTTTAACTTTATTTAAATCGTTTTCCTCAGTACTTGCAATCGATTACTTCGTACCTTTGCCAGCTACCCTTCTTTGTCAGTTATACTATGTGATACTAAGAACAGCCTATATTCTTGTTGGCAGTCACTCTTTCCTTGATGATCGCTGACTGATGGTCGCTTGATGATCTTTTCCTATTTTCTCACTGACAACGAGCCTTCCACTCATGGGATTTTCGTCTTTCGTCTGCTTGAGAAAGCAAGAAGTACACTCAACTCTGTCGTGATCATCACTGCATACATTTTTCTTAGCATAGAAAATGTTATTATATTGTGCTGTTTGATTGTCTGTTTTCCGCGGAAAGCGTTCTGTTCATCTATTGCATCTGAGCTGAGATGTGTTTATGGGTAAGTTTCTCACTGAAATCTATTATACCAATACGTGTGTCACTAAACATACGACTGTTTGTTTTCTGGTTTTATAGCCTTCATTCTGAATCCCATGAAACCTTAATTTGCTTTTCCTCGGTTAAACTGTAACGAGGTAGCATTTAATCTGTACAAACAAAAGTAAAAATTCTTTAAAGGAAAATTATTACCAAGGTAGTAGCGATTTCAGTGGTGGGATGTACGTACATTGTTTTTCTGTATCATTTCAATCTAGACATTTTATCGGCAATCTTAGAATTATTCGTTATAGCTCTTTTAGAAATTTACAAAAATTTCATGTTTTTCTAATGACAATACGTTTAAAAATATTTTTAATTAAATAGCAATTAAATAACACATTTTAGGCTGTAACTTCTTATTACAAATATAAAAAACTTAGAATTCTAGCCTATTCAGATTTTTATTTTGTTTCCAATTCTAACTATAAGAATTGCATTGTTAATTGTTAACATCAAGTAAATATTAAATTTATTACAAGTGTTTATATTGGCAGAAAAATAAATAAGAAAATATAATATAATAACATACTTTATCCCTGCAGATTACATTGACACTCTAGTGTCAAACAACAGGAAAAATATCTATAAGTTGAAAGAATTAAGCATCTTATGGTACTGTAATTTTCTTTTTAAGTTTTAGGGACTCGGCAACTGAAGTCTTTCGCTCAGTGACATCAATCAGGAATGTTTCTCAACGATATTGTTAGTTCTCACCAACATTCTAGCTTACCAACGACAACACATACTCGCAAAACAATCTCTCCAAGAGCTGATACAGTAATCTTGCTGCTTTCAGAAAGGACAGAGTTCTGCTATCGCTAACTGTTTATTTCCGAGGTCTTCTTTCATGTTTCATGTCTTTGTCCGAGTTCAGCAAGAGCATTACAGTTTTTAGGTATATGTTTCACTGTAAGTTCTCCGCCACAAGTGCAGACGCGTCGTTCTTGTCCTCGTAGGAGGTAAGAAGACGTGCAGTTACTGTGCCTAATTCTCTGTCTGGTGATGCAAAACTTGTTCACGACGACTGTGATCACGTGCCGTTTGCCATTTCGCGGCAGAGAGTGTGCTCTGGCATCTGTTCCACATCTGCTTTCGTTACATATAATGACTTTTTTCCAAAATTTAACTATTTCCGACAAAATAGGGGCTACTTGTGTAATGTTTTGGAAATATTGCGTTTTTGTGAGTACTGTACTATTGATTAGCACTGTGTATTGCTACACATGAATACTGAAACCACAAAAAACAATTATTCAATTAATAAACGCATTACGATAAGTAAATAAGTTAAATAATTTAGTATATTCGAACCGTCGATGTAGAGTTCTGTGGACATTTAATAATAGAATCTCATCGGTCATACGGTAAGCCTAACGCCCCAACCAGCACTATGCACTCGTGGGGCCCAGTATACGGCTCAAATTGAAAACAATGGCTACATAAGTAAACTAAATCCTTTTATTGTTTGTTAAATATTAAATTCAACCCATATACGTATAGCTTAACTTTATTACATTGGGATATGTTGCTCCATTTGTTCACTAGTTTTACGGGAACAATTAGTATGCAAATACTAATGTATATTTAACATTCATTGAGTGCCGTACATAAACAGCAGTTTAATTAAGGACGGTTGTGCTTTTTTGAGCAACGTGTAAATTTTAATACTCTTTTTAAGTTCACGTAGTGAAGACAGTATTTGAGCATCGACATTTGCCTCTAGAAAAATGTAATTATCATTACACCATATCAAAGCGTAGAATGAGTACAATGGCTAGGTCACCTAGAGCGGATGGATGATCAGCGAATACCAAAGAAAACATTGAATGAAGAATATATAAAAACAGAAAGATTTGTAGATATAGGATAAGATGGTTGGATGATGCGCTGGAAGGTTTCAGAAAAAAAAACGCTAAGGTGGCAACCGATAGGAGACGGAGAAGTTTGGTGTTGGAAGCCAGGACTCACATTGCGCTGTAATGCTATGTACGAAAAAGAATAAGAACGGGAAGAAGAAGGAGAAGGAGAAGGGGAAGGGGAAGAAGAAGAAGAAGAAGAAGAAGAAGAAGAAGAAGAAGAAGAAGAAGAAGAAGAAGAAGAAGAAGAAGAAGAAGAAGAAACAACAAGTAGAAGAAGAAGCGTAGAATAATATAGCCCTACAACTAAAAATACAGTGACAGCCAATTGTTCCTTTCCTAATAATAATGGCTCCCATGTATACCACCGAAGTAGCTTATGAGTAGGCAGGGTACGCTGTCTAATGTGAGCCGTACGGCATACAAAGAAGGCAGTGTGGCCAGCACTACGCTTTAGCCGCCCATTATTGTCCCCAGGATTTTATCCCAGGTACTCACTTTCAACAGGCTGAGTCGACCTGGAGGCTGAAAAACGCACCTTGATTTTATGGTGCGGGCCCGGGAATTGAACCCGGGACCTCTAGATTAGTAGCCAGGTGCCATACCCACTGGTCTGCTGAGCCGCCACTATTCCTTTCCTCTGACTCTAAATCTCTCCGTGTTCTGGCCTCCTCAACTATTCTGCACTATAACCTTTCTGTCTTCATCCCGTAATTCCCACTCTTTATCCGTCGTTTACTTAGTCTTTCTTTGTGTCTGGAATCTGCGGTTTCTACTCTTATTATTTTGTTCCTAATTGTCTTTCTTTGTTCATAACCATTCTACAAACATATACCAGGTAGCTAATTTTTGGAGTTTTAATTTTTCAACTTTATTTATTATTTTACTACTATATATATTCTCTTTTAGGTTATTAATGGATTAAGCTGAAATTCATACATCTTGACAAGGTGTATCTCGTTCCGCTACAGGCCCAAAATAATAGTAATTTATAGATTCACAATTTTCACTTATGGCGTAGCATCTTGGAATATACTAGATTTTATTGTAAAATATACTTTGCTTCCCTTAGTCGTCCTCGTTTATCGTTGCCCGACTTGTTTTCCTTTATAAAACAAGCGGAGGTAAATATTATCGACTTATTCAGAAATGTTCCCAGTGTCAGGTATATTCTCAGGTTATTTCGTTTTGTTTATGTCTAAATATCGTGGGGTTAGTGGTAAAACTACCCAAGTACAATGATGTTTGTTGCAGTTATTCGGCTCCCCTTGCCGAATGCAGAAAGCGTTAGCACCAATTCTAATGGAATAAGTTTAAATAACCGCGCGATAGTAAATTACCCGTCGATTGGTCAGCCGTTCCCTGACGTCATGCCCCGTGTCCTTTACAACGTAGCCGTTGTCTTGGTTAGTTCATGTTTAGTCGTACACCAGACCGGCCATGTGAGCAGAGCCGCCCGTCGCCGAACTTTCGGCGATTTTGGAAGCCTCGATGACCAAGGTATTCAAAATTATTGGGTTATCATAAATCAATATTGGTAACGAATTATTTTCGTTTATTACTTTTTGTAAAAAGAAAACTTGTATATTCTGTAAAAAACTGTTAACCAACCATAATGTACCTTGTTGTAACAATTAGCCTCGAGCAAAAAAAAACTAAAAATTCAGTCAGTTGATTAAAAGGAAAAAACCGAGAGATATAAGATTCGATGTCAGTACTTATTACGTACGATTTGAAGTTGCCATTTTGTACGATTTTGTAATTTTGTAAATTTGTGAACTTGTAATTCATTGTATGAATGAATGTGTGCGTGCTAGTTAAACTGTGTGACTACCTAAAGTTTACTAAAAGGTGTGGAACTTTCAGTTCATAGCTTGGTTCGACGTACGGGAGTAAGGAATCCGAACATCAACCCGTTTGCAGCATTCTCCTTTTAAGATCTTCCGGAATGGACACAGCATCAGTTCACGACATGAACTGAAAAAACACATGGACGTCGCGACGATCTGCGGCAGGCCACGAACGGAGTACTTTAAACTACCAAGTAACTGTAATGATTAGTGACACTCCGCAGGAGTTGCTGTAGGAATAAAAAAAAAAGAAATAGTAAATCAAATTTTCACCTTTGGCGACGTGAACTAATATCTTTGAATTCAAGTACTCTGTGGTGTAAGATAATTCAAAAAACTTTCATGAACGATACATAGCTTGCATGTTGTATGTTGCCTGTTGTAAACTGGCATTGATTTATGATACTATTTAGTTCTTGTTAGTCGATTAACCCTGCTTTTTACTTACGCAGCTGTTAAATTTCAGCAAAGTATTTGATCAGTGTATAATCTTTTGGTATTTAAATTAATCAAGTTGTAGTTAATTCACTTATTAATTTTTCACTGACTGATTTACGATTGCATACATTTCGAGGGTCATTTTAGTTTCAAATAAACGGGCTGTGGCCCACTCTGCTCACTGATTGCTGATATTGAGATTTTTTTAATGCACTCACACCCCTCCCTTTGATATTTGTGTAGATATTATGGCTGTTTTAGTTACATTTGCAGTAAGTAAGGAAATATTAATAGTAGTAGTAGTATTCTAATTATTTCTAGTGTATTTTGTGTGTCACGTTTTTGGGACCCAGCAGTAACGTGACACATGTTTCAAAAAATATTTTACTTGTTTTATTAATTTCTATTCTTCTTTCCATTTTTTAAAACCTATTTAATAATAAAAGAACTCTATTAAGAATAAAAATAAATCTTGAAGAAAAAATTTAATAATTTTATGGTTTGTCATTGCACTTTAAAACTTTAAATTCAGTTTTCCGTAAATTAACCTAAGTGGACTTGGGTAACTTTACCACTAACCCCACGATGTATTCTGTTTTATTTTTATTTATTGTCAGTTCAACAGTTTTAGTTGCTTTCAGTTGTTTTACTGCGGATCGGTTACTGCTTAATATAACAATGTCATCAGCATATGCACCATTGTCGTCTGCTTTTCGTAATTATATTTCCCTAGGAATTCACCTTGGATATATATATATATATATATATATATATATATATATATATACCACACCTACACCAATAACGCTAATGTAAACTACCAAAAGCCAACAGGAAACCATAGCAACAACCAACGTGAACGCAAGTATTCCGCAAGAGTAAAAACTAAGATGGTTGAGTATGGGCAAACTATTTGTTGCCCGAAACATGTTCCAAGAAAGGAGACAATATATCTTGAATGAAAAATTTTAGTAAATATTAAATAATGTATAAAAATTAATACAAATACAACGCTTTGAAACCCGACGTAATGTTAAGAAACAATTATTCCCTCATTTAAAAACTTATTTGGGCAAAACTATTCACTATCAGTGAGCGTAGTTTTTGCTAAGATACTGTCGTTATAAATATAGTCTAATGTTGTAAGGTCTTTATAAGTAAAATGTAAAATTAATGTAATATTAGCTTAAAGTTTAATGTTAGCTCGAGTTTGCTTTTAAGTGTATTTTGACCTAACAAGTGAAATGTGAACAATACTGACACACAGGTTTTGACATGACTTCGTTTTTTAAACCAGTAATTTGACCACTGGAAAGATGGATTCTAAAAACAATATTTAGAGGATTACAATAAAATGGAATGTGATGCAGGCGCTATAATTACGAACTATACCGTCTTTACAAAGAGTCGGAAATTGTCAGGATAATCAAAATATACAGGGTAAAGTGGGTTGGACACGTAGAGAGAATGAAGGAAGACAGCCTGCGAAACATATCTTCTACCAGAAACCAATGGGTATTAGAGTAAGCCGAAGACTCCGAAGATTCAAAGATCAGATAGTGGAGGACCTCAGAAATCTGAACATAAGAAACTGGAACACACAATAGGGAAGAATGAAGTCGACTCGTCGAGCAGGCCAAGACCCATCAAGGTTTGTAGAGCTACGACGGTTTATGATGAATTTATCCACAGATTACGTTCTAATTTATTTTATTAAGATCTAACATATCTTTCTTTCCCTACACTATATGTTTTTCACGCATGGTGTACCTCATTAACAACTGGTGACCATTTAAATGTCTTTACAAAACATAAAAATTGATTAATTAATTTACACTTTTGTAAGAACGAAGTTGCTCGTTACCAGTAGTTTTGTAAAACTCTTACGAAGGATTTGATTGTAATACCCGTTCTGGGAAGCAACTGATTAGGCTACAGTAATTATGCTGTTGCTTGACGTTCACGTGCAGTGTAATTGAGTGCTTTCTCTTTGCTTACTGCAAAATAAACACTCACAGGCTGTTTTAACGACAGCACTGTTCTTACAGGGGTATGTAAAGACAAGAGGTCGTATAAATTTGAGCCTGGAAACACTTCGTCTTTACGTTACGCTCTCCTGAAGATTTAAGATTTAGACCATACTTTAACATGCAAGTGGAAATTGGGATTCAAGTTTTGCATTTATAATTGTAATGCATGTGCGATAAAATCGATAAGTATATATTGAAACATAGCACGAATTTCGTTCAAGACGGTTTAAAACCTGACGGTACAAATAAAAACTGACAATAAATATTTCGTATTATAAAGTTAATTTTTTCATCTAACTCATTTAATTATTAACATACAACTTATAACACATTTTATTTCATATATATGTATATATATATATATATAGTTGAAACGGTCTCACGGATCGTCGTATTGTACAGTGGATACAAAATACAGGCGCCAGTGAAGTCACTAATTACCAGCTTTAATTAGCCACAAATAACAACGTGTAACAAGATACATGCAATAATTCAAGTTAAATTTGTCCATACACAATAATAATGTTAACAAATAGAGTTCCGCACAAATTGTAACACAATAATCACTTTCCACTAACCCGTAACAATCACTTGATCCACACTCTACAATAACGCCAGGTGTAAATAACTAACTAATTAAGCCGGCTGCTGTTGCTTCTATATACCCCGCAGAATTTCCAGAATAATTTCCATTCTTTTGGCGGCGTGCTGGCACGATTTTCGGAGTTAAAAGTACTCGAGCAGTCTGGTAGGTACTTTATTTCACGGCCTTGACGGAGACACTGCACCTGTTCGGCTAGCCGAGAAAGTGTAAAACGTTTACATAAACAATGTCAAAGCTTTTCAGAAACATGTACATTTTCATCCGTAACCGAAAAGATAAGTGAAGCTGCCCGAAGATTTTGAAAGAAAAGAAATTTCTGGAAGCAACAAGTAACGTAGAAAAAAAGTTTGTGAATAATAAGCCACAAATATATTTCTAATATATTTTTGAAATACTATATTTGAAATAAGTTCCATATATTTCT
The DNA here is from genome assembly GCA_034769895.1 of Magicicada septendecula. NCBI lineage: Eukaryota > Metazoa > Arthropoda > Insecta > Hemiptera > Cicadidae > Magicicada > Magicicada septendecula. Next base: position 160,212,234 of record CM068376.1, on the reverse strand, counting down.
ACATTTGTCACGTTTTTCCTAGACATGGCGAGATTGTTTTCTTTCAGCCGATCTTGATCGGCCGTATAAATAGATAGCTGAAGTTTAGATGTTTTTTAACAATAAAATGCAAACTGAAAAATGTAATTTATTTGAGTATAAATGATTTAGAGCTAGTTATACACTGTCAGAAAAAATTTTAAGATCATCCGTTCAAAACACAATTTCTTTATTTTCAATATTTTTCTTTAATATAAATGTTATACAGAAATGTTTTTCATCACGTTACCATGTGTAATAATCAATGGGACATCCACTAACCTGTCAAGCATTCAGTGCATCAGCTTTCTACACTCTTCGCGCGTGGCTTGTTGCCATAAGGTACAGACTGCCAGTCTCAATTCCGCACCGTTCCTGGGATTCTGCTTCGCCTATCGATAAGACATTCTGTTCCAAAGTTCTCAATTAATTTGAGGTTTGGACTGCATGGTGGCTAGGTAAGCAGATCAATATCTTGGGTAGCGAACCATTTCCTGGTTGCCTTGGATCTGTGGCATGAGACGTTGTCCTGCTGGTAGACGTAACTTTTCCCAAGAACGAATCAACACTTCCTCAATAGTTGCACAGTAATTGTCACAGTTCATTGCACCGCTGTCCATTACACTCTCCAGGCACCTCAGATGTGATGCAACCCCAAATCATTACAACATCATCACCTTGTTAGACTGCCGGGGTGACACAGGCGGGCAAATGTTTCTGTTTTTGTCCTGCAAACTCAGACCTTACATCTCAAGGAAATAACTGAAAATGACATTCATTAAAACCAGCTAATTAGAGGGAAAAAGTAGAAGTGCAAACCCATTTCTGCAGCTATGTAAAATATAATATTACTACCACATGAATAAGGTGGGGAACTTTAAACATCCATAAAACAACATTTCTTTTTTTGATTTTCTATCATAATTTCAAAATGTTCTCTCTCTCTCCTATGGCGCTACAGCCCAAGTCGGGCCCTGGCCTCCACCAATCTCCGCCTCCAATCCACTCTATCCACTGCAAACCTTCTCCAGTTTCTTATCCCCATGTCTCTCGCGTCCTCTGCAACGCCATCTTCCCACCTCTTCCTCGGTCTACCTCTAGGTCTCGTTCCCTCCCATGTACCCAGTAAAGCCCTCTTAGGGTTCCTGCCACCCTCCATTCTCATAACATGTCCGGCCCAACGTAATCTTTGAATTCTTATAAATTTTGAGACTGGTATCTCTTTATATATCTGATACAGTTCGTTGTTGTATCTCAGTCTCCATGAGCCATTTTCTTGTATTGGGCCTATAATGCGTCTGAGGATTTTCCTTTCAAAGGTGTCTACTCTGTCGACTGTTTTCTGTGTGATTGCCCATGCCTCACACCCGTAGCATAGCACCGGTCTGATGACAGTCCTATATATTTTCATTTTTGTTTCCCTGTGCACATCCCCAGACCTAAATGATGGCAGCAATGCGAAGTACGCCTTGTTAGCCATGGTGATCCGTCTTTGGATCTCCGGCTCCTCTGATCCAGTCTTTGCTAGATTCACTCCGAGATACGTGAAATTGTCCACCACCTCAATTGTGTCCTCCTCTATCTCGATGTTGTTATGAACCTGGTCCCTTCTTGTTTGGATAAGCATTTTTGTTTTATCCATATTTATGGCTAGCCCAACTTCCTTGGCTTTGTTTTTAAGCTCTATAAATATTTCTTTAGCTGCCGTGATCCGTCTTGACATGATGTTAATGTCATCTGCATATGCGGCTATCTGTACAGTTTTATTTGTTAACAGATTGGAGCTATTTATTGATAAGCGTCTAATTACATATTCCAATGCAATATTAAATAGTGTTGGGGCCAACCCATCTCCCTGCTTTAGTCCCCGTGTAATATTTATGGGTTCAGTTAGTTGGCTATCCACCTTTACTTGGGCTTCAGTCTGCTGCATAGTAACTTGGGTTAATCTTACCAGCTTGCCTGGTATTCCAAATTCATGCATTATGGTGTAGAGTTTGTCTCTATTAATAGAGTCATACGCTTGCCTGAAGTCCACAAAGATCTGGTACACATCAATATCACGTTCCCATCCGCATCTTAGTATCTGTTTTACCGAGAAGAGTTGGTCGATTGTAGACCTTCCAGGTCGGAATCCAGCTTGGTATTCCCGTATTATATTTTCTGTGAGGGGTCTCAGCCTTTGGTTCAAGATGTACGCAAAAACCTTGTAGGAGGTGCACAGCAACGAAATGCCTCTGTAATTTCTACATTGAAGTTTGTCGCCTTTTTTATAAATGGGGCATATAATGCACTTATTCCATTCCATGGGGATTCGTTCCGTTTGCCATATATCCACGATTAAGGAGTGCAGTGCGACCGCCACATCAGCACCTCCAGCTTTAAGCAGTTCTGCAGGAATCAAGTCTGTACCTGGTGCCTTGTTGTTCCTGAGGGCACTAATAGCTTCTTCTATTTCCTGAATTGATGGTGGGTCAGATTCCATCCCCCCAATGTTTGCATTCCGCGGAGTGTGAGCAACAATTTCTCCTCCCTGTAGCATACCACCAAGGAGGCCATCGAAGTACTCTCGCCAGATAGTTTTAATTTTCTCTGGATCACTGACAATTCTATTCTCTCTGTCTCTACATAGTGTTGTAGATGGTTTATAACCTTCCCTGAGATGCTTAAGATATTTATAAGCATTCCTTATTCTTCCATCTGCAAAGTCCTGCTCCATTTTGAGAAGCAGCCCGTTTTCAAAAGTTCTTTTCTTTTTTCTACATACTTTATTTGCCAGTCTTCTATTCTCTTCATATTCCTGCTTCCTTTCTCTAGTCCTACACTGAGAATACTTCCTGTGAGCCTCATTCCTCCGTGCAACACTCTCCCTGCATTCCTCATCAAACCAGTCCTCCCGCCTCCGTCTCTCCTCTATTCCTAGTACCTCTCTGGCGGTTTCCAGGAGTGCGCACTTAAGGCTCTGCCATTTCTCTTCCACCGTTCCTGCGACTGACTCGTTCAATCTATTCCTCACTTTCCCAGCATATACCTGTACCCTTTCTGGGTCCTTTAAACTCACTACGTTAACCTTTTCCTGTCTTCTGAGTCTGTCCTTCCTATATACAGCCACCCTGCATCTAAACTTCATCTGCACCATATAGTGATCAGAACCAACTGACGCTCCTCTCCGGGTTTTGACATCAATGATACTTTTGGCTGCTCTTTTATCTATGATCACATGATCTATCTGGTTGACTGTTCAAAATGTTAGAGCCCCATATAAATATGAGTAAAATAATAAAAAATGTAAATCATTTATTTGAAGAGAAACAAAGTTTTGTGGAAATCAAAACTCATAGCTCTGCATGCAGCCATTTTTGAACTACAATTTTTTGGTTCTTAAAAAAGGTACAATTTAGAAAGTAAATCTACATCTTAAAAATAGTCATATCTTTTATGACAGTTGAGTCTCATGAACTTTATTTTGATCAAAATCTTTCATTTCCACGTATATTATTTTAAACACTTTAGTTAGTTAATACAAAAACTAATTTAAGACCAGAATACAATTTTTAATATTTTTCGTGATACTGTTATAATGTGGTCCGTGTGTATTATTGTTTTTTGGTTTCAAAAATAAAGCATTCATAGTAAGCTTAATTTGGATGAGCATCAATAATGAAAGCTTGTGATTATTTTCTGTTACTCGTTTGATTTTCTGCTATTAATGAACATCCTAGTGTCTACGAGTCTACAAAAGTGAATAATATACCTAGTACGGGAATAATATATTACATCAGAATAAAATCTTTGTAATTTGTAGTCGTCTACTGTGTTATATACAATGAAAACATTTCAAATTTAAATCAATCCTGACCTGAGTTGAGCCAATAGGAGAAGATAACTTAAGTGTTTCATGCATGATAGCTTTGTAAATTATTAGAGTAGATGACGCAAATATGTAAAGCAGCTACTTACAAACTT